>JBBCBC010000003.1:37745265-38112538 GCA_037126765.1 Stenogyne calaminthoides | reverse complement strand
TCGACATTTCTCTTCCATCTACCCTAATTTTGACTTTATGCCTTGATGTCTTTTTCTTTGCAAGACTTGTGTAATTTTTTGTCTTCTTCACTTTTTAATTCGAACAATATATCTTTAAATTTTTTTTCTTGTTGATACTACTTTTTTTGTCGAATATTTCGTCAATTGAACAAATGAATTTCATATTGAATTGTTTCCTCTAACTTTGTTTGTTGAGGATGAATGTTGATACTTGTGTTGCACGATATTTTCTTTGTTGCTTTACGTTCGCTTTATTGCTTTCCAGTTTTTGCCTCTTTTCTTCCGAATGAATTCGAACATTGGGTTTGCCCTATGCCCGCCTCGACTTCCTTTCGGTTTTGATTGTCTTATTGACGTTGCAATCGGTTGATCGTCTTATTTAGGTGCGACGGATGGGTTACTTTATGAACCCCCCTTTCTTAGTCTTGATCGTCTTATTTAGGTCGCGATCGCCCGTTACTCGGGCCGTCTTATTTAGCTGCGACCACGTATTTTCGTCACCCGCATTTCGTCTTCTGGGTATCTGTAAGTACTAATTCGGCTTATCATTCTTGGCGTACCCATTACTCGCTTTTTTTCTTTGCGGGGAATCGAATCTGAATTCATTCGTCGGTGAACATAGACTGGGCTCGTTCGTCTTTGTTCGGGTCGTCCGGCTTAGGTGCGACCTCAAATAGGCCTGAACTAGAAAATCTTTAGCGAACAAAAGTACATATATCATTCTTTTTCTTTTTGCAACACTTTGTATTCTATTACATCGTTCATAGTCAATGAAGAAGACTATCTATTACACAACTATTGTTATCGGACCGGGTTTTGAATTTAAATCTGTCTTGAGTAGACATTTAATGGCCTCACCTTGTCATGGAATTGATGTTGACAAGGATGTGGCACATCAGGCTGTCTACCCTTTCTTCTTTTGTAACATGCTCAAGCAGCAGCAGCATAAACTTTTGTCCCTCCTGGACAAGTTGTGGTTATCTTGGGCCATGGCATGAGCATGTGGGGCGCATTCTCTTTCGCTTAAAATAGTCGCGAAACAAAACTTTCAATTTCGCGACCATTCCGTCCCAAGAGTAGATGCCTGAGCATCAGCATCGGCATCTTATTTTGGGCGGACTCTATGACATCCCTCCCCTTCAGAGGAGATTTTGGGGATTCATAGGGGACTCATGGCTTATTACTGCGTAAGCAGTAAGTAACGTGGAGTGGCAACCATGACTCTTCCGAGCATCTTGAGTCCGGGAACGGGCTTCAACCTGTGCTCGCAACGAATGAGGTAAAGAGCTCGTATCCGGACAGATGCTCAATTCAGCTAATTGACTGCTGAATCGAGAGCTGGATTCTTCTACGTCTGGGGGCATACTAAACCGTCTTCCTTCTGAGAACCGCAGTATTTTTTCTTTTTTCTTCTTCATCTTTTTTTCCTTTTTTCCTGCTTTTCTTAACCATAAGTATGCCCCTATTTATAGAACCGTCCCAACCTAGTGCTGGCATAGATAACTGGTGCTAGCTCTCTTATTTTTGCTCTCCTTTTGACATCTGTTCGGCTTTTTGACAGCTCTTGCTCAAAAAATTAACTCATCCCTGCATGGCTGCCACCTCTTGTCAACTTGCTCCGACACGTATCTTCTATTGACAACTCGTTCTGACACGTATCTCCTGTCTGTCAATAGTGTTGTCCAGCTTTTTTCTTGAAGATATGCATCGAAAATAATATATTCTTCTTTTATGATCATCTTACTCGTTTGAACTGAATGGTTGATTGTGTTCGGTCAACAATATGCTCGCCTTTATTGATAATATTTTTTCAAATTTGTGCGTTCCACGAAAGTAAGACAATGGGACTCCATTCAGTCCTCCAAGTCATATGCCTGGATTTGGTAAACGTTACGTGACTCTGAAAAGGACCTTCCCATGCTCGACCGAACACACCACCTGGGTACCCCCATCGACGCTTTAAAACCGGCTCGCCCACATTGAACCTTCGCGCAAGATTCGGACTTTGGAATTATAAAACTTTTTCGATCTCTTTTTGTACATAGCATTCTTGAAATCACCTCATTCTTCTTTTCTTCCAACATGCGAATTCAGGAAAGCGCTGGTCATTAATATGCTCTCCAAAAGTCATTGTTCGATGACTTGGAACTTTGATTCTGCGGGTATAACAAACTTCGCACCAAATGCTAAAGCAAAAGGGTCTCTGCGAGTTGATGTTCGAAAGTTGTTTGGTAAGCCCACAATATTTCAGCAATTCTTCAAATTTATCCCTCATGGAATTATCAAGTCTAGCCTTGAGGGTATGCTTTGATAATTTTATCGACGACTTCGACTTGACCATTTATTTGGGGATAATACTGAGTTGAGTAGTGCTTTTTATCCCCAATGAGCACAATTTTGTCTAAATTCACTTCCATCGAATTGTTTGCCGTTATCCGTGACCAATGATTGGGGAAGCCCAAATCGACAGATGATGTTTTTCCAAACAAAGTTCCACATCCTTCGTTCGGTGATTTTAACAATTGCCTCGGCTTCTGCCCATTTAGTATAATAATCAACGGCTACCACAGCATATCTAACTCCTGATGTGCCAGTAGGAAATGGGCCGATTAAATCGATCCCCCATTTAGCAAACGGCCATGGACTATAAACTGATACTAATTCTTCAGGTGGGCTATGAATGAGTGGAGCATGTACCTGGCACTGATAACATGCACGAGCATATGCAAGCGAATCCTTTCTAAGGGTTGGCCAATAATAACCTTGCCTGATTATTTTATGTGCCAGGACGAGCCCACCTGTATGATTTCCGCATATTCCATCATGGATTTGTTGCAGAAGTACATGTCCCTCTTCAGGAGTAATACACTTCAAAAGTGGAAGTGAGAAGCTTCTTTTGTACAAATGCTCGTCTATAATAGTATATCGAGCAGACTGTAATCTGAGGCGAGTAGCTTGTGCTTTATTTTCAGGGAGAAGTCCCTTTTGTAAATAACTCATTATTGGAGTCATCCAAGTTTCTTGTTCGCTTGTTATCTGTGCGATCGCAATCCTGGGAACTGATGGCGTATAGGCTGTGACGATCACAATGTCTGTTGTGTTCGTCACTCCTTCTGCTGTTGCCAGGCGTGCCAAAGCATCGGCGAACGAATTACCCAATCGTGGTAATTGTTCAATGAAAACTTGGTCAAAATGCTCGAGCAACTCTTTTGCTAGTTGTTGATATTGTGCCATTTGTTCGCCTCGGGCCTCATACTCTTCACATTTGATAAACGACACCGAGAATCGCTATAGATCATCGACCTCTACGAATTCCCATTGTCATTGCCATCGTAGTCCAAATGATCAAAGCTTCATATTCAAATTTCATTATTTGTAAATGGAAAATCAAATCGAATCATTTGTTGTAAACGTTTGCCTAGTTGGTGATGAGAACTACGCTGCTCTCTTGAACTTGTTGATGATCCATCAACATACATGTGCCATGGTTGATCGACAATTTAAATGGGGAATTTGTGGATATGTCAACTCAACCATGAAATCGGCCATATAGCTTGCCCTTCATCTTTGTTAAGTGGAGCGAAAGTAATGCCGAAATCGTCCTAACTCCACCGCCCATTTGAGCAACCGCCTCAAGTATCTCGGTCGGTGGAGGACTTCAGCGCAATGGAAACGCGCAATCAATACCTCAATCGAGTGGTCGAAAAAATATGGTCGCAATTAATTTGACACTTTCATTCGGCGTATGCTAATTTTTCCAACGGAGGATACCGGAGCTCGGCTTCTTTTAGCACTTGGCTAACATAATAAATGGGTAAATGTGTTGTCTCTTCTGCCCGTACGAGCACAGCACTGATCGCATGTTCAGATGCAGCAAGATACAAATAGAGTTGTTCGCCTGGGATAGGCTTAGGCGATTGTCTCGAAAGTATCCGCAAGGTATTCTTTAATGATTCAAATGCATTCGCAATGCTCGGTCCATCGAAATTTCCTTCTTTAATGCATCAAAGAAAGGTTTACATTTATCCCCATTTTCGTGATATAAACCGACTTTACGGAAGCTAGTCGTCCGGTTAACTTTTGGACCTCTTTCACATTTACGGGGCTTGCATATCGAGCATTGCTTGAATCTTTGATGGGTTTGCATCAATCCCCCGTTGACTAACCATATGTCCGAGGAATTTTCCTGAATGAATCCCAAAACTGCATTTCTTGGGATTTAACTTCATATTATACTTCCTCAATATATCAATCGTTTGTGCGAGGTGGGTGATGTGGTCTTCCTTATGTTCGCTCTTTACCACAATATCATCGATATATACCTCGATTGTTCGGCCGATGTGTTCGTCGAACATCTTGTTCACCAAACGTTGATACGTTGCTCCGGCATTCTTTAATCCGAATGGCATGCGTTGCCAACAAAGACATGTTCTTTTCCTTTGCGAGAATCTTTGTATTCTTTTGATCGTCCGGGATGCATTGGTATTTGGTGATAACGTGAACGATCCATAAATGTCATGAGTTCATGACCATTTTGTATTATCAACCAAATAATCAATGTGGGGCATCGGAAAATTATCTTTTGGACATGCCTTATTCAAATCGATTGAAATCGATACACAATCTCCAAGATCCATTTGATTTGCGAATCCAGTCTGGGGGTTATAAAGCCATCTTGGGCATTTTACCTCTCGGATCGGTTTGTTGTCGGCGAACTTTTTGATTTCATTATTCATCGCCGCATATTTTTTAGGACTAAATTTTTACGTTTTTGGACAAACTGGAGCTTGTATTGGATCAAGGTTGAGGAGTGGCGGGCATGCTCCGGATCTATTCCAACCATGTCCTCGTGTGACCATGAACACATCTAAATTTGCTTGAAGGAAAGTAATTATTTCATTCGGATTGGTTCGTAATTCGAACCAACGAACACTTCTAAATCAGTCCTGTTTGGGTCGTCTTGATTGGTTCCAATTGCTCAACAGAGTCGCCTACTTTCGCTTTTTTTTGCTTCCACCGAGGGTCTTGAATGGATCCCCGGGGCTCATCACCAACTTCCATGGGTTCAAAACCTATCGCGAGGCTCTAGGTCCGATCGCTTCGTTACCGATCAATATTCATTTGATCTAGGAGATCGGGGAATTAGTTGTCTCCCGAAGTTTATGTTCAGGCTTACGTGCTTTCGCGACGAATGGTTATGCTCGTCGAACTTATGTTCGCCGGAAGATCTTTCTGTGAGATATTTGCTTTCGTGGCTAGCTTATCAATCTCCGTGTTCGCTCCATCATATTGACGATACTTTGTCTTTTTCCGCACGCATACGATAGCAAACAATCTCGAGCCTTCTTTTGATCTCCTTTTACACTCCCGTTCCATCTTGTGTCGGAAATTTAACACAATAATGTAATGGACGAACAAGCCGCTTTGAATTCTGAATAAGCGGGCGACCTAGAAACCAGATTATAAGTGGATTTGAACATCGGCGATTACAAAATCTAACATTCTAGTTCGTCTAATGTCCGGATTCAAAGTTGATTCTAGCTCGACTCTAACCTAATCATACCATAGGGAATTAGGATTCTGATTCCCCAAAACCCATTATAGTATGATTACATGGTTCAATATAACTGCTCAAATCCCCAACTTGTTTTTCCATCTGGCGAAGGGTATTAACGAACAAAATGTTTGCATAAGCCCCAGTATCAACTAAGAGGCGATGTACCTTCAACCCAAGGAGACGAGCACTGATGGTTAAGGAGTCGTTGTGGGGAGTTATAATCCCGTCGAGATCGTCCTCCGAGAAAATGATTTGGTGTGTAGGTGGGGGAACCGGATGATGTGCTCGCCACCTTTACGATGGATGTTACGCATGGCAAACGATCTCCATCTTTTTACGTCTGTTAGATAACGTTGGCGCCTGGTAACATCCACCCACAGGACCATATTCAGGACGAATCATTTGGATTTCTTGACTTTCTCGACCTCTTCCAACAGTAGGAGGCCCTCTTTTGGTCGTTTCAGATCTCTTTCGTGATTCTTCGGGATCACTGTCAAATGTTTGTTCGGCCTTTCGCTTTCCCCTTGGTCTTCGTCCTTTCGTTCGCGAATCCTCATTCACGGCTTTTTCTAAGAACTGGGAAAGACGATTTTCTTCATATAGCTTCCAAAGTTCATGAATAAATCGCGGCAATTTTCGTATTTGTGCCCGATGTACTCGTGATAATTCTGATATTTGAAGGCGTTGAGTCGACGCTTATCCATTACAATTCTTCTTGGCTTTTTGTCAACATGTCCCGATCTTTGATTTGATTAAAGATAGTTTACTGTAAACGCCCAAAAGACTTAAGTGGGGCATTTCTTACGCTCTTTGTTCAAAAGGTTTGAAAGAATTTGGGATCTGTACCCCCCCTTCATTCATTGTTTTCTTTTAAAGCTTTCCTAGCGATAGGCTCTGTCTCAATTGTGATTGTGCGAGCAAATCTTGCATGGCTATAATTTTAGCCGCTTTCATTTCTCTAAACTCGATACGAGTTCGCCAATCTTGATGCATGGCCTTCCACATGTCTCAGATTTAAAAGTGGGGCCTCCGACCCCACGCGAGGATCTTAGCATCCTCTTCAATCGGGGCTCCATCATATAAACATTTATCAAATCTTTCTATGTATGATTGATCGACTCACCTTTTAATTGGGAAAAATCATGACCTTTTTTTTTGCCAACAGGCGAGCAACACACATGGATGAGAAATGGGACAAAAATTGCCATCCCGGTTATGCGAAAGATGTGATGGATTGTGGGGTAAAGTGGTAAACCACCTATGTGCTCGATCACCCAAAGTCATGGGGAATGATAAGCCTCAAGGTCGCGTCTGTAGAGTCCCCCATCGCGATCATAAAGTCCGAAAATTTCTTTGAGATGGACATGAGGATCCGAGGCTTCGTCGAAAAAATAGGAATTGGTGGCGGGTCTTTGCGACTTTCTCTTGGACTTCGCCGCCATGATCGTTGGAGATAATGGCGAACAAGGTACGATGCTTTCGTTCGAGGGTAGCTCTTAGTCGCGGCGGATCGAACTTGTAATTCCACGATGGCTTTTTGCATTTACGCAAATTCGCGGGATCGATAGACTTAGATTGGGGCCGTTTCCCATCATGAGGATCTCGTGGATCATGCTTTCGTGATGGGCGATCCCCTCTCTCCAAGTTTGTCCTTGACTACCCAATCGGTGATGGATAGACAACTTTGTTCCCGCCGATATTTGTTCGATTGTGCGGATGCTTTTGAAGATCCGAATGCGGGCACCTCTGTTGGATGTCTCTCTTTCACGGATCTGTCGCCTATTATTGCCGATTCGGTCTTTGGCGGAGAGCCTCAAATGTCCAACGCCGATGGTCTACGAACCCTTGAGGTCATTTCGTCATCCGACATATCATCGGCTTTTTTACTAGTCCGCTGCGATTTCTTTTTTAGCTTGCTGGCTGTCGGGTGTATGTGAGTGTTGCTCTTCCCCTTTTGAGCCTCTAACCATTAATTCTTTTTACGCCCCTCTTTTTACGTGCTCGTAGCAAAGAAAGTGATTCTTTATAGTGGCCGCGGATTATTGGCTATATCCTCAAGATTAATAGTTTTTTGCTTTTGATCTTCGTGAAATTTGTATTTGGGCCTCTTTTTCGGTCATATATGGTCGGCTTTGTTCCGACCTCTCCGTTTGGGTGTTCTAGATTGAGGCATTATATTTCTTTTTTACGCCTCTCGCTAACTAGGGGTTTGTGTATGGGTTGGTTTTTGGATGCGGATTAGAAAATTAACCCTCCTTCTAAATACCAATTGTCATGAGTCGTTTGGTTGATGAATATTATGTGGCTAATTTAATTACAACTCACAAACAAAACATATACGTGTAAAATAAACAGTAAATAAGATGAATTTGTTGACCCAGTTCGTCAATATATGACTACTCTGGGGGCATACCAAGCCAGGATGTAGTATTATGAGCTTTACACGTACAGTTCTTGATACATCTTACGAAGATGAATCGATACAGGTTAACGAATGAGTTCTAGGGTTTTTCATATATGTGGATGAACACTCTAATTTTTCTATTCCTCACCTCTCAGGGGATTTTTTGTAGGCTATCTTTCTGGGATTATTTTATGAACCAACCCTTTTCTTCTTCTTTTTTCTTCCATTTATCGCATTTCAAGCAATGAAATTTGGATTGGTAAAGCATGTGCTGGATTCTTTGGATCATGCAAGAACTCCGGTGGTGTTGCCACGTTTCTGACTTCATCTTCTAGATTGATCTTTGTGCAAACGTCGTCAATCGTCAGAATTAATCTTTTGTTCGGTTGGACTTTCTGTTCGTCGCTTTTAAGACAGTTCTTCAGGAGATTTGAGTTCGAACATCTTGACTGGTTATGTTTGTTGGTAGGGTGGCCGAGCAATTACGTCGGTTGGCGAACAAAAAGTAACTCATCCACCGGGCATGATTATTATATTCAAACATTACACGTGTCACTCTTTGATGTTCGATTAATTCTGATTTATTATATCGAACACAACAATATGCATGCAAAATAAAACATTAAAATCCATGACAATTGGATACCTGCAAAACAGATCTAATTGATTCTACTATCCAATTTCAAATTTAATGTCCATTTAATTAAATTACAATTTAAAAAATTCAGAGTCCGAAATAAAATGGCTCTCGATACGCTTGTTGGGGAATGAGTTGCATGAGATCTATTCGGGGTGAATATTTAAATACAAATTTAATTCATTAATTATTACTAGCATGAATTAATCCTATATTAATTCAAATAATAATTGCAACAACAAATCATGCATATAAAAAGCCACGTAAAACCTACGCATGCAGAATCTACGGGTTTACGTGAACGTACCTCTCGGGATGACAGTGACTTCGGTCGGACGGACTAACCAAAAGGACTTCCCAAGTATTCCCTTAGCCCTTGCTCGACAATCCGGTGGAAGGATACTCGCGAACAATTAACAAAAGGAAAAAATAAACTTTGTTGCACCACTTATGTGGATTTGCTAATATTTCCAGCACATGGAATTGTACTTGGGAATGAACTAATCATCCCCTATTTATAGGAGGGGGGTGAACGAAATTTTTGTGTTTTTTCAATGTGGGAAAAGACTTTTCTTGGTCACCAAGAAATCTTGAATATATCTCCTATATTCTTTTTCCCATAATTAAAATATTCCACAACAAATCCACCTCCTCTATTTTATGGATAATTTTCGAAAAATAAGTGATGCAAGAATCCAAGATTTGGATCTTCTTGAATTTATGAGATATTCTTGTATTTCAAGAAATACATATCTTCCATAATATCTTTTCAAGAAAATCAAGAAAATCTTTCTTGCCCTCTATTTTCCAAAATTTCGAAAATCTCACTATGAATAACCAAGTGGGAGATTTCTTGAATTTAATGAGATAATCTTGTATTCCAAGAATACATATCTTCATTCCATAACAAAATTCAAAGAAAATCTTTCTCCCTCTTTTATCCATAATTTTCGAAAAATTAAGAGGAAATATAAGCAACAATATTTATTTTATTTTAATCACCTTTTCAGTTATTGGACTATATGTTGGGCTACTCAGGGGGCCTTTAGGAGAATTAAGATTGGACCTTCTAATGGATCTTGAATATCTAATATTGAGCCACAATATAATTCAAGCCCATAAATATTAATTAATCCCACTACATAATTAATATCAGACTATCCATCTTAACCCATATTACGGTCAATATGGCTCCCGGTCATTATTTCCCATGTTTAAGATTATCTAGCCCATTAATTAATTCAAGCCACCAAATAGCTTTCCATTAATTAATATCTTTTGTCGTCTTTGGTCGTAGAATCGGTTCAACATTATTATCCATACGGAAACTAATTTCACTTGCAAGATTTGGTATGATAAAACTTATGAACCTCCCAGGGGGCAAAATCAAGCAAGCGATTTGCACACGATTCTTCAGATTAAATCTTAGCAATCACATGTGACCAATAATATTGCCCAAGATAAAAAGTATTGAATCTCTCTCTGATTCGCTACCCATGATAAGTCAAAGCAATAGTTACCGATCCCACGTGATCCTATTTAAGGGACGAAGGTTAAGAAACAACGATCCACTGAGGTCTAATTCTTCCTTGTTCAGTTCTGAAGAATTTATCCTCCTCAGGGTCCTATTCAACAAGATCGGTCATGCACTAGTGTAATCTCTTGGTCAAGACAAACCAATCCCGAGCCTTACACCTCAACCTTTCGCGATGGTTGTTCATTTCCATCTGGGTCGTGAATGGCGATTTATAGTTACAAGGATCATTAATTTAATCTTCGTGATCGGGTATCACTAAATTAACTCTGATGTAACACGTCATTTAATTATTGAAGCAGATTATGCAAATAAATATATATAACATTCAATCATATTTAAAGCATCAGTGATAAACAATTTATTTCAGTAAATAAGTCTGGAAATTCAGTTTCGATTATACAAAGTAAAAGCATACTTTTTAGTATAATCCCAACAGAACAGGTACATTTTGTTCGCTTTATTTCCCTTTTCGTTAATTTTGTTCGCCTTGTCATGTTTATTTGCTCGGGTGTATGTGTAGATTGAGCGGGGTTGGCGCCTTGATGCCCAATTTGAAAAACTACTACCGCTTCGCAAAGTGTTTGGAAGGTTCTGGCATTCCCGAAAGCATGTCCGAGGAATGAGTGCGAGACCCTATTCGAGCATGGACTACCGAAGTTGGGAAGAGACCACCACGGTCCAACACCCTTGGAAAATATGCGACTTGGCCTGGTACATCAGGGCCAATCTTTGGTCATCCTTGAGAAAGTGTATGCTGAGTGCGCCAATCTTCATGCAAATTACTTAGCTCTGATCAGAAGTTTTGAAGAGAATGTGAACGAGCTGAGCAAAACTCAGGATGATCTGAGGTTGGCTCAAGGTCAGATATCCTCGGCCCAAGCAGATGCTCATAAGGCTCAGGAGGATGCTCGCCAGGCTCAAGAGAGTGCTCACCGTGCTCGGGGAAGTTGCTTTCGCCCAGCAAGGAGGAGCTAAACCTTGCTCAGGAGGAGGTGGTCGGCATACAGAGAGTTCAAAACGAGATGAATGTCGAACTTCGTAAACTCCATACTGACGTCGAGGTCATGGAAAGTGAGAAGAATTCGCTCGGCAACAACTCATCATTGCTGAAGAGACCAACACTCGTTTGGGTCTCGAAAATTCAAGATTGCACAATGAGGAGTATGTTGATTCCATGTCAAACTTCTCTTACATTTGTGCCTTTGCCGATGCCATCCGGGTCTCGCTTTCGCCACACGCCATTTGGGCGAACAAATTGCCCCACTCATATCCAGTTTCCAGCAGTACCTGATCGACAACCCACCAGATCGCAACCTTCCGATGTCTAACTTGAACGATCTGTGTGATTTCTCCAATCTTCCTGAAGGGATCGAGATTGATGATCCTATCCTGGATGAGGAAGACGGCTCGGATGTTAATATTGCTGATGTTGCTGATCAAACTCTCCGAAAGTCGGGTCCGACAAAAAGTCTTGGTCGAACAAAGGGGACCTCTGTGACCGAAAGCAAAAGTGTACCTCCCCGGCGAGCATCTTTGGACCGACCATCTTTGGAGGAGTCGTTGCTAAGGGGGCCGAGCATGATTTGTTCGACATTTTGCTTCCGTCCACCCCCAACTATGAATTTGTCCCTTAGTATAATTACTGCTTTATTGAACAAATGTTGTGTAATTTTTTGTCTTCTTCATTTTTTGCTCGAACAATTTCTTCTGTACTTGTATAATTTTTTACTTTCTTCTATCTTGTTCGAACAACTTAAAACTGAATGGTTGAATTTACATTTTGAACTGTTTCCTCTAACCTGATTGTTGAGGATGAATGTTGTTGTTGATGATTCATTGATGCTTGTGTTTGCTCGATGTTTGCCTTGTTGCTTTCTAGTTTATGCCTCTTTTCTTCTGAATGAATTCGAACATTGTGTTTGCCTATGCCCGCTCCTGACTTCTTTCGTTTTTGATTGTCTTATTGATGTTGCAATAGGTTGATCGTCTTATTTAGGTGCGACCAGATGGGTTAACTTTATGAACCCTCCCTTTCTTGGTTCGCAATCGTCTTATTTAGGCGCGATCACTTCGTACTAGGGCCGTCTTATTTAGCTGCGACCCCACACTCATCACCCGCTTTTGCTATGGGTATCTGTAAGTACGAGTCGTCTTTTGCGACTGCGTACCCATTACTTGCTTTTTGCTGCGGGAATTAGAGTATGAACTCGTTCGTCAGGTGAACATAGACTTGGGCTCGTTCGTCTTTGTTCGGGCCGTCCGGCTTAGGTGCGACCTCTAATATGCTTCAACTAGAAAATCTTTGCAAACAAAAATATTTTTTTGCAACACGTTGTATTCTATTACAACCTTTACATTTGAAGAAGATCGTATTTATTACACAACTATAAACATCGGACTATGGTTTTGAATTTAAACCTTGTCTTGAGTAGAACGAAACGGCCTCACCTTTGTCCGCGGAATTGATGTTGACAAGCATGTGGCGATCATCATCTGTCTGCCCTTTCTTTAAATAACATGCTCAAGCAAAGAAGAAGATAAGCATTTGTCCCTCCCGGACAAATTGTGATTATCTTGAGCATTGCGGACGGACATGAGCATGTGGCGAAAGCACGTCTGCTTCGCTTATATAAAATCGCGAGCAAAATCCTCATTTCGCACCATTCTCCCCCCCCGATAGATGCTCGAGCATCGGATCCGCATGTTGTTTCGGCGGATACCACGACATCCTCCCCTTTGGAGGAGATTTTGGGGATGACAGGGGGACTAGTGATTTACTCTTTGCATGCAAGAAATTGAGTAGCGTGGAGTGGCAACCATGACTCTGCGAGAGCATCTTGAGTCATAACGAGCTTCAACTTTGTGCTCGGAGTGTCATATGTGGTATAAAGCTCGTACTAGGATAGATGCTCGATTCAGCAGAATGATAGCTGAATCGAGTGCTGGATTCTTCGTCTGGAGGCATACTGAACCAACTTTCTTCCGATAACTGTAGTATTTTATTTTTTCTTTTTTCATGTTTTTTTTATGCGCTTTCTTGATTTATCAATATGCCTCTATTTATAGTACTATCCCAAAAGTAGTCTTGACATATAGCTAGTTGGTGCTGACCCTCTTGCTTTTAATTCCTCCTTTTGACATCTGTCCGCTTTGAATCCTTCTTTTGACATCTGTTCGGCTTTTTGTCAGCTCTTATTCAAGGATTGGCACGTTTCTTTTTCGGTTGCCACCACTTCTCGACTTGTTTTGACACATATCTTCTATCTTTCAATAGTGCTGGCCAGCATTTATTTCTAGAAGATTTGTGTCGAACACAATGTGTTCTTCCTTCATGATTGTCCTGCTCGTCTTAGCTGAATGGCTAAATATGTTCGGCCATTTATTTTCCGTTTCAGCTACATGGCCGATTATGTTCGGCCAACTGTGCTCGCTTCAGCTGTGTGGCTGATTATGTTCGGCCAATTATGCTCGTCATTACTAATAATATTTTTTCAAATTTGACGCATTCCACGAGTAGGAAATTGGGACTCCATTCAGGTCTTCCAAATCATATGCCCCGTTTAAAAGACGTTCTGTAACTCTGAATGGACCTTCCCATGCTCGGCCGAACATACCACCTGATACCCCCGTTGCTCTTCTTAAAACCAGCTCACCCACATTGAACCTGCGTGTTCAGACTTTGGAGTTATAGAACTTTTCTGATCTTTTTTGTACAAGGCATTCTTGATATCGACCTCGTCTTTTTTCTTCTAACAGTGCGCTTTTCGCAAGCGTTACTGGTCATTGATGTGCTCTCCGAAAGTCATTGTCCGATGACTCAGAATTTTGATTTCTGCGGGTATAACAGCTTCCGCACCAAATGCCAGGGCAAACGGGGTTTTCGCAGTTGATGTTCTGAAAGTTGTTCGATAGGCCCATAATATTTCGGGCAACTCTTCAGCCCATCCACCCTCCTTGGAATTATCAAGTCTGGCCTTGAGGGTATGCTTGATAATTTTATTAACGACTTCAACTTGTCCGTTTGACTGGGGATAATACGGAGTTGAATAATGCTTTTTTATGCCCCAGCGAGCACAATGTTGTCGGAATTCACTTCCATCGAACTGTTTACCTTTATCCATTACTAATGATTGGGGAAGCCCAAAACGACAAACGATATTCTTCCAAATAAAGTTCCACATTCTTTGTTCGGTGATTTTGACAATGGCTTCGGCTTTCGCCCATTTAGTATAGTAATCAACGGCAACCACAACATATTTTACTACCGATGTGCCAGTAGGAAATGGGCCGATCAAATCGATTCCCCATTTAGCAAATGACCATGGGCTATAAACTGACACTAATTCCTCAGGTGGGCTATGAATAAGTGGGGCATGTGCTTT
Source organism: Stenogyne calaminthoides (assembly GCA_037126765.1). Taxonomy (NCBI): domain Eukaryota; kingdom Viridiplantae; phylum Streptophyta; class Magnoliopsida; order Lamiales; family Lamiaceae; genus Stenogyne; species Stenogyne calaminthoides. The sequence continues at coordinate 38,098,000 of JBBCBC010000003.1, read as the reverse complement.
CATCCTTTGTGGCACTTAGCATACATCTGAGCGAAGTCTTTTTTTGAGGGTCGACCAATTAATAACCTTGTCGATTATTTTATGTGCGGGGCGAGCCCACTGTATGGTTTCCGTGATACTCCATCATGGATTTGCTCGAATTACGTGACCTCTTGAGAGTAATACACTTCAATAGTGGAAGTGAGAAACTTCTTTTTGTACAAATGCTCGTCTAAGATTGTATAACGAGCATATTTATGTCTGAGGCGAGTAGCTTGTGTCTTATTCTCGGGAGAAGTCCCTTTTGTAAGTAACTTCGATTGAGTCATCCGGGTTTTCTGTTAAATACGTCACGTAGGCGACCAAAACTCCAGAGGCGATGGGGAATAAGTTGTGACGACCACAATGTCCGTTGTGTTTCGCCACTCCCTTCCGCCCGCCGCAAAGCGTGTTAAAGTCGAGCGAATTACCCAATCGTGGTAATTGTTCTATGAAAACTTGTTCGAATTGCTCGAGCAACTCCTTTGCTAATTCTTCGATATTGTGCCATCTGTTCACATCGGACCTCGTACTACTTGATTACTTGATAAACAATTATCGAGAATCGCCAGAATCATCGACCTTTGAATTCCCATTGTCATAGCCATCGTAGTCCAAATGATCAAAGCTTCATACTTAAGCTTCATTATTTGTAGGTGGGAAATCAAAAGCGGATGATGGTGTTGTGAACGTTTGTCTAGTTGAAATTTGATGAGAACTACGCCTGCTCCGGCTCTTGAACTTGTTGATGAGCCATCAACATACATATGCCATGGTTGGTCGACAGCTTTTTCGGGCATTTGTGGATATGTCAACTCAACCATAAAATCGGCCATAGCTTGGCTTTCTTCATTCTTGTTCGCGGCTTAACGTAATGCCAATTGTTCTAACTCCACCGCCCACTTGAGTAGTGCACTGCGATTTGTGCGGTCGGTGGAGGACTTGTTGCAATGGGAATGTGGTCAAGATTACCTCGAAAGTGATCGAAAAAAGTATGGTCGCAGATTTTTGAACACTCATAACGAGAGCATATGCTAATTTTTCCAGTGGAGGGTACCGGAGCTCGGCTTCTTTGAGCACTTGGATTACATAGTAAACAGGCAAGTGGGTCGTCCCTTCTGCTCATACGAGCACAACGCTAATTGCATGCTCGGATGCAGCAAGATACAAATAGAGTTGTTCATCTGGGACAAAGCTTAGATAAAGGTTCCGAGTATCCGCAAGTCTTCGCTTCAATGATTCGAATGCATTTTGGTAATGCTCGGTCCACTGGAATTTCCCTTTCTTTAATGCATCAAAGAAAGGTTTGCATTTGTCCCCAGTTCGTGATATAAACTGGCTTATGGAGGCTAAACGTCCGGTTAATTTTTGGACCTCTTTCACAATCCTGGGGGCCTGCATATCGAGCATGGCTTGAATCTTTGATGGGTTCGCTTCAATCCCCCGTTGACTGACCATATGTCCGAGGAATTTTCCTGAGTGAACCCCAAAGCTGCATTTCTTCGGATTTAGCTTCATGTTGTACTCCCTGAGTATATCAAACGTTTGTGCGAGGTGGGTGATGTGGTCTTTCTTGTGTTCGCTCTTTACCACAATATCATCAATATATACCTCAATAGTTCGGCCGATGTGTTCGTCGAATATTTTGTTCACCAAATGTTGATATGTTGCCCCAGCATTCTTTAATCCAAATGGCATGCGTTGCCAACAGTACATATTCTTTTCACTATAGAATGTCGTATTCTTTTGATCGTCCGGATGCATGGGTATCTAGTGATAACCAGCAAAAGCATCCATGAAGGTCATGAGCTCATGGCCCGCTGTATTATCGACCAAATAGTCGATATGCGGCATCAAGAAATTATCTTTCGGGCATGCCTTGTTTAAATCAGTGAAATCAATACATAATCTCCAAGATCCATTGGACTTGCGGATGAGCACAGGGTTTGCAAGCCATCTTGGGCATTTTACTTCTCGAATCAGTTTATTGTCGAGCAACTTTTTGATTTCACTGTTCATTGCCGCATACTTTTCCGGACTGAACTTTCTGCGCTTCTGGATAACTGGAGTCTGTGTTGGATCAAGGTTGAGGGAGTGACATGCATGTTTGGGATCAATGCCAACCATGTACTTGTGCGACCAAGCGAACACATCCAAGTTTGCTTGAAGATAAACAATCATTTCTGTTCGAATTGGTTCAGGTAATTCCGAACCAATGAACACTTCTAACTCAGGTCTGTTCGGGTCGATATTGATAGACTCCAGTTGTTCGACAGGTGTTGCTCGCTTTCTTTTTTGTTTCCACCGAGGATCTTGGATCGACCCCCGGTGTTCGTCATCAACCTCCATAGGTTCAAAACCTACGCGAGGTTCTAGGTCCGGTAGCTCATTTGGTGGATCAATATTCATTAGATCTAGGAGATCTGGGACATGAGTCACCATTCCGGACTCTGTGTTCGCGGTTCCTGTGTTCGCGCAAGGAGTTGTGCTCGTCAAATTTGTGCTCGTCAAAGGATATTTTGGCAGCGTATTTGCCTGTTGGCTTGACTCTCCGATCTCCCATGTTTGCTCCATCATGTTAACGATATTTTGCTTTTCCGGTGTGCATGATAGCAAACAATCTCGAGCTTTTTTCTGATCTCTTTTTACGCTACCCGTTCCATCTTGTGTTGGAAATTTAACACAGTAATAATAAGTAGAACATGCCTCTTTAAATTCCTGGATGAACGGGCGTCCTAGGAACCCGTTATAAGTGGACGGAGCATCGACGATTACAAAATCTAGCATTCTAGTTTGTCGGATCTCCGGATTTAGAGTTGATTCTAACTCAACTCCTAACCTAATCATACCATAGGGTCGGGTTACAGATTCCTCAAAACCCATATTGGTATGATCATATGGTTCAATATAGCTACTCAAGTCCCCAACTTGCTTTTCCATTTGGTGCAAAGTGTTGACGAACAAAATGTTCGCATATGCTCCGGTATCGACCAGGAGTGCACCTTCAACTCGAGGAGACGAGCACTGATGGTTAAGGAGTCATTGTGGGGGGTGATTATACCGTCGAGATCGTCTTCTGAAAACATAATTTGGTGAGAGGGTGGCGTGCTAGCTGATGTGCTCGCCACCTTCACCTGATGGATGCTTTGCATGTCACGCATCTCCATCTTCTTACGTCTGTTCGATAATGTTGGTGCCTGATAACATCCACCCACTGGACCATATTCAGAACGTATCATGTGGATCTCTTGACTTTCTCGACCTCTACCCACAGTAGGAGGCCCTCTTTTGGGTAATTCAGACCTCTTACGTGATTCTTCGGGATCACTGTCAGATGTTTGTTAGAATTTTTACGCTTACCCCTTCGATCTCTTGTTTTTTTTTCGTCGAGCCTCTCTCACGCCCGGCTTTTTTTAGAACCGGGTAAGACGATTATCTTCAGATAGCTTCCAAAGTTGACGGAAGTAAATTGCGATAATCTTCGTAGATTGCCCGATGTACTCGTGATAATTACAATATTTGGAAGCATTAAGCCGATGCTTGTCCATTATGATTCTTCGAGGCCTATCTAACATGTCCCGATCTTTGATTTGGTTAAAAATGTTTTTATTTAAACGCGTAAGACTTCGTAAGGTGTTTTTCGCTTTTTCTTGAATGGTTTGAAAGAGCACGGGGGTTCATACCCCTCATTCATCACTTTCTTCCCAAAAACTTTCTTAGTTGTTGTTTTCTCGACCAATCGTGGATCGGGCGGCAGATCTGCATGGCTATGATCTTGGTCGCTTTCGCTCTCGAATTCTAAATATGTGTTCGGCCGGTCTTGATGCATGGCTTTCCACATGTCAGTATTCAAGGTCAGGCCTCCGACCACCGCGAGGATCTTGACATCCTCTTCAACTAGGGCCCCATCATATAAATATTTATCAAATCTTTCGATGTATGCTCATCGACTCACCTCTTAGTTGGGAAAAATGTAACCAACCTTTTGTTTTTACCAAGCAGCACACATGGATGGGAAATGGGACAAGAATTGTTGTCCCAATTGAGCGAAAAGATGTGATGGACGCTTGGCGGGCAAAGTAGAGAACCATCTATGTGCCCGATCACCCAAAAGTCATGGGGAATGATCGACTGATCTTGTCGCGTCTGTGGCACCCATGGCGATCATAAAGTCGAGTATTTCTTTGAGATGGACATGTGGGTCCGGACAAAGATCGAACATGGGGATTGGTGGTCGGATCTTCGCCACTTTCTCTTGTATTTCGGCCGCCATGATCGCTGGTGATAGTGGCAAGCAGGGTATTGTGCTCGCCCGAGGGTGTCCTTTGGTCGCGGCAGTCGGGCCCAGAAGCCTTCGATGGCTTTCTGCGATTTTCGCGAAATTTTGTGGAACTAACAGACTTGGATCGGGTTTGTTTCCCATCATGAGGACCCGATGGGTCATGCTCGTGACGGGCGATCCCTTTTCCAAGTTCGTGTTGACTACCCAATCGATGACGGATAGACAATTTTGTTCCCCGCCGATTTTTTGTTCGACATCACGGATGATCATGAGGATCCGAATGTGCGGGCATGTTTATCTACTGTTCCTTTTCCGGATCTGTCGCTATTATTGCCAATTCGGTCTTTGGCGGAGAGCCTCAAACGCCCAAACGCCGATGGTGCGGACCCTTGAGGCCATTTCGTCATCGACGATTATCATCGTTTTTTATTAGCCCGCTTCCGTGCAGCTTTTACTTTAACTTGCTCTCTATCAGGTGTATGCGAGCGTCGTTCTTCATCATCTTGAGTTTTTAACTTGGCCAACTCTTTTCCGGCCCTCTCTTTCTGTGTTCGTAGCAAGAAAGTGATGGCCTTTGTTGTGGCCGCCAGATCATTGGCAATATCCTCAAGATTGATGGTCTCCACTATCTGATCTTTGCGAGGCTGGCGTTGAGCCTCTTTCCGGTCGTGAGGTGGACTTTGCCCCGACCTCTCTGTTTATGTATTCCTAGATTGAGGCATTATATTTCTTTTTTCTGCCTCGGCTAACTACGGATTTGTGTATGGGTTGGTTTTTTGGTACCCTTCTTCTAACGCCAATTGTTGCGAGTCGTTTTATTTGGAGATTATTATGTGGCTAATTTGGTGGCAACTCACAAACAAAATATGCACGTGTAAAATAAACTGTAAATAAGAAGAATTTGTTGACCCAGTTCGTCTAGAAATGACTACTCTGGGGCATACCAAGCCAGGGATGTAGTATTACGAGTTTTACACGTGCAATATATGATACGTCTCATGAAGATGAATCACTACGGATGAAGATGATTTGGAAAGTTGGTATATGAGTGCTAGGGTTTTTGTGTGCATGAACTCTCGATTTTTTCTATACCTCACCTCTATTTTGGGAATTTTTTTGTGTACCTCTCTTGTTGTTTTTTCTTCTATTTATAGCACTTTGACAAGCATGAGCTGGTTTGGCATGCATGAGATGGAGACTTCGGGCCATGCAAGAACTCATGTAATACTGCCACGTTTCCAACTTCCTCTTCCTGGTTGATCTTTGCATTTGCTTGTCTATAAGACACTCTTTTGGTCGTCCAAATCAATCTTTTGCTCGGCTGACCGCTTTGTTCGCCCCATTAAACCATATCAATTTTATATCGGAATATTGTCCTTGTCGAGCATGTCTGAGTTCTTCAGGTTGTCTGAGCTCTCAGGTTATCTGAGCCTTGAGGATGTCTGTGCCCTCAGGATATCTGATCATCGAGCATACTGACCCCTCAGGTCGTCTGAGCCTTCAGGATGTCTGAGCCCTCAGGATATCTGATCATCGAGCATACTGACCCTCAGGATGTCTGAGTCTTCAGGATATTTGAGTATCGAGCATACTGACCCTTCAGGATATCTGAGCATTCAGGTTGTCTGAGTCCTCAGACTTGTCTGAGTCCTCAGACTTGTCCGAGCCCTCAGGTTTGTCTGAGTCCTCAGATCACTTGACTCAGCTTATTTGATTCATTCTTTCCTGATCTGAGTGGCGAACATGCCTATTTTCTCGGTAGGCTGGTTGAGCAACTTTGGTTGGTAAATGGAAAACTGGCGAACGAAACTTACTTCATAAGCGAGTATGTTCGCTTAGTTGACAAGTGGCGAGCTGGTCGAACAAACTTGTTTGGTCGGCGAGCGGCGAGCACACCTGTCCATCGGGCATGATTATTTTAATAAATATTACACGTGTCTCTCTTACATGTTCGATTAATGCTGAATAATTATATCGAACACAACAATTATCACGCATAAATTGAAAACTAGTCCAAGTGTTTTTAAAAACCATTTTACAAAAAATCACTTTATTTAATTTTTTCTAATGTTATCAAGCTTTGGCTATTCATGAATTATTCTCTTTTTATTTCTAACCATTTTACAGAAAATCACTTTATTTAATTTTTCTAATATCATTAAGCTGTTAACTTTGGCTATTCATGAATTATTCTCTTCTTATTTCTTTCTTTATGTAATTTGTTTGCTTAATGTCGTTAAGGCTGTATTTATTAAGCTTCAGATATCATTATTGTCTAATTTTTTAATTTGCAAATCATATTTTATTGTTCACATGGAAGAAGAAATTAATTTTTGAGTTAATTTGATCAATGCCTTAATAATAATAGAAAACTTGATGAAATATTAAAATTCCACTTTTTAACAAGCATTTGATATAAGACATTTGTTTTGCTTTAATTTTAAGCAAAGCAAAGAATTAGCATTTTCTATTGGTATACTAATATTAGTGGGGCTTATGTACTTTAAGTCTATGAATCAATGGAGAATATTTATTTTATTTTTAAGAAAAACATTGTTATATTGTGTTTGAGATTGTTCTGTTGAATCCACGTGCAACTTGCTGTTGAATCAGTGGTGGGAATTCGTGTTATCGGGTCGTGTTTCGTGTCAACACGATAGTGACACGACACGATAAGGCCAAATATGAACACGACACGATAAAATTCGTTTTGATACCTAACATTTAAATTAAAAAATTTCGTGGTATTTATTACCGATATATATTATTTAAAAGAAAAATAAATAAATTTTAAAATAGAATTTATATTAAAAATTTGATATTATACGATAATACACGTTAACACGATACAACATGATAAAAAAAAAATTCTAATAAAATTATAAAATCACAAGTCATATGTATAATAAAATATTTTTACTTCAAACTTAGCGGGTTGACACGAACACGACACGATATGAATACGACAAGAAAATTTCGTGTCCTTATCGTGTTTACACGATAAGGTTAAATACTAACCCATAATTTTAGTATTATTTTTATGTCATGCTATCGTGTCTGTGTCTGAAATTGTCAAGTTTGGTGGTGAAATAGGTGTCATAAATGTTGCATGGGCATCAACATCCTTATTTGAACAGGTTGAAATTTTGAGAGAAAAACACGTGGAGTGTAAATAAAATAAACAAAATCATGAAGAGATCTATAAGAAAACATTATCTCGTTTTTAGAATAAATAAAATAAACAAAATCATGAAGAGATCTATAAGAAAACATTATCTCGTTTTTAGAAATAATTGAAGTGCTGTGAATAAGTTCTTATTTTTTTATTTTTTTTAAGTACATTTCGCGATTTATTTGGGGTTAGAGTTCATCCTTTTTAAAGTTAAAGATTCTCTATTCAATTTTTTACATTTTATTATATTTAAAACAGTTTATATGTATTAATTGATAATTTTATTTACAATGAAATAAAATAGAAAATGACATGCTCCAAACGGTAAAATAAAAGGCACAGCCACATGGTGCTACAAGATTGCTCATTGCATTAATAATTTTTTTATTATTGGTAACATTTTGTATAAAATAGTTTTGTACAATTAATTTTTAAATAGTATCACTTTATAATATAATAATTAATATTATTTAATGAAACAATTAATTTTAACATACTGATATACTATAAGACAAAGTATAGGGTGAACAAGTTTTACGGTGCTGATTAAATAGTTATATTACTAAAGAGTGTGACACTATAAAGGGTGTGACTTTTTATTATAAAGGGTATTACTCATAAAAGTGGAGGGTGTAACTTATATTATAACAAAGGGTGCGACTTATATTATTAAAGAGTATGCTTGTAAAAAAAAAAATCAGTTTCACGGTGAATAAATTTCACAGCATACCAACTCATATATTAATGTAGCAATTAATATTATCTAAAGATACGCATTGTGGGGCCTATTTCGCCGGGTAGGGGTCTCCGTCAAGGGGATCCTCTTTCCCCGTATCTATTCATTATATGCGCTGAGGGCCTCTCTAGCATGCTTCGGGGACAGAACAGGAGAGGTCGGCTTCACGGCTGTGCTGTTAGCAAACGGGCCCCTAAAGTGTCACACCTACTTTTCGCCGACGATAGTTTGCTATTTTGCAAGGCTTTCCGGGAGAAGTGCACAGTTTTGAAAGAGTCCTTGAATCTCTATGAACGTGCGTCGGGACAAGCGATAAATTATTCCAAGTCGGGGGTTTTCTTTAGTGCAAATGTGACGCCGGAAACGAGAGAGGAGTTTAAACAAATTCTGGGGGTGTCCGCTGGTTGTAACACTAGTAAATATCTTGGACTCCCGTCGTTGATTGGGCGGTCAAAGGCCGATATCTTTCGTTATGTTCGGGATCGGCTTTGGAATAAGCTACAGGGGTGGCGAAACAAGAAGCTTTCCAAAGCCGGAAAGGAAGTGCTAATTAAAGCAGCGGCTCAAGCTATCCCAGCCTATTGCATGAGTACGTTTCTTCTACCGGACTCCCTTATGGACGAGCTCCATAAGATGTTAAATGTTTTTTGGTGGGGACATGGGACGGACCCGAAGAAGGGAGTGAAATGGGAGACGTGGGAATCACTGTGCAAACACAAGAATGCGGGTGGAATGGGCTTCAGGAATCTATATGTGTTCAATATTGCCATGCTTGGCAAGTTGGGTTGGCGAATCTAGAAAAATCAGCAAGCTCTCATCAGCCGTATTCTCAAAGCTAAGTACTTCCCCCACTCTGATTTTTTTCGAAGCCTCCATTGGTCATGCCCTTAGCTACACTTGGAGAGGGATCCATACTGCGAAGGACCTGGTGCGGCGAGGGACTCGTAGGAAAGTCGGGGATGGCAGTAAGGTACGCATGCGGACGGACCCATGGTTAAAGGATGACAAGTCGTTTTTTGTAGACACACCGGCTGTCCATGGTTTTGAAGACATGGTAATACGTGACTTCTACGTCCCCGATACCCGCATGTGGGACGTGGAGGTCATCTCGGAAGTTTTCTCGGAGGTGGACATTGCTAGAATCCTCCGTACTACTCCAGCTCCATCAGGTGTCTCGGATATGCTGATTTGGCACTTTGCACTGAACAACATTTATTCGGTTAAGACAGCCTATCGTCTGGGTATGAGTTTGGTCGCCCCCATTACAGCTTCAGAAAATTCGAATTGGCCTGTGTTATGGAAGAAAAGAGTGCCCCCTCGAATTAAATCTTTTTTCTGGAGACTTTGCAAGGGTTAGCTGGCGGTACGAGCCAAGCTTTGCAGATGGTACCCGGGTATGGCCTCGATTTGCCCGGTTTGTGAATCTCCAGGTATGGGTGAATCCCTTTGGCATCTCTTAATTGATTGTCGTTTTGCTGCTAGATGTTAGGAGGCGGGGGGGTTATGGTCGAAAATAGATAAGCTGTGTTACGAAATTGAGGAACACGGCGAGATGTTCCTTCGTATTTTGCGGGAATTTGAGGATGACGAGACTGAGAGAGTAATGGCAATAACGTGGACAATTCGGTGCCATAGGAATCAAGTGGTGTGGGAAGGGAAGAAGTCGACGACGGCTATGGTGGTGTTCGCAGCGACGAGTTTCCTGAAGGAGTGGAAAGACTCTCGCCATAAGGCTGCTACATCGCAAAATAAATCACGGTGCTCGTCATGGCACCCCCCGGCGGCACCATTTGTTAAGATCAATGTGGATGCAGCATTCTTTGCTGATAGTATGCAAACGGGTATTGGCCTTGTGCTCAGGGACTCAACGGGTGAGTGTTTTGCCATGAAATCACTCTACCGGCGAGGGCTTTTGGATGTGAATGAGGGGAGGCCTGGGCTATCAGCGATTAGAATATCACCGTTTTAATTGGTGATAGGAGAAATCTATTATTAATAGAACAATTACAGGGATACAACAACTTTCCCAAGATACACGGGAGATTTACATGGAAAGAATATACAATACATGGATAAAGAATAATTCTAATCTTTATCTCTAATACCCCCCGTTAAGCGCTGCGTGGGGTGAAGGCACACACAGAGCTTGGAACGTAGAAACTCAAATGCCGGACGAGGGAGGCTCTTCGTGAAGATGTCTCGCTATCCAAGACGTGAAGGAACAAAGCTAGTAGATAACTTCCCGTAAGAGACGAGCTCATTTAACAAAGTGATAGTCCAAGTCAATATGCTTGGCACGCTTTATGGGCAACAAGATTCGGCTCAAGAACGAGCACTCTTATTGTCACACAAAAGAGTCTGGACGAGAAGCTATGGTCGAACGGAGCTCACGGAGAAGATTAGTGACCCAAACCAATTCGTGTTCGATTCGCTAATGCCCCAGATTTCAGATTCACAAATTTTGATCGGGCAAGAGTTGGTTGTTTTTTAGCGTACCAAGAAACAAGATTTCCCCAATAAAAATAGAGTAACCGAGGTGGAACGACGGCCCGGTGCAACGGCCCAACAAGATCGGAATAACCCAAAACAAGATCCGCCTCTTGACGGCATGAGAGACCATAGTGAAGCGTATTTTGACATAGCGAAGAATACGTTTGACCGCTAGAAAACGAAAGCGTCGGAGAGTGAAGGAACCGACTAATCGAATCGACAAAACAGATGAGAGATCGGGGATTTCGGGTGATGGTCGATATCGCAAGGCCCCAACAAGTGATTCAGATAGCGTGGGATCATTTAAACGGATCACGCAGATCGACAAAGAGACTCTCAAAGAGACCAATGGAGTGGAGACAGCTTTGGAGTCCAACAACTCAAATTTCGTTCAAGGATATCATGGGCATATTTAGCTTGACCCACAAACAAGCCGGCAGATGTATAAGAAACCTCAAGACCGAGGAAATAATTCAGACGCCCAAGATCCTTGATGGCAAATTCACGGTGTGTGTACGAGATATAAAATATTGCAACAACGAAATGTCATTCCTCAGAACAATGATATCATCGACATAGGCGACAAATAAATAATGTATGCTTGAGAACAGTAGAGAATTCGGGAATAATCTATTTATTTAATTTCCTCAACACTCCCCTCACTCGTGGCCGAATCATCGCCTCGCCTCTCTGGAGAGGTGGCCCAACAGAGTGGACAATTTAAATGGGTGGAGTGCTTCCACGGGAATCGAACCCACAACCTGGGCTCTGATACCATGAGAGAATTCCGTCTCATCTAAAAGCTCGAGCTTGTAGAGAGGGTCGAGAATAATCTATTTATTTAATCTTTATCTCTAATACCTGGGCTATCAGCGAGGCGCTGGTTTGGGCTGCACAAATGAGTTTGAACGAGGTCGTGGTAGAGACAGATTCCCAAGCTGTTAGTGATGCTGTCCATTCACAGCTGCAAGATGATACTATGTTTGGAGACTTTATTTCTAATGTTACTCGCGCTCTTTCGCATCATCCTAGGTGTAGTGTGGTGTGGATTAATCGTAAAGCCAATCATGTGGCTCATAATTTAGCCCGGATGTCTCGTTCTTTAGAGAATCCGTATTGTCGGGTCGAGCCTTCGTTTCCTGTGGATGACCTTCTTGATAAGTGCACTAGGTGCATGTGATTTCCTCTATTTTTCAAAAAAAAAAAAAGATACGCACAAAATACAAGTCAATTGGACCACAAAATTGATTAAAATAAATCATTTTCTATATATATTGCTAAACATATTCGATAATCTTATAAAAAATTATTGTTGCGCTCGAAGGGATGTATTCACCCTGTATAAATTGCGGTTCGATTTCCCTGTTCCACTTTTCGTATTCCACTGGTGTTTCATTCCTTTTGGATCTTTAACACATGGACCTAGGGTATGGTGGTCCGTTGGATATTTTTTATTATTCCACGTGTCATTCATTCATATTTTGGAATACAAAGTGGTACACCAATTATGAAATATGTGATCTCATTCCTATAAATCGACGCATTCAAGGTTGTATTTATCTAAATATTCTTGGAATTAATGAACGAATTTTAAAATAAAATAATTTTATTTCATCTAAAAATTCTCGAACGTGTAGATTTAGGCAAAATATAGGGTGAACAAATTTCACACAAAAAATTATAAAATTGGTTAACGGGTGTGATTTATATTACTAAAGAGTATTAGTAGTAATAACTGAAGGGTGTGACTTTTACTATATAATATATTACTCATAACATCGAAAGGTGTAATTTATATTACAATAAGAAGTATTAATAATGATAATTGAAGGGTATGACTTATATTATAAAAATAATATTAATTGTAATAATTGAAATATCACGTAGGTGTATAGTTTACTATATATATATACATATTTTTTTTTACAAGATATAATTTACTATACTAAATAGTCTAAATATAGCATAGGAAATAAATGAATACTATACTAGTTGTAGATGATAAAATTACAAAAAGAGAGTGAAGGGGATTCGGGTTTCACCAACCAACCCCACAATCACTTTGTCTCTATCTCCAACATCAAATTAATTCAAACTCCATATTTATGGCGCGTGATCGGAGCGTCCCAATAAATTTAGAACGTGTTTGGATGAAAATAAATTACAACCCAATTTTTGTTTTGATGCAATCAACACTAGGAAGGCTTTTTTTATTTTTAAGGTTTATTGATCAAATTAATGAAGATACAGAAGAAAAATAAACTAGCTCCTCTTTTTTAAAAAATAGAAAATAAGTCTATTTGAACAAACGATTTAACCCAATTAAACATCAATCAGATCAAACATTCAAGTTACACCGTGAATACTTTCGCGATCAACATTGAACCCAAAATCACTTTTTAGACTATTGAATTAAAAAGAATCACCTCTATTTAGAGACGGACCCAGAAATTTAGTTGAGGGGGCTAAATTTATAATAAGATATAACTAATTAAATGCACTTTCGACTTTTTTTTTATATATATTTAAAAGTTATTTAGACTAAATATTTTTATATTAGCTGAGTCAAAATAAATTTATATACACATATTTAAAATGTAAATTATAATCTCTTCTCTTTTTCACTCATTTTCTTCATCTGAAGAATAAGACTTGGATTTGTCTTCAATTGAGCAATAATGGATATAAAAATTGAGAAAATTTGTACAGAAAAAAAGACACACTTAGAAAAAAAATATAATATTTAGGACTTGGACACTAACACATTCGTCTTTTAACTCCACCCTCATATCACTTAACTACAAAACAAGTTAATAATATATATTACACTATTATATATAATAAAATTTCAGAGGGGTTAGGGGGGTCACTGACCCCAATATAGGGTTGTCCCTGCCTCTATCAACATCATTCTAATACCAGATACCACAAAACCACGATAGAGTGAATTTTGATATTATTATATAAGCATAAGATGGACCACTTTCATGAGAATGATATCATCCGTGTCATTTTTGGTATGTCACTTTATGTTCCATAATCTGAATACACGATATGTAGAACATTAAAAATATTCAACGAATTATCATAATTCAAGAACCGCATGTTAAAAATTTAGAGAAATGAAACACCAAATGAAAGTATAAAAAAAATGGAACGGTGAAATCGAATCAAATTCAATGGTGGAAGAAGAGATTATAATTTACTATTTTTATTACTATATATGTAATTTTAATAAAAAAAAATTACACTAATAAGTTGAGCACTTTTTTTTATCATTTTCCACCAAAATTTTCTTTTGTGCCAAACACATCATTACTCTCTCTCTCTCAAACAAAAACAAAGAGAAGAAAGAGGGAGAGAGCCCGACTTGGGAACAGCATCAGTGCAGGCAGCTCCAGCCCTTCATACATTTTCATCTCCATAGGGTTTCTTCTTTCTTTCACCATTTTCTTGGAACTCGTGATTAAGCAACACTTCTAAAAACTCTGTTTTTTTTTTCCACCATTTTTTTGCAAGAGAAAATACTGAATACTTCGAACTTCGTCTTGGTAAGCTTGCTCCCTTGTTTTATTTCAATCAAACAATGCCGAAAAATGGTTTATTTGTGTTTCTTGAAACTTTTTTTTTTCTTCCTCTGTTTCGTCTTTTTAATCTACTTGAAGTTGCAGAGCCTTTTTATATTCAAGCGACCTATTTTTTTTTTCAATTAAATCTGTGTTTCTTATAATGGGGTGGAAAATTTCTTGCTTATTTTGTTATGATGCTTAGCTTACAATGAGATGTGAGATTTATGTGGGTGTATTTCTGCAAAGATTGCATTTTTTGTTGGGTGTATTTCTGCCAAGATTGCATTTTTTGTTGTGTATTTCTGCAAAGATTGCATTTTTTGTTTATTTATTTAATGTATGTAGATCTAAATAGTTCAGAATAAGCATGGGACTACATGCTTGCTACTGTATGCCAAATTACTGTTTTGCTGATGATGGCTCATTATCAATTTATTGCAGCATTCAAACATTAATGAGCTTTTTCTATGCCATCTATTTTATGATGTTTTTGGGTTGGAAAAATAAAAAATTAAATTCTTAGACAGTAATTGAGAGTGTAAAGATATTATGAAATTTAAAGAAAAAGAAGCACAGGCAAAAGGTTAACAGAAATAGTCCCTTTTTTTTGCATAATAATGCTTTGCTGAGGATTCCTTACTAAGCATTGTTTATGAAGCTTGTAACAAAGTTATATAATTTCTCTTTAAAGTAAATTTCCACATTTGATATCTATGCTTAATGATGGAATTTCTTTTATATGTTGTTATCCATCAACAAAGGATTCGATACGTTAAATGTGAAAAATATTGTTCATCTGAAAATCTGCTGAACGTATTTGTTGGATATGTTGTTAGTTGTTGTTACCCATAAAATACGGAGCTCACGGAGTAAAAATGAAGGAAAAGATTAGGACAATGAAAGACTTGGCTTTAATAATGATTTTGTTCCTTATTTGAATTATACTTCATTTGTCTCTTTTCGTTTTTGTCTATTTTTCTTCTGTTTTGGGTTGGTTGGTGGGAGTGGAGGTTGTTTCTTTGTTTTTCCTTTAAAGGGAGTATATAGTTTGTTCCTTTCTTAGTTTAGTTGGTCGATTCGGATTTCATGTGCATTAGAGGTTGGATTTTTCCATGAAAGTTATCTTTGCCTTTTGTTTATATATCCATTAAAATCTCTTATCTTACTGAATTTCCTCTGTAAATATTGCAGGGTCGTGGGTCGTGTGGGCCTTCAAGAACATCAAGGTTGATACATCTTTTTCGTCGCTCAGACAACTAAAAAATGCAGACATCTACGTCAAGGTGATTGTAAACTCGTGCTACGTTAAATGGTTTTTGTGTGTTCTTTTCTTTTTTTAACATTTTCTGTAAATGAAACCATTCTCTGTTGATCTGCTTTGCTTTGCTGTTTGGTGTTGCACAATGTAGTATGTTCAAGAATTATAAAATGGTATCTTTTTTTCTCAAAATTGATAGAAATGGTGATAGTTGAATTTTTTGATGATCTTTTTGTCGAAATAGAAAAGAAAAGGTTGAATTTATTGATGATTTGTATGTTTTTTTGGTGCAGGCCTAGTTCGCTCGATGTGCCTCAGAAACCATCTCCGGTCACACCTCGTACGGGCAAAAAGCTCAAATCTCCTGGATCAGTTTCGGATTCTTTTTTGTCTCCAAAAAGCAAAACACCTAATAAAAGTCCTAAGGTTGTTGATCGTCTCTCTCCAAGAAGTCCAGCAATCGAGGTAATTATGGCAAATCTAATTCCTTTAGAACATTACAAATATGAGAAAAAAATCTAGAATTTTATATGTGGTAAACTTGTTTAGTATCTACAAATGGAGTTATAAAATGCATTTAAGGAGTAAAAGTACTCATAATATATGAGTTTTATTTTTAGCATCAGAGTTATTACACTTCTTAGTAATCTGCATAGACATATCTATAAATTCTTGTCATAGAAGTGAGCTATTATGTATATCAGTTTTATGGTGCAACTGATTTGTAGTTTGTGTATATCTTTAAGCGGTATTAGTTGTGTTAGTTTGATAATATTAGGTGTTGCATTAAAAAGTATTAGTTGTTTTACCATTAAGTGATGGTTGCGAACTAGTTGCACGGGTAAAACTGTTAAAATAAGACCAACTCTTCTGTTTATTGATCTGTTTCAGAAGAAAAAGACGAACCGAGTGCCCGAGTTGGAATCCCAACTGACTCAGCTCCAAGACGAGCTGAAGAAGGCGAAGGAGCAGCTGAACTCATCCGAGTCATGCAAGAAAAGGGCTCAGCAAGAGGCTGAAGAAACTAGGAAGCAGCTGGTAGCCATGTCAGCTAAACTTGAGGAGACTCAGAGTCAACTCAACGAGCTTTTCGACTCAGAGGAATCCCGAGCCCAAGAACTACGCAAGATATCTCAGGATCGCGATAGGGAATGGCAATGCGAGCTAGAAGCTGTACAGAAACAGCATTCGATGGACTCGAACGCCTTAGCTTCTGCTCTGAATGAGATACAAAGGCTCAAGATTCAGCTGGATCGAGTTTCCGAATCGGAAGCTAAACTCGCCGAGTCAACTCACGGTGAGGTTCGGAGCTTGAGGGACGAGCTCGTGGAAACACTCGATTTGGTGGAGAAGTTGAAGAATCAGTTGAATGAGAGCAGAGAATTGGAAGCTGAAGCTCTGGAAGAAGTTGGTAGAACTCAAATGATGTTGGAAGTTTTGAAAGCTACTGAAGAAACGTTACGTTTAGAACACGCTGAGGCTTTGGAAACGTGCAGATCGTTGGAGGAGTCGAGGAGTAGAGTGATTTCGTTGGAGGAAATTGTGAAGGAGCTAGAAAGCAAGATTGGAGCTTGCGAAAATGGGGAGATTGATCATTTGAAAAATGAAGCGAACGAATTAAGGGAAGCACTCGAAGAAGGCGAAAAAAGGTATCAAGAACAGTACATCGAGAGCACATTGCAGATTAGGGAAGCATACGAAATGGTGAAGCACGCGAAATCCACGCAGTCGAAGAGAGAAGCCGAAATGGAGGCCAAATTGGACGAAACACGAGCTGAAATCGAAGAGTTAAAGACGAAACTGATCGAAAAAGAACCAAACTTGGAAGAAAACGAGCTTAAAAAGTCAGAATCCGAGTTAGACACCCTAAAAACGAGCTTACTCGAGAAAGAAACACAGCTACAAAGCATCGTACTCGAAAACGAGATGCTCAAATCCGAAATCTTGAAAAAAGTGAAAACCGACAACGATGCCATCGCCTCAGCAAGAGCATCGGAACGAGAGGCATTAATGAAGCTCGATTACGTATCAGAGGAAGCCGATAAAAGCGGACGAAAAGCCGAGAGAGCAACCGAAGAGATCAACGCAGCTCAGACGGCCAACTCGGAGATGGAGACGGAGCTGAGGCGGCTGAAGGTGCAGTCGGACCAATGGAGGAAGGCGGCGGAGGCTGCTGCCGCCATGCTCACCGGAAACAACGGCGGAAAATATGTCGAAAGAACGGGGTCGTTGGATTACCACACCATTGGTGGGAAGCTGAGCTTACCTTATTGTGGTGATACAGATGATGAATCGCCTAAGAAGAAGAATGGGAATGTGTTGAAGAAGATTGGTGTGTTGTTGAAGAAAGCGCCAAAGTGATAGCGTTTTTGGTTGGTGGTTTTTTTGAATAATTGGATTTGTGGGAGTGGTGTCTTTTAAGGCGCGTTTTCACTTTCTGTAGTGGTGTAAAGTCGTGGTTAAAGTTTCTGTCGACTGATTGATTATTGATCCCATTTTGGTTGATTTACGAGTGTATGACATTATTATCATTTGAATTACAAGTTGTCTGTTTTTATTATTTTGTTCTAATTTAAGGTTGCAAATCTTTAAGTAATTTGACTTGTTACTATATATTATTCTCCTAATGGGGTTTTGATAATCAGTGATTATGGTTGAGTAACACTTGTGTGAGACGGTTTCATTGTGAGACGGAGTACAATTTGGGCATTGACGTTTTAACATTTTGGGAGAGGTGAATGTTAATTTGTGCTAAATTGTACTCCGTCTCATACGAGTTTTTGTCATTATGATTTATATTATGTTTTGATAATTTTGAAATTTTAGGACCCAGATTGTCAAGATTTTTAATGATTCTTGATGTTTTGACTATTTTGCAATGTTACATTTTGCCAAAAAAATTAATGATCCGTTAATCGATTTCGTGACTGTCAATTTCATTTAATAATCAACTAAATTTAAATGTAACTTTTTAAAAATTCAATTACATTTAAAATAAATTTTAATTTAATATATTGGGCTTATGCCCAAAATTAGCTGGGAATAAAAAGGTGTGTTCACGGCCCATATGGGAAAATCACCTTGATATTATCTGAGGTTCCGGTTATTTCCACCCCCAACATTAGTAAATACACTCTCAATTACTCCCTAGTTCCATTTGAGGCTTCACACTTTGACTGACACACATTTAAAAAAAAAGTAATTTTGTTGATTTTTCAAAGGGGATGGAGGGTGGAGATTACGAGGGTGGAGATTGTGGGGTGAGAATTGTAAGATTTTTTTTTCCATATTTGGGGTGTGCAACTTGAAATGAGATGTTGGGAGTATTTTTTAATAAAAAAATAAATCATATTGAAAAGACTATAATCCTAAATGAAAATATTCTAATTCTACCCAAAATCCTAAACACACTGCTGTACACCCCCTCTGCATCCCAAATCCGCCTCCCCACCTCACTTTCTCTCTAAAAAGTCAAAAGAATATTTAAGAAAATTTTTCATCCCCACTTTTCGTTGCAGTCGGACATCTGGGCTTACAAGGTATGTTCGCGGCCCATTTTGAAAATCCAGTTCCTTGATTTTGGGCTTCGGCCCAATATTAAAAGCGAGTCTCTTTTTAATTTATAGTCGAGCTAGGGTTTTGCGCAGAACTGAGTGTTTCCTTTCCCCCTCTCTCCCGGACGATATCCTCCGTCACGACGTTCTCTCAAATCAGCAGCCATGGGGTATGCCTACTTTTTCTTCCTTAATTCTTGAATATGATTTAGACTTCATCTTCGTTAATTTTTTAATATGATTTAGAACTGTGTAGTTTTTTTTCTCTGAAAATCTTATCGATTTTGGTTTTTTGGTTTCGATTTGATGCGTTAGTTTCGAATTAACTCTGTGTGTGATTTTTACGTTATTCTTTGGGAAGTAGTGGATGCATTTTGCATCAGTGTTCTTTGCTCATTACGTTGATGAAACAAAGGTGGTCTTGCAAAGATTTTTTTTGTTTCTCTTCTGTTTTTCCCATTTTTCTTTTTCTGCTGCATATGTATGGATCTGTGAAGTTTGAGGAGCCTTCCATGTATATATATTCACTTTTCGAGATGGTGGTGAAAAGAGTACTTATGCAGCATAATTTCAATTGTAGTAGTTCATTAAACATTAGTATATTGTTCTCTCGATTCATATAGTATTCCTGTGAGAAATATTTGGCTTTGAATTATTCTCAAATCTCAATCCGTAATTATGTGGTGTTTTAGTTGTCATATATTAGTCTACGACTTTTTATTTTGCTTGTGACCTGAGATATTTATCGTTGTGGGTTATTTTGACACACTGTAAAATTACCCCAAGAGGGAATATAAAACGCATTACACAGTTATGTTTTATGTGGTTATGGAGCTCAACCTTAGTGTAGTTCCTGTATCTCTTACTCGGAAGTGGAACTGCCTTTCAAAATCATATCAGGCCATTGTTTATGTATTACATCATCAAAGAAGAAACTGGGAAAACAAGTATTTTCTTATTGTTGATGATGTTCATGGCTGCTTTTATTGTATTACAGAAAGACGAGAGGTATGGGAGCTGGGCGCAAGCTCAAGTCTCACCGCATTAGGCAAAGGTGGGCTGACAAGGCATACAAGAAGTCTCATCTAGGGAACGAATGGAAGAAACCATTTGCTGGTTCTTCTCATGCTAAGGGCATTGTGCTCGAGAAGATGTGAGATTCATTGTATCTTATTCTCTTAATTTTGTTTATAGACAGAAGTGTTTTGTTGAATAAACTGACATATATCTTTTTACACATCTGCAGAGGTATTGAAGCTAAGCAGCCTAACTCTGCTATTCGTAAGTGTGCGAGAGTTCAGCTCATCAAGAATGGAAAGAAGATTGCTGCTTTCGTTCCTAATGATGGTTGTTTGAACTACATTGAAGAAAATGTGAGATGGCTATTATATTTGATACTTCAGCTATATCTTATTTCATATTTATATTCTCATTCTCTTTTTCTGAATTTCGTTGTACAGGACGAAGTGTTGATTGCTGGATTCGGACGTAAGGGTCATGCTGTGGGAGATATTCCCGGGGTTAGGTTTAAGGTGGTGAAAGTGTCCGGTGTTTCCCTCCTAGCTCTCTTCAAGGAGAAAAAGGAAAAGCCTAGGTCTTAAGTTCGTTTGATGAATTGCTAAAATTTCAAGCCGATTTTGTTTTTTGTTTTATTTTCTTTTTTGACGTTGTCCTTGTTAAACAAACTCTTGAAGAGTGGTATTACTTGTTTGATGTTTATGAACTTGGAAAATGTTGGTGCCCATTATTATATTTTGCATAGAAACTAATTCTCTTGACTTAAAAAAAAAATGGCATGAGGAGATGTGGCGGATAGCATCCATTTACACAAAATACGAGGAAATTATTGATTAAACAGATTGAGATATATAAGATATGGCGGATCGCATCCATTTACACAAAATATGAGGAAATTATTGATTAAATAGATTGAGATATATCTTCGAGAATAATTTGAGTACAGTTGAATTACCCAAATGCTCTTAATCCAGTAAACATGAGTATTATGTGATCTGCAATTTCTTAGGCCAACTCCTCTGTGAACATTTATTATCAAGTATTATTATAGTGTATACGAAGTATCACTACTGTGTAATTTTTCGATGAATAACATACGAACTCAAACATTTAACTGACTGTAATAAACGGTATACAACAATAAAAAAACATAATTAACTTCAACCCCAGAAATAGAACTAGAAAATCTCACACTAGGAGTATTTTAGGAAAATGAGAAGAACTCACGTGGCAAAACAGAAGATAAAAATAATCTGAAATGCCCACTTAATAAGCTCGACAGCATCATTACGAAGTGTGAAGTTATGTAGACTATCGAGCTCAAAAAATATTGAACGTATTCTAATTCGACTCTTTCCATGTTGAGCTCAATTATATACTCATACAATTCAGCATCGACTTGTTTATGTTTAAAAAACCCAACATTTGTATTTAATGACATAATATCCAGTCAAAGGCATTGGAAAAGACATGTTTGAATTACAAGTAGCCAAATACTCACTACATCCCTATCATGTTCGTACATTACAGGCATCAAACAATAGAACCAACATCTTTGTCTATGACTACCAAGAGTATAGACAAAGAGGACAAAAATTGAAAATAGAACAACACTCATGCAATTCACATAATTAGAACATTGGAATGAATCAGGGCATAAAAGAGTTCCAACATCCATATAATGCCTTTACGTGTAGAATGAAAGGAATTCCTTGAAAAGATTTCAACATACTGCAATAATACCTGAACCATTACACATTTTCTTTCTGCTCAGAAGAAGGCACTACAAAACCCATCTTCTCTACTTGGATAACCAACTCGTTAGGCACATTTTCGCAAGCATTCTTGAGTGTTAACGGGGCTCTGCAGCCTGCAGGAGAAGAAGAGAGCGTGCGATCAGATTTATTGCTTTGAAGTTCACAAGTCAACCCCTTGACAATTTGATACACATCTCTCCTATCATTTTCCTTGTTGATAAGATGCGACTTGGAATCATTCTCAAGATGATCCTGCTTAATCAGTAGTATATTATCTGCCATCTGATCAACGTGATCTGCCCCAGAAACAATCTTGATGCTATCCCCAGCTTCACAAATTTGATGGGACTCGGAATCCTTTGTAAGATGATCCCTGTTAATCATTACATTATCTCCCATCTGATCAAAATATTCTGCACCAGATTCAGTCTTGATATCATCCCCAGCTTCACAAATTAGATACAATTTGGAATCCTTCTCCTCAAGATGATACTTGTTAATTGGTACATTATCGCCCATGTGATCAACAGATTTTGAGACAGAAACACTCTTGATATCATCCCCAGCTTCATAAATTGGATGCGATTCAGAATCCTTCTCAAGATGATCCTGGTTAATCGGTACATTGTCTACCATCTGATCAACATATTCTGAGCTAGACACAGTCTTGATATCATCATCCCCATGTGATCTGGAATCCTTCTCAAGACGATCCTGGTTAGTAATTACATTATCTTCCACCTGATCAACGTATTCTAGAACAGAAACAGTCTTGATATCTTCACAAATTTGATGCAACTCGGAATCCTTAAGATGGTCTCGTTTAAGCAGAATATTAGTTCCCAAGTGATCAACAGATTCTGAGCCAGAAACAGTCTTGATATCATCCCCAGCTTCACAAATGGGATGCAATTTGGAATCCTTCTCAAGATGATCCTGGTTAATTGGTACATTATCTCCCATGTGATAAACAGATCCTGATCCAGAAACTGTGTTGACATCATCCCCAGCTTCATAAATTGGAGGCAATTCGGAATCATTCTCAAGCTGATCCTGGTTAATCAGTACATTGTCTCCCATGTGATCAACAGACTCTGAGCCAGAAACAATCTTGATATCATCCTCAGCTTCACAAATTGGATGCGACTCCAAATCCTTCTCAAGATGATCCTGGTTAATTGGTACATCATCTCCCATGTGATCGACATATTCTGAGCCAGAAACAGTCTCGATATTATCCCCAGCATCACAAATTGGATGCAATTCGGAATCCTTCTCAAGATGATCCTGGTTAATTGGTACATCATCTCCCATGTGATCGACATATTCTGAGCCAGAAACAGTCTCGATATTATCTCCAGCTTCACAAATTGGATGCAATTCGGAATCCTTCATAAGATGATCCTGGTTAAGCAGTGTATTATCTCCCATCTGATCAACATACTCTGAGCTAGAAACAGCCTCGATATTATCCCCAGCTTTACAAATTGGACGCGACCCAGAATCCTTCTCAAGATGATCCAGGTTAATCGGTACACTATCGTTCATCTGATCAACATATTCTGAGACAGAAACAGTGTTGATTGCTTCACAAATTGTATGCAACTCAGAATCCTTCTTAAGATGGTGCTGGTTAAGCAGCACACTATCTCCGAAGTGATCAACATATTCTGAGCCAGAAACAGCCTTAATATCATCCTCAGCTTCACAAATTGGACGCGACTTGGAATCCTTAAGTTGATCTTGGTTGAGCAGTACGTTATCTCCCAAGAGATCAGCATATTCTGATCCAGAAACAGTCTTGATATCATCCCCCCCACCTTCACAAATAAGGTGTGAATCCAAATCCTTCTTAAGATGATCATGGTAAAGCGGTACATTTCCCCTCATTTGATCAACATATTCTGAGCTAGAGACAGTCTTGGTGTCATCCCCAGCAACACAAATTGGATGAGACTCCGAATCCTTCTCAAGATGATCCTGGTTAATCGATACATTATCGCCAATCTGATCAACATATTCCAAGCCAGAAACAGTCTTGATATCATCCCCAGCTTCACAAATTGGATGTGACTCAGAATCCTTAAGGTGATCCTTGTTAATCAGTATATTATCTCCTATCTGATCAACATATTCTGAGCCAGAAATAGTCTTGATGTTAACCTCTGAATGCTCATGTGTACACTTACTTGAGTCAACTAAATTCTCTTCGTCCATGGCACTGGTCCCTGCACCCACCACTTGCTTAAATCCATCTTCAGCTTGGAATTTCTTTGCCTTTTGACAGATGTCTTCAGTGGCACTACCTTTATCTCCCAAAGACAAGTTAGAAGAATCGTTTACATCTTTTGAAACAATAGAAGCATGCGATTTTTCTTGTATGGACGAAGGTGATGCCGGCTTAGGCGATGCCAGCTTTGGTGATGCCGGCTTTGGCGATGCTGGCTTAATATTTCCCAAAGAACTCAGCCTTTTAGCAGCCGGAACCCTGGGACTCTTCAGTTTGCTGTTTGAGCTTCGCATTGGAATAGTAGTATTTCCATTCTTGGAAAACGCAGTACGCAAGCCAGATTCAGGCTGTTTATGGCCATTAGGTGTGCGAGCTGGTGACTTCATCTGCAAGATAGCAATATGTCAAAGAACTTGAAACATTATAAAGTAAATCCTAAGTAGCTTCAAATTAGAAATACTTCTGTGCAAATTTATTTCCTGTATCAAATTAATAGTCCTAGTTATTATTTTCATGCAAAACTACTGAGATCATTAATACTGAAATTTCAATAATGATGAAATAAGAAGACTTAAATGACTGACCCCATCAAAAAAGCCAATTGAGGGGGAAGGCAGTCGTAATCCTGATGGTTTTGCGGGAGCCTTAATGGCCCCAGCTTGTGTTGAAGTTTTCTTTGACGCATTGCTCGCTAAAAGAACTCCCTGTTTTCCTGCGGTCGGACCACCATCCATAGACTTACAAGAACTGGTATCCAAACTGGTCCATGAGTTAAAACTAGATCTTTGATTGGCCATTGATGAAGATGATGATGCTGAAGACCACTCACTAATTGAACTAGCTGGTGAGACACTTGAGGAGATCTTAGAGGACTTCACATAAGCTGAAAGCCTGGATGCTGGTAATTTATTGTTTGGAGAAGCTCTTAATGGAGCTCGTGATGGAATTTTAGAGATGGAAGCAGGGGGACCCACATTGCTGGTTTTGCCTAGATTCCTTCTCGCAGTCATAATTGTAGGTTTAGCAGGAATTCCAGAGGATGTATTCATAGAACTGTCACTCGAACTAGAAGACCTTGAAGAAAGCACACTACTTGTAGTAGACGAACCCAACGAAGAAGACTTTGATGATACTGCAGGCTTTGGCAATGCATTTCTAGAGCCACTTAACAGAGATGTTTTTGATGGCTGAGTCCCTTTACCAAAGGGGAGTCCTGTTAATTCAATTTTAGCGCACAAGACAGTGTTTAGAAGATGTTTCATTATAAAAAGAACAAGGATCTCAAAAAAGTTAACTTGTGGCACCTAGTTTTGAGCTGGATTCAGGTTTCAGACGAGCAGTTCCCACGGATTCCACCTTTGCTGAAGCTGTTGAAGAGGGGATGGAGCTGATTATATTCTTGGATGGTTTAGGAAGTATTGATTTTGTCCATCCAACCTTAACAGTAGATGTCACCTAAGACAATATAGATGGTATCAGTCATCTCAATGAGTAATTACTTGTGATGTTTTATTCAAATTTATATGGTTCAAACATTAAGAATATAATGATAACCAAAGCTTTCAGAATGCTCAAAAATAAACAAATGAAAGGATTAACAAGGATAGCCAGTGAGTTTGGGAAAGTGTGTGCTGTTCTGTAAAAATATATAATGATGCAATGATAGAGGAATGCCCACAGATCATCATTTATAACAAGGTATTAGCTAAGAATGTCACCAGTGAATTAACAGAATCCTGCTTGATTGATTTCCCGGATCCTAGCTTCTCTATTTGTTTTGGCTGACATTTTGGCATCCTGACAGCTTGAAGGATACTGGTTTTCTTCAAGCCTAGTTTGGGATTCTGAAAAGTTGAAATCAGAGTCACCAACATTATAATAATTCGAAAAATCTCAAGTCCTCTAGTTACTTTTCAGTTACAAACTTACCTTATCTTGAGGGACATTCTCTTCCTTCTTCAGAGCTGAAAATGACACAATATTAGTTCAACTTACAAAACAGGAGCCCAATACATGAACAAGTGCAAAAAAAAAAATCACACAGAGGTATTCATAGACCAAGGGAAAAGGCATTGAGGGACTTGGGGCCAAATGGCTAACACCTTGGATCAAACACATTAATAAGTAACTCTGAAACATACATGCAGTCAGACTGCTTATATGAGATGCAAACCGTATATGTATACTTAGGGAGAACAAATTTATATATGTAAAGAAAAAAAATGCTTTCTTACATGAAATGGCTGTGTTGTCTATCCCTGTAGCTGCTTTGGTACTGCTTAAATTCATCAAATTGGATGCTTGCTTACTAGATCTTTGGATGGAAGCTCTAATGTCTAGAAACAAATCATCTTCACAAGCCTCAAGAGTCAAATTATCACTTTCAAGAGTGGAGAGGGACTCAGTTGACTCAGTAATTTCTTCTTCAATTCCAGGTAATGAAGGCTTTTCACTCTTATTTGCTCCAGTCATCATGCTTGACAATTCTTCTGGATCTAGTACGCCTAAAAAATCAAGTAAAAGAAAATATTTATCAGATCCAAAAAATGGTTTTTCAATCAAAATTAGCACACTGCCAATCCATAGGATACCTGCACTGGTGAAGAAGGCACTGTCCCAGGCGAGACTTTTACGCAGGTTACATCTTCCACTTTTTTTGTTTCGTACAGGCTCAGTTGATTCATGGAGTTCAGGCAAGTGGTCATTCACATCCATCCCAACTTTTTTGTCAGCATTCGCATCTTCTATAGACAATTCAAGCACCAGTGAGTAAAATGCAGAATAATGATACAAGCACTTAGCAAAGTATACAATGACCACTGGTGTAATTATCACAATTGGATTGGCATTCAACAATCATTCCTACTAGTGGAATTCAATCGAGACACAACACGCAATGCCCTAAAAATGCAACAACCAATTAATATCTTTTGACATAGCATGCTGGCTTTCAATTGATATTCGATACTAGATAATCCTCAAAACCCAATAACTCAGCAGCTGCGACATCCCAAAACTATAATTGAACTGCACAGACATTGACTTCAATCTTCAAAATTAGCATTCTAACATAGCCACGGACAATTTTACAGTAGATTTTTATATGTGTAATTGTAAAGCAATCAAAATTAACGAGAAAACCCCTATAAACAGATTAGGAAATCGTGGGATTCAAAGTAAATAAAACCATCAAGATTAACGGAAAAAACCTGAAAACTTGTCAATGTCAACGAGATCTTGGGCTCCAAAGTCACGATCAAACTCCTGACAGCCGCCAATCTCCATTTTTTCCAATTAATCGAAGAATTGGGATCCGATTTTCTTCTTCAGATTTCTTATCGAGGTCTTGGATTTCAAATTGCGAGTGAGAGTGGACAATGATAGAGAGTGAAAAGGAAAGAGAGAGAGCGCAAAAGAAATAATTTTGAATTATGGAAAAGGCGGTTTCTGAAAATGATATTTATTTCTTTAACAAAATAAGGCTGTGTTTGGGTGGGAGGAAAAAAGAAAACAGGAAAAATCATTTTAAATCTATATAGTCGTTAGTCGGCCCAGTTATATTTATTCAATTAGTAATCACATAAATTTGAATAGATATCGTGTGCTGCAAATTACCAATTTTCCGTTTTTATTCGCTAATATATGTGAAGTATCCAGTAATTATTTTTACGAATTACTCTGAGTAATCATGATATGCAAAATGGTGTATAAATATGCATCATTACTTTGGTTCTATGAATATAATTCGAATACCATATTCAAATTGAAAAGTAAAAATTATAAGGTATGAAGGGTATTTAATTAGTGCTATGGATATTTCGCATGAAGTTGTATCGAGTATTTTATATTTTATCAACAAATTTTAGTCCATTTAACTAAATATTAAACAAAATTGTATTGATAATATGTTTCGAGTTGGTATTCTGTGAAACTTATTCACCGTAAATTAATTTTTATTTTTTTATACAGATATGACTTTTCAATTATCACGACTAATACAATTTCGTAATATAAGTCATACCCTTCAGTTATCACTACTAAATCCCCTTGTTGTAATATAATTTACATCTTCAGTGTTATGAATAACACTCTTTATAATAAAAAGTCACACATTTTAATTATCACAACTAATATCCTTTAATAATATCTTTAACTAATTTTATAGATTCTTGTGTGAAATTTGTTCACTCTATACTTTGTATCTGTTTTGTATTTTTCATCCGTTCAAATCGTGCATTATTCAGTCTTTTCTTATCAGACCATAGTTATTTTGGATAATTTATTTGTTGCATATTTAGTAAGTCATATTGCGAACATATTCAATTGTAACAATACTTATATGTACAAAGCACATTTGAAATATTAAATTAAAAACTCGTATAGAACGGTCTCATACATAATACAAAATATAAATTATTACAAATCAATTTTCATCTCTTCTAAAGTTTTATCGATCCATATTCAAATTATGATTCGTTTTACCATGAGACCATGTCATTGAGAGTATGTCATGTTCAAATTATAATTCGTCTTACCATGAGACAATGTCATTGAGAGTATGCCGCTTTTATTAAATCTACCCTATATATTGCCTTAAGTGCTTGATAAGTAAATGAATGTAAAATTCAATTCATTTTAATCTAATTAAAATCCGTAATTTATTTTAATCTTATTAACATTTTAAAATCCGTTCAAACTCAACTAGATATTATAATATCAACCTGATTCATTCAATAATACTATTACATTCATTAAAAATGTAATAATCTTATTAAAATTTTAAAATCCATATAAAGTCAACTAGATATCATAGTATCAACATGATTCATTCAATAATACCATTACATTCATTCAGTAATATAATAACATGCATTCAATAATATTGTTATCTTATATAATCTAAAATCATAATATTTTCATACGTACAAACACGCCAGTTTGTGTGAATAATGTTATATTATTATTTAATAAATATAATGTGAATAAATTAATGCAATGATATTATTAAATGCACCCAATGACTCAAAAAATATATATTTAAATAAAAAATTACAACTATCACCACATTATACTTGAAAAAAATAACTAATTTGACAGCTACAATAATTTTATGTACCCTATTACCCTAGCTAAAACATGATATAATACATTTTCTACTCTCTATACAGTTGCATATATTTAATCTAAAACAAAAGTAGGCTGAAAATTATCTCACACCCCTAACCCAGGGATATAAGTAGATAACAAAATCAAACATTATTATCACTCCATTTACCTCTATATAGACCCCAACTGGAAAACACAAACCCCCTAAACATCAAGCATTTACATGTTCATTATCTCATCCATTTACATGCATCAACTTTATCTCCAAATGGAAAAATACTTATCAACCAAACATAAAATTGGCCAACTTTGTACTGTCTTACACTGAGACATCAACCACCCCCCAAAATCCCCCAAAAAAGAGAACCCTAAAAATCATATAACTCAGCATCTATATTAAGTACTCCCTCCGTCCCATTCTTAAATGAACTCTTACTGTTCATAAGGATTTATGGAAATAGTGATAAAGTGTAAAGTGTTAAGGGTAGAAAGAGTTGTTTATTAATATTTTATGTGATAAAGTGAGTATGTCCATTTTAGGAAAGATTCTCTTAAGATTGAGACAAAAAAAATGTAAAGAGTTCTCTTAAGATTGGGACGGAGGGAGTATATTTTACCTAATTCACCTTCTCAATTATGTACAAGTCTCTAATCAGGAAAAACTTTACTCCTAAAACATCCAAGTATCCAACATTTCTAGAACCATGAGTTAGAAAAAACTCACACCTATTTTAAAATCAAGGATCAATGTTGAATTAACAGATGCCTAATCAGCTAAATATAAAAAACAGAACAAGAACAAGCAACCAAGGTGCATAGATCAAGTTTTATCCAAGTTTAAAACAACTTTAAAAGATGTACACGGTTAATACCCACCACAACGAAAATCCCACAAAAAAACAGCTATGTAGTTTGGGAAAGATGATCGGGTGTCCCTATAAGCAAAATATTTGAACAAAACAATAGGTCAGCTTCTAGCACCTACAGCCTTTCCAACAATATACGAAACGAAAACTACAAGGTCTAATAGAACAACTGTAGATGCATGTATTCAGTCTCACCAGATTGAAAAAGGCATCAGCTTTCAGGGGTCTGTCTTCTTCTTCTTCTCCTTGTCAAGGTTGAGGACAAAATTAAGGCGATAACTGGTGAGTGCGGGCCCAAAGGTCCTATATTTCCCTGTGCTGCTGAAAGCAGTCTCAGCGTGTTCTTTTCTCTTGAAAACCACCTTTGCGCGCTTGCTTTTGGTCAGTATTTTAGTCTCTGATTCGATCAAAGGCCCATAAGCAGTGAATATCTCGTTTAGAATCGGGACGGCAGGAATAGCCTCCAAGTTTGAAAAGTGAAGGACGAGCGCTGTTGGACAATATTCCTTTGATGCTTCATCCACCAAATCAGATGGATTACCCTGATCCAAATCCATGGAAATGGGTTCTTTTCTGTTGTCAGCCAAGTTAGAAACTGTGGTAACGTCAGCTTCTGCTTCTTGAGAGTCTGTACGAATGATTCTATCAGTCCAGTACGAGTCGTTGATACCTCCAATTCCAAATGAATCTGAAGTTTGAAAGTTGGATGGCTGCTTGTCTACTCCTGCTACAGTATCAACCATTTCAGGATTTTCACCAGAGGAGATAACATTTGTGGGACCCCTCCTTACAGACTTCTTATCAGTTGGTACTGAACTTGAGCTCCCTGAGGACATCAAGATGGACATAGACTTCTCTTTTATCTTCTTACGCTTGCCAGAAGAACCATCTAGAGCAGCTGACTCTCTCTTTTTAGACGAACCACCATTGCCAATCTCAAAAACTGGCAGTTCAATATTGAACTTTCCAGAATTCGTTTCATCATCTACTTGAGATAATGAATTTGGGCACACAGATTTCCTGAATTTACGAAGCAAGCCCACCACGGGATTCATGGCATCAAGCCCTTGCATGGGCTTTTTGGCAAGCAAACTTAGCTTCGTGAGAACCAAATTAGGAGTAGGGATATCCACTGGGACCTTTTCCTCTCTTTGAAGCTTACCATTGGGACTAACTGCAAGCAAATTTTTCGGTTTTCTCCCTCTTCTCCCTCTTTTCCCTTCAGAATTACTGGCTATAGGATTAAACATTGCATGATTTTCACAAGAGGAGGTGACATTTCTAGCACCCTCTATAGCATCTATAGCAGTCGACGTTGGAAAAAGTCCTTCCACCTCCTCTTTCGCATTCAATAGAGTATCATGCTCCAAAAAAGCACGACGCACTTCATAAACGGGGAGCTGGTAGAAACCCTTCCATCTATTGTACGCCAGAACTTGAGCCTTTTCAATCGTAAACTGCAATCTGTCAGGTTTAGAATATGGGCGTCGAGCGAATGATTCTAGACTCTGTAGAAGCTCTCCAGGTGAAAAAGTAACTGCACCAAATAATACATCTCCACCAGCCAATCTGCTTGATTTTTCCATGATACCAGTATTTTCAATAACTTGAAATTTTATCTCATCACGCACCTCTGGGGGCAAACATGGACATGAAAGACCAAACTCAACCCTTCTAGAAGCCTCATCAAGGGCACACTGCACAGCATGACAGAAGTTTTCTGAATTGCTTTGTTCACTCATTTTAGAAAAATGCATCCTAAAGGGCTTGATTTTTAAACACCTATTCCATGCATACGTCCCATCACCAAAATAAGCTATCAAGTAAGCCCCATTCTTCAAATGCATAGCTGCCTCACCTGTTGAAGATTGGGGGGAGAATATCTGCCCAGGCCACCAAGGATGGCAACTAACCTTGCCCCACACGAGATCTGATACGTAATAATACCCTTCCTTTTCGGTTATATCATTTTCTTCACGTGCTTTGGGTATCAAAAACTCATGCTTAGTTTTTAACTTTTTCTTGGATTTCAACTCTACATTTGGCACCGTTTCATATGTGATCAAATCTTGGTTTCCATTTAAACCACTTCCCTCAGCTGGAGAACTCAAACCTAACATAACAGAACCATTGTTGTTATCTGTTCCGTTAAAGTCAATCTTGTTTTCAGATGTCGGACCTCCAATCTCATTCTGCCACGTGTCTTTGTCGGTGACCAGATTAACCTTCTTATTTTCAGATGACGGCTCTCCAATTGAGTTCTGCCACGCGTCCTTATCAGCTACCACATTAACCTCACTCCAACTCTTGGAATCATCCACATCTTCCACCTCCTTATTTAAATGCAACTTTCCATCCAGCACTCTACCAACCATATTCATAACCCTTGATTCCCATTTAATATTGTTTCGAGATGCCGTTGCCACAACTCTTCTCTTATTTGCATCATTCGTATCAGTATACCCTAAGTTACCAAATTCTACAGGCTTAAACTCAGTTCCCCAAATTACAGTTCCAGATTTTGAATCCCCAACCAAAACCTTAGCCTCCTCCGAAACCCTAACCCCATCACTCAAAACCCCCTTCTCACCAGGATTCTCAATTAGGGTTTTTGATTTCAAACCATCAACCATTTCACCACTCGCCTTGCTGCCCGATTTCTGCGAAGCACCTCTAACAAACCCGGCCGTCTCATCAGTTTTACCAGACATTATAAACCCTACAACCAAACCATACACACAACTAATCATCCACTAAAAAACAACAAAACCACATACAAACACGTTCTATGCCGCTTGGTTATGGCAGTCTACACAAATACGCATGCATTCACATTACACCAATACATAGCCATACATAAACAAAATCCATACACATAAAAAAAAGGTAAATCACTGAATTTCAAAAACAGAGATAAATAGAAATAATCACCTCAAGTGATTGAAGAAACTGAAATCAGTTGTTTCAAAGGATTCCCCCTACAATTATAAAAAACAGCAGCAATCAGAAAACCTCCGCCAATTTTCCCCTTTTCTTCTGCTCTTCTTTTTTTTTTTTCTGCTTTGATATGAAATGAAAAGCGTTTTCTCTTGTTGGAGTCGCCTTATATATGAGGAATTAGTTGTACACGTGTCACCACCACATAATCCGTCCAGCTAGACGCTGCCTGTCAATTATGATTTGTGATTATCTTTTTTATCGTCGCTCCTGATTGAAAAATATTGGTCAAAATTGGTATATTATTTATGTAATAAAATCGGAATTTAAATCATTTGTATACTATTAGGAAACAGGATCAATTTAAGCACCTAAATGTTAGGGGGGCAAGGATGAAATAGATTCCCTCATTATTATTTATCAAAGGGCTCATTCTTAGTAAAATTGGACAATTGAACTCTTTTCATCAAATAAAAATGGGGAAGATGACCATTTTAACATTTAATCTTATTAAAAGTGAGGATTAAATAGGTTTCTGAACTATTTTCTATACATTTAAACTTTTTTTCTTTTCATTTGGAATCAAATAATCATTTAGTCTAAAAAATATGTTAAATTTTTTAGAAATTATTAATTGTTTTATAAGCCTAACATAAAGTATAAAAAAAATTGAATATTTATTACATTAAAAAAATCTTTTAAAAAAAATTGTACTAAGAGCACATTATATTTATATAGAAACTAGAAGAGTAACATTAAACCTTTTAACATTATTTTATCTATCAAGAGTTATGTGTAAAAAACTAATCGTTTCTACATAAAAACTTTTCTTTGTTTAAAAAAATAAAATATTTTCTAAACAGTGATTATTTTTGTTCATAACAGTGATAGTTTTTATACATAACAAAGGAGAAATTTTTAGAAAATGATACTTAAATAAGAGTTTATAAAGTAACAGGGTTTATCAAAAGTTTTTTTTGTTAGAAAGCACATGTAATTTTTTTACTGGAGAAAGCACATGGTATTGAAAGCTCATTTTCGAGTAATTCTTTTAAAAAAAACTTTTACCTTGAATCAATTCTTAAACTTTTGGAATATAAAGAAATTAAAAAATAATATAAACAAATAAATATTTTTCAAATTTACAACTACTTAAAAAATTTAGCCCATAATTTTGTCAGATGGATCAAATATGCCCATCAATTATTTTGTTTTTCAACTGAGATCAAATAAGCCACTATTATTTCAAATATCATATATCAGATTGGGGTGTTTTTTCCTTCTTTTTTTTTTTTTAAATCAGGAAAAAATAATTCATATCATTTGGAATATAAGGGGTACTTCAACACATACAAATAATAAGTACAAAAAATGAAATTAGAATAGTTAAAAAAAAACTATTTTACAAATCTGATATCAGATTTGGGTGTTTTCCTCTAAATGTAATTTTGCTGGGGAAATGAATTTAATAAAAAGGATTTTGATTAGATTATGACATGTTGAAGATTTTTGATAGATAAATCGAGGATTGTTTTAGAGTGTTTCAGGATATTATCCGCACATGGCGTATCGGCAGATATAGAAATGTTTTTTCAAGACTCGAAGAAGAAACTGGAGAAAGATTCGAGAACTCAAGGCATCAAGATTCAGAGAACTCAAAAGAACTTTTTTTTAAAACTTTGAATGCTCAAGATATCCTTGATGTTCAAAGGAAAATTTGGAATCCAAATTGTGTGGACCAACGAGAGGAAGACAACCAAACTGAAAAAAAATGTTTGAACTTACAAAGAATAGTATGGATTTGAATGTGATTCTCTCCAACTAGTAACATTCAAATCCACACTATAAATCAAGTTCTTCCTTCATTTCTCGGGTGTGGATCGTGGAGATTATGCACAAAATGCTACAAAGGAATATAAGAATACAAATATATTCAAAAAGTGTTCTAGAATCCAATAAACAAAATGTAAAATATTTTCAAATTTACAACAAATGAGGTGATAAAAAGTTAAACAATTTCCCGAGGCGAACCCGAGAGAGGTTATAAGTCAGATGGAAAAAAGTCCTGCTTTGAAAGAATTTCTAGAGAGGAGAGTGGAATTTGGGTTGTTGAAATTATATATTTTTTTTCTTTTAACTTTTGATCAAAAGAAATTTCAAGACCAGCAAAAAATATCATCTCAAAAGATATCAATGTAATGGGTGATCTATTTTTCCTTCTGTTTTTTTTTTTACCATCAATTGGGTAGGAAAAAGTTTTACACAACAATGGAATAATAGAACTTTTCATTGATAAAAACCCGAGGGTCGTTACATTACAAGTTACAAATGCAAGAGAACACGGAGGTCAAACATAACTCTAAACCCTAAACCTTTAAGCCATAACCCTAAACCTTCATCCAAACCCAAAAATAGTGATAGGAGGAGAGAGAGAGATTTTAAGATCTCATGTTTCATTTTCCCCCACTTAACAGGTGAGGGAGGCTTGAAAAAAATGGACTCTCCAATGTGAGAGCGGCCTTGATAATTAGAATATAGGAAGTTTCAAGAAAAACTATTTTTGTCAGATGGATCCGAAAAGACAAATATGATATCAATTTGGGAGAAATCTTTTTTTGACGAGAACCGCAAAAACACACTGAGGTTGATTTGAGAAGATGAAATCAAAAAAATTTTTTGGAAGTCAGGAAAAAGGGTTCACAGATACATGATTCTACAAAGAAGATAAGTATGGTGAATGAGTTATTAAAAATATTGGTCCAATTTATAGAATTTTTGCAAATTTGAGTTCTCAAACCTTTTTTAGAAAAATTTGCATCACAAGGATGCGTGTAGAAATCAAGGTTTTCGATAATTGGATAAAGTTTGGATTGACATTTCGACGATATTTATTTTAGGGAATAGAATTTAAGTTTATCGATCCAAGAATGGCTTATTCGAGGAGAATATTAGGTCAACAAAACTGACATATACAAAGTCGATCAAATGAAGAAAATCGGTGAATTTGAGCTTGAAAAACTCACCAAATCGGTATAACACATATTAAAAGGGGAAAAAAATGATCAAGATTAGAATAGACCGACGAGATCAAATAAGTTAGATGAGTTTGATGAAAAATTTCGTAAAGAAGGTTGCAAATCGAGAATATGAAAGAAAAGATTCAAGATCGACGTGATCAAATCGAAGCGGATGAAGATCGATCGAGATCGAGACGTGATCATCAGATATGATAAACCCGATATGCTAACATATATAATGACCGATCTATGTTGATCTAAAGATGTGTTGATTCGATTATCAGCTAATCGGTCAAAAAAAAAATGATGTGTGTTGATCTCGAGACTCGAGAAGTAAAGTAAACCGAGACTCAAGATTCGAGGGTTTCAAGATGAGTGTCGATACTCGGACAAAGGTCCATTGAAGAAGAATGAGGCGAAATGAAAAAGACGTAAGAGTGAAGACCAAGAAGACTTGTAATTTTTTATTTTTTTTTTTTCTTTATTTCTTTGATAAGTTCATAATCGGATCAATGAAACTTTTATCTTTATTCAAAGATAATTCCTCATTATCTTTTAATTCTTTTATGTTGATATGCCCGATTGAATGTTCCGAGTATGCTTTCGTATAAAGGGAAACTATATGATGTTATGGGAGAAATTTTTAAGTATTTAGTAATGATCTATTTAGGGAAAGTCAAGAAAATACATTGAATGATTTAAATTGATTAGAGATTTACCATTCTTGTTAAAAGGTTATATGTTTGTAAAAGAAGGTTTTGGCATCAAAAAGGGGAAATTGTTGGGAAATGAATTTTAAAAAGGATTTTGATTAGATCCCAAAACCCCCGATTGACATGTTGATAAATCTTGATAGATAAACCAGATTCAGCTTTTTAGAGTGTTCAGGATATTTTCGCACTATGTATAGTCGGCAGATATAGTCCAAGAAGAAACGATCTCGAGAAAGGTTCGAGAAACTCAAGAGAGAACTCAAGACTCAGAGAATTTATTTCAAGGCACAAGAATTACTTGGAATGTCTTGAATGCTCAAAGATATAAAAGGAATATAACCGTAGAATTTAAATGGATTTGAATGATTCTCTCAAATCATTCAAATCCACACTATAAATACAAGTTCTTCATTCATTATAAGATTGTGTGGAAATCAAAAAATTACAAAGCCAAAGACGTTAAAAGATATACAAATATATTCAAAAGTGTTCTAGAACCCAACCTAAACACCCACGATGATCGATCAGAGAGATACAAGGCTAAACCATTTGAAAAATCACCATTTTGAATAGTTGTTCAATCCCGAGTGAGGGTGATAAGTCCCGTTGAGTTATAATCCGGTGGAGGGTGATAAGTCTAACCCGAGAGAGGGTTATAAGTCCAAGTTAAAAGTAGCTGGTAAAATCTATAAGCAAAAGATGGATGTAGGAAGGTTGTTCTATATATTTTTCTTTTATGTTTATCTTGTCATAGCATCTAGTTATTCAAGCTTAAAAAAAAAAATTGGAAAACTTATTGCCCTCACCCCCTTTTTTATATATCGAACATAATGTTTTCGTTTTCAAAGACGCTAAAAAAATGGGTCTTCAACCGGGACCATCACAGTCTGTCAAAAAAAAAAAATTGTGTGTTTTTGCTTTTTCGAAGAAGTTATACACATATGCGGATTTTATTCCTATAAACTTTAATAATTTTAGGTGAATTTGAGGCAGTTGCTTTTCTTAAAGAAAATTTAATAAGATTGATTTGGTTGCAGTTTTGAGTCCAACGATCATGGAAGCATTCCATTTATTTCGCTTTGGTATAAAAGGATATAGAGTAGAATTTAATATATGCAATCATTAATCTTCGTATTATACAAATCAAGTCGTCGAATCGAGTCAAGTACTTAAAGTTAGAACAAATATGATACAATATTGATATTAGTATAATGTTCTAATGAGTTCGAGTCTTCACGAGTCGAGCACTCAAACTACTCAATTCGTATAAGCATTGAATTTATTTTTCTATTTTCCAGTCTGATAAATAATAGCCAAGAAAATAGAAATGGTTTAAATAGATCTCTCTTAAAAGATAAAAAAAGAAAAAAGAAATTGTGTGAGACGATTCACAAATTAACACAAATTAGCATCCAACTTTATCAAAGTGTTAAACGCTATTTCCAAATTATACTCTATCTCACCGAGAAAACGTGTTAGCAACCCCTACTCAAAAAAAAAAAAAAAAAAAAAAAAGAACACAAATGGATATGAATTCCAGCAGAAACCTTTTTGTAATTTTCTTTTAAATTTGGTAAAGATAAAATACACCTAAAAAACTGTGTGTGTTCCATTTTTTTCTTATACACTAATCCATTAATTGTGTGTTTTTATTCTCCAAATTTGACAGAAATCCACCTATATAGACTTCTACTGTATATAAGCTCAGATACATGACAGGTTGAAATAAGTTACACTATAAGAACACTTATGAGATACATCTTAACTGTGGCGATCTCGTCTAATGGGGCATGAAATAATGACATTGGCCATCAACGAGCAAAATCTGCTACTTCATGCCAGGAGTCGGGACCATCATGTGTTGACCTTGTGGCTAGAATTGTGAAAGGAGAAACCAGTTAGGATCACACCCACAAAAAATCTTAGAAATTATGATGAAACACAAAAAAGTCCTTCGAAAAATAGTGACCCTTCAAGACAAGATAAGCAATTTGACTTCAAACGAAAAACATTCAGAACAAAAAAGATCAGATAGTAAAACAGATTGATTCAAGAGCCCAGCGGTTGCAACCATTCGGAGAAAGATACACATAGAGCGCTCAAAACAACAGTCTTCTCCAGTTGAATTATGTTTCAGAAAATCGATTTAGTGAGCAGTTGATCACAGCCACAAAAACACACATAAGAGAAAATCTTATCCAGGATTTTTTATCATATTGATACGAAAGAAAAACTTAATGCACTGGGCTGCAACTTATAATAACACGGATAGAGCATCAAAACAGACAAGTGGAGATAAACATAATAATCCAATGACACGATCATTATGCAGACAAAGTAACGTAGACCATAAAAATGTCATCAAGAAACAGAAGTGGTACCTGAGAGTTCCCATAATTGATGCCTTGTGAAAAAGAACCTTGGTGAACCAGCTGTGCACAGCAAAAAATAAAGATTCAACAAAGCCCACAATTGTGGATTATAACAAATTTAGTCTAAAGGACACAAATTATATGACCATTGACACATTGATGCATACCTGTGAACTAGGACCGTATTGCATTCCATCCTTCCTGGAAGATCCATCAGCACACTTAGTTGATCCCTTGGTCTCACCCTGTTGGAGAAACGTGATTAGAAGTCTAATTAAGTAGCCATATGAAAATACCAACTAAAAAACACCAGCAGAGGAAAGCTGTAATATTCTAATTGACTCACCTCCATCTACAAAGCAAGAGCAGAACAATCCACGCGAAAGGAAGCCAATAAAAAAAACTGTCAGTTGCAAATTAATACAGAAACCACAGCAACACCAGAAAGTTAAATCTACAGAAACAATGCCAAAGACATCGGGAACAATTACCTCTCGATACCTACTGAGATACACCTTGAGTGGATCAATATAATCTTCGAAACCTAAGGTTGCCATAGCCCATAGCAAATCATCCCCATTGATTGTATTTCGTTTCTCTCTCTGGCACTTATCACTTGCCCTTCATATTCAGCCACCAAAAACAGTTTAAGTTTAGAGTTTACACTAAATTTACGCACACGCAGATCAATAATCCTACAAGGACTCCCAACTCTAGCTATGAACTAGTATATTCAAACAATTCCACATAGAAACAGGTAATTGATTCCACACCAACCATTAATCCCTTCAAGCTACTGTATCATATACAAAGATAACCACAACACCAATAAGCAAGCTTAATTGATCACATAACACATAAAACTGACGCAGTAGATAAAATCCAATCGACCAAAGCAACACAATCAATAACAAAATTCCAAAAAGCATACTCGCTAGTAACGAAGCTAATAAACTCAGAAACGCACTCCTGGACAGTCTCCTTGGCATCTTTAGCAATCTTCCCATTCGGAGGGAGCGCCTTCTTCATGATCCGGCTAATATTAGCAATCGGCAGAAACCTATCCTGTTCACGGATGCCGGAGCGCGGGCTCTGGTCGCCGCCGCTTTCGTGGCTGCCGCCGGCGGGGCTCCACGGAGCTCCTTGCCTGTCCGCCATTCGATCAAACGAAACCCTAACATTTAAACCGAAACCCTAGATAAAGACGATCGACGGGAAGATAGATACATGGAAATCAATATCTAATCGAGGAGAGAGAGAGAGAGAGAGAAAGGAAATGTTGAATTTACCTGTGTGAATTTGTATTTTGCGCGCGAGGGAGAGATCGGAGGGTGGAGAAATGGGGGAGAAGACGACGACTGAGATTGAGAGATTGGGGATACGGAATTAAGGTGTTAGGTTATCAACACCGTTGGTTTTTCGGATTGTATACGACGTCGTATATGACCCCCTTTAATTATAAAAGAGCAAATATTATTTATGACTTAATTCCAAACAATATTTTCTATTTTCAACAAAAGGGGAAAATTTTAGTCAAAATCGATTACCCCTTTTTTGGGAGCTACTAATTTAATTATATTCATAATAAAGTTTTACAATTATTTTTTAGGAATGTACATTCGATAAATTCAACATTTTTTTCCGTCTCATTTATTTTTTTGATAAATTCTTAAATGGAATGGTATAAGTCTATAGTTTAATATAGTTTCCCAGAAACTAAAAATCAAAACATTCAACTTGTTTGACTAAGAATTTCAATCCCTCGAATTATTATTTTTTCTTTAGTGGATTTTAAAATTTATTTTGCAGCTTAAACAATTAAAATTTGTCTCTTCTCTACCGTAATTTATTATCCACAAACACACGATACAATACATGAATATATTTTAAAACACACTACCTAATAATTTAAGATTTTTCTCATCGCTCTCATAATTTTATACTTTATTAGAATTAGAATATTATTCAAGTTTAAAAAATACTTTTGTGTATGCTTATTTACTTATCGAATTGAATTAGAATAAAAATTAATCGAGTTCGAGCTCAAAACTCAAAACTCAAAAGCTTTGAATGTTAAAATGAATTCAAATGATTTTTTTTAACTTATTATTTTTAACATATACAATTCTTGTGATTTTATTATAAATCAATTATTCTATTATAAATACAAAAGCTTTGGATTTATTTGGTCAAATTTTATTGTAAATCAATTCTTTGAGAATATAAACCAATGATGCATGTATTATTATATATCAAGAATTTTAAATTTCGATCCCAGCGGATAATTATGAAGAGGGAAGATATCTTTCGAAAAAAGTTTGTGGTTCGACGGGTTCGTCGTGTTAGAAGAAAAATAAACGTCTTTTTTTTTTTTACAAGAAGAAAAAAAAAAAAAAACGTTATTGGGCCTGAAATGTAGATTAAGACAGGGTCGATTTGGACCGGATTTTAAATTGATTTTTTTGAGCTGGCCCATTTCGTGAAAGATATTTACTGGTGCAGTTATTTACACCACTTTCTTTTATTAATACACCAAACAAGATGTATAAACTATTATCAAATTTACTAAATGATAAATATATTCACTATAAACATTTCCACCCTAAACTACCGACGAAGTTTTTTTGTATTCATTGCTTGTTATATGCAATTTAAGTGTATTTTTTTGAAAAGTGCAAATAATTTTTATTTTATATTGTTTTTTTTACTAAGCAGTGCAAGTGTTTTAACGAAACGACTTACAATTTAAAAAAAAATGCATTTGAATTGCATGGAACATTTGGTACACAACACAAGAGGCCTAATTGGACGATAAAGTCTTGCATGCATTCAGTACACCGTGCAACTCAAATTCATTTTGATATATACATTTGTTTTCACATATACATACAATAATTGCATGTTA
The DNA here is from genome assembly GCA_037126765.1 of Stenogyne calaminthoides. NCBI lineage: Eukaryota > Viridiplantae > Streptophyta > Magnoliopsida > Lamiales > Lamiaceae > Stenogyne > Stenogyne calaminthoides. The sequence continues at coordinate 38,056,001 of JBBCBC010000003.1, read as the reverse complement.
AAATAAAGACAACCCTCACACTTCAGTGAAAATAAATTACATGTATCAATGTTCACTTAATTTCATGATGGTGCACTCGGTACACAAAAAAACCTATATACTCGTACATATTTTAATTTTTTAAGAATTCTTTAAATTTAAAGAATTCATATACAGAACAATGAAATAATCTCAAATTCCAAAAGTAGAACAATCAATCTATAATTTGATTTGAATTTGATATTACAATATTCTCGTCCCAACACCACATGTAGCATATTATATACATTCAAAAATCGATTTACAATCACTTTATTTTCGCTCCATTTTATCCACATTTAGTATAGACATTTGGAAACCAAAATCCTATATATATTCATGATCAAACAACTTACTTTTCATTTGATTCTTTTGATATAAATTCAGTAAGATGTCATCATAAGAACTAGTGAATGTGTGTGTGTACCTATACGATATTGCCCTTTGGGGGGAAGTAAGGTTCGTTAGTAGTTACTATTAATTGAAGCAAATTTAGGAAGTCTGCAAAAGGAGAGTTGAGATTGGAGAAAGGCCAGAAATGACAACTCATATATATTAACCCCCCCCTTAGAGGCAATTGTCTTTGTTTACAATTTAGGGATGTCAATGGGTCGGGTCGAGTACTTAGATACCCGGATCCGCTCTCCTCTTTAAACGGGTCGGTGCGGGTCTGACCCGCTGGGGCATGGGTCCGGGCGGGGCGACCTGTTTTAAATATTTTTATATATATTTTTTTTATTTATAATTTAAAATTTTAATATCAATAGATAATTTTAATTAAAATAACATATTATATTTTATATTGACTTAAAAATGTCTATAAAGTTGAATGGTTGTTATTTACATATTAATAAATATAAAAAAATGTAAAAATATATTGTATTTACATATATTATATAACATATATTTTGATTTTTAATAAATAAAACGGGGCGTGGATCCGGGGCACGGGTCTTGAGTAATACCCAAACTCGCCCCATTTCATTACGGGTACGGGACGGGTCCGACCCAAACAGCTCGGGTCAGGGCAGGACGGGACGGGCCGGGGTAATATTGCCATCCCTAGTTTACATGCCTTTTCCCATTAATTAGATGACCACGCCTATTGTCTATCAACACATGACAATACTACTCAACTTTAAAAAATACTAACTAATTATATGATGTGACTTATATATCAAATTAATGATTGAATATTTTTTTCATTTATATATATATATATATATGTATTCAAATTAAACAAAAAATTTCTACAATTTTCTTTTAAAATGTTACTCCTTCCGTTACAAATCAGTTTTCACACTGATCTGGAAAAAATCTAGTTTTCTGCTTTATTAAAGTGATAAAGTAAGAATATTTGAGTCAAATCAATTTTAATTGTGTAAGCTTAAGTTAATTGTGTTAGAAAAAATAATGACGTAGATGGTAAGTAAGTATATATTGTGAGAGTAAGAATTATGAGTAAAATTTTATTTTTTTAGTGTGAAAATTGACGTGGAACAAATTGATTTTTTTTTTATGAAAACTGATAAAGTACGGATGATGGTTTTAAGCACAAGTTAAAAGTATGAATATCGACTTAGGGTGTGTTTGCAATCACTATTGAATAGTAGAAAATCACTTCTAAAAGTCATAAGTTGTGAGAGGACAACTTTAAAAAAAAAATGTTTTTGGTCTCTCAATAGAAGTTGTAAACACCACCTTAATAATAATAATAATAATAATAAAATGTATTCTAATTGTTAAAGAGCGGTTAATATATTGACTTAATTTAATCATGTAACCTATATAATAAAAAGCATAAAAACATAACTCAAGAGTTGTCGAATCAATTTAATATGATCATAGGGTAGGTCCTTCGAGAATAGGAGCATGACAACCCCATGATGAGAAAAAGACAGCAACGATGTACAATTCTCAATTTCAATTACTGAGTTGAGTTGTAATATTACTACTGGCTCACTGACTTTGGTGTACCGTGTACGATGTGGCAGTGACTCACTGAGTTAATGGAAGTTCATTTTTTATTTTGGTAATTCAACGATACTTTTGTGTTTGGATTTTAGATTTCATGAAGTAAGGACAAAAGAGTAGAGTATCCTGAGAATTCCGTCTTATCTAAAAGTTTAAGATTATATAGAGGTGATGAATTAATTCATTTGTATATATATAGTTTCTTAATACTCTCCCTCATTTGTGGACTGAGTTATCCTTTGGGCTGTCAACTCCATCATTGGGAGGAAGAGGAGGTCCGACAAGTGTATAATAAAAGGTGGGTAGAGTTTTTTGTCTGTCAACGAGATTTGAACCCAGGACGAAAGCGTGAGCCTGGAGGCTCTGATACCATGTAAAAATATTGTCTCATCTAAAAGCTCAAGCTTGTAGAGATATGATGAAATAATTCATTTGTATATATTTCCCTTATAAGTGTGTGTCCTCTTAAATTGGGAACGGTTAAATAAGATCGTATTGTCAAATGTTATATTTTTGTAATTGTTTTTTTTTTTATTGTGACGAACTATTTGTACAAATATCGCCTTAGCATATGATTATAAGGAGACACACTTGCATGAAACCATCTCACGGTGAGACGAGATATAAAATGGACATTGATGTTTTAACATTTTAAAAGAATGAGTGTAATTTGTACTAAGTTGTACCCTGTCTCATGCATGAGACCATCTCATATGCGTTTTTGTCGTTAAACTTTACAAAACGCACACTTTCACTCGCCAAAGTTCACAAGTGAGATTTTTGTTATGATTCATTCACATGAGGTGTAGGAGTACCTTTTTTTGGCGGACAAGAGGGTAAAAATACTCTCATTAAAGCTGCATCTTCATTTTCTTTTTAAATGAAATTGCATTTTAACCCTTTGGTCACGAAGTAAATGATTAAAATATAAAAAGAAGTCCTAAAAATTATATCTACCGATGAGTGGAATTGTAGTGGGCAAGCTATAAAAAATTATGAAGTTTGGTGGTGAAAATTATTATTATTGGGCCAAAAGAGGTTGACATGTAAAGTTTTTTGTAAATTAATATTCTCCGTTCGATTCTTGTTTACTATTTGTGGCTATTGCCAAATTTGATGGTTTTGAAATGGAAGATGGTGAATCTATTGAAAGACTTGAAGTCAGATTCACTAGCATTATGAATGATCTAAGTGCTCTTGGGAAAAAGTATTCTAAAAGAGAAATTGCTCTGAAAATTCTTAGAGGACTATCTAAGAAATGAGATATTCATGCTATTGTGATTGAAAACACCAAGGATATTGCTTCTATGTCATATCAACAAGTTTTCTCTGAGTTGAAAGCATATGAGTTTGTAATTGATAAGAAAACTAAGAAAGCTGACAGCAAAGATGATACTTCATCTAACAAAAATGTGATTTTCAAAGCACAAGGTAAAATCTGTAATTCTAAAGAACCTGAGACTTCATCTAACAAAGTGCAGGATGAAAAAGATTAGACAATTGCCTTAATGGCAAGAAGGTTTGAGAAAATGAATAACAGATTTGGAAAGTACAAGAGGTATTATAAAAAATACTGTGATGCGAGGAACAAGAACAATTTCGAAAAGTTGAAGAAAAGCCCTCTTGAAAAAAAAAAGAAAGACTACAAAGCTGAAGGATCCTCATCAAAAAAGAAGAACTACAAATCCAATCCAAATAGTCTCATATTTATTTACCTCTTTCCATAAAAGATAATAAGTAACTACTCCCTTTTCAAACATTTTAAAATTACATTTCATATCATTACTTTTACCCACAAAAAATCATTTATTTTAATAATAAAGTAAAAAAAACTATAATACTCTCAACCAAAAGTCATTCAATCCCTTTAAATATTAAACAATTCTCGCATTAAAACACTGTGTAATAAACAAAGGGGTGAACAAGTATAAGCCGGACGAAATATTATTCTTTTAGTAGGTAAACTTATTCAATTACTATAAATTTTGGGTCAGATTAGAAATAAGGCCCCCTCCTTCCTTATTTATTATTTTTGGATAAAAACTATATGGTAACTCTACAATCTTAAAGGCAAAAGACAAAGCACACAGTGCTCAACTGATGGTGTAAAGAATTGAAAACCATAGGGAAATACAGAAATTTACTCAACAATTTATTATATTTATTTAAATATTAAAAAAAATGGATTGATGGGATAAGTCCACCACAACCACACTGACGGTATCATGTTGAAGGACAAAAAAAATCAGCACTAGTACTAGGATGCCCTTTCACATTTTTCAGGTAAAAACAGTATGTTTCAGAAAACCCAGTACCCCCCCACCCCTAATGGGTCCATGATTTATAGTATTATACTCTAGTACAAGAAACAGGTAAGCATTTATTCAAGGTGCCTAACTATCTGAATAATTAGAATAATACATTTAGAATATTTCACCCTACCTGTTGGATATTCTCTCTTTCTTTTTTCTTCTTTAAAGAAATCATAAAGTTTAAGACAGTATCATTCTTCATCGATTAAATTGGGAACGAGGGGTGAACGTAGAAGTAGCACGAATGCAAGAAGCGTGTTCAATATCGTCACACATCAAAACAATGAATATCTATCGAAAAAATCTTTCGGTTAGGAACCTAGATTTTTCCTTACTAACCATACTTGAATTACGATGAATGCGGGAAAATCTGGTGTTGCTTAGCCATCAACCCCAGCAGTAAGGAGTACCGTTGTTCAAATTGGTGACGGGTGCTAGATAGTAGTTTGGTGATCTTGTGGTGAAAGGGGGTTGATGGATAGCGGCAGATGAAGTAGAGAATCCTGATGATGCTGCAGTGGAAAAGAGTTGTAACGGTTGATGATCCACGTGAAATTGGTTCGGAGGCTTCCATGTCCAATTTGCTGAAGGATCAACTTCCATGACCTCCTTCATTGTTGTTCCCTGCAGAAAGAAAAATAAATTTAAATTTATAAGACAGTCTTATGTGTATACTTTGAAACAGTAATAATGGTTTCATTAAAAGGTATTAGTTGTTTCCATAATTTTTTTTAGTTATTTTACTACTATAAAGTGTGAGTTGTAAACTAGTTGTTCGGTAGAACTATTTTAAACAGGAACAACTCATCTGTGATAGGACTGATTTAATCACAGTTCTAATAAAGAATTTAAGATCAATAACATCTAAATGCAGTCATGATGAAGCACTGAAACATCAAGGGCATTAGATTAAATACCTTATAAACGGGAATAAAACATGAATCAACCCCGTTCCAGATTTGAGGGTGTTCGTAGACATTTCCTTGTCCATGAGACAACTGAGCTCCCACAGAGGCTGAAGTCGAGCCCTGCAAGTGCAACGCAATGAAAATTTAGTAACCTTCCTGTACGAGTTATATTATTTTAGAAGAAATAACATCTGATAAATAGAAAATATAGACCTTTGGGCGGTTTTCAGAGAGGTTGTTTGAACCATAGTGGACCTGATAGCTTGCCGTTTCCATGTCCTGAGTTTGACCGTAGGCTCCATGAGGGGGAGCAATACCCAAGTTCAGATCTAGATCATGGTGCTCGCCAGCTAAATATATTAAAGGCAGAAGAAATTAAGTAAATCAACTGCCAAAATAAAGAAATACAACAAGAAAAAGGACCTTCTTGAATGAAACAGTATAACTTTCTCAACAACTTCTTTTACCTCCAATATCTGCTTCGGAGCTCAATTCATCCTGCGTAAGTGCCCGCCTCAAAATTGGTCACCGCTTCTCTTCCATTGCACTTGATAGCGGCCTTGTCGTATGCCCTAACCAACATCAACAGAAACTTATCAAAAATTGCCTCAGGCAAATTGCCATAACTAAAGATCAGAGGATTTTCATCAATTTTGACCTTGCAGCTTCTATCTCAGTGTCGAACAATCCAAGATATATATACCTGTAACCAAACATTGACAACAATGAAGAACATTGTTGCTCACAATTCTAAAGCTACATTTTTATTGAACAACCTTTCAGAAAAAGAAATATCAGGGGTTTTAATGGCATCTTACTTCTTGCCAAGAAACTGCCCCATTCGAGCTTCCCATCGTCCACATTTGTGCCGTGTTACTCCCCTATACTTTGAACTTCCTCTCGAGAAACCTGTACTCTGGCGACGCAGTATGTGTACAAATTCTTCCTTGGTTAAGTTCTTCATCTATTGAGTAAGTAAAGACAACGCCTCAGATCAATAACAGTATAGGAGGAAAAAGGAAGAGAAAAATATCAACTCAGACATAGTATGCACACCCAACCTGCTTAATATCATCATAGTCGCTGACGTTAAAATTGATGTCGGCATCAAGTCCGCGAAATTTAATTGCAGCTCGGTCATACGCCCTAGTAATAAAATCCAAGAATTCAAAAAAAGTAAGCAACCACACTCTTTCGACCTCAGAATTAATGTCAATTAAGAACAATCAGAACTATCTTACCTAGCTGCAGCATGTGCGGTGTCAAACCCCCCTAGAAATTCAAGTCCATATCACAGTTAAATCCCAAAAATATCATCAGTAAACATTTAATATATCTCAATAATGAAAAGTATAGTTATGATTCAGAGCTGTTTACCTAAATAAACTTGTTTACCACAGTCCCTGCACAATCACATAGGAAAGCTACATTACTCCACAAAAAATATTCCAAGTCCCCAATCAACAAAAAGGTACGAAAAGTTCCAGCATCCAGTATTTACAAATCCTTAGTAGCAACACCCAAACACAACAATGAACTTAATTATAGACTAATCGAAAATCCAGATATGCAAAAGTAGAGTAGATTCTCAGATGCAGAAAATGTATAGCATTGGCCATTGAGAGTCCTTCCCTAAATTCTGCAGTTCTCAATTCAAACCCTTCCAAATCGTCTAATCGATTGACTTCCCGTAAAAACGCAGTAGTGTCTAATTCAACTGATTTATTAAAATACTAATCAAACCATACGAATGTTGAACATTTTGGGAATTATAATTTCAGATTTTCGCAATATCAAAATTGTCAATGCAATATACTACTAGCGACAGAATAGTTCTGAATTAACTTACCAAATGTGAGATTCCCAACGTCCGGTCCGGCGATAGAATGTGACGCCGCGATACTGAGAGCTGCGCGACCTCGGTCCCCTCCGACTCTTCTTCATCATCTGACTCCGCTGCGGCTGCTGAATCCCCTGCTCCATCAGCTCGCCGCGATTCTCCGAGAGATCCAAGCACTGCGCCGGCGGCGCGCCGCCGCCACTAGTCGGAAAAAAATCCTTCATCACGTAACCGCCGCTCGATTTGTCACTTTCCTCACACTCGCCGTTGCTCTTCCATATATCGAAACCGACAAAATGATCGGAACACGAGTTCTCATCCCCCGCCGCGCTCGACGTGTCCACATTGACAATAGAGGAGTTAGAGCTGCAGGAGTATTCCATTTGATCGCCGGACAGCACAATATGCTTATCCGACGCCGTTTCGACTGGATCGAAGGTCGGTGCTACAGTACCAACAGTAAAATTTAGGTCGAATATCACTTTTTTTTCAATTTACCAAGTTTCTCCAATATACACCAACAAATGAGCCAAAAAATGCATGCGTGAGGAAAAATGGGGAAGAAAGGAATATTTGCAGTCTATTTCATCGGTAGATAGAGGATAGTGTGTATGTAGAGGTTTTTGTATATAAAAAGAGCAACTGATGAGAATCTGGTACTGTTTTCGTGTTTTCTCTTTCTGAGAGTGGAGATTGAGAAGAGGCTAAAGGTGGAGAGATGAATGAATGAATGAAGGCCGACTATGCTATGCTATATAAATTGCAGTCTAAGAGAGAGAATATATATGAAAATGGAGATTTACGAGATATTTATATTTACGGTTATTTTACTATAGTGCCAGCGCAGCAGCAAAATATCACTGTGCAATCTGTTGCGTGGAAATTTTTTACTTGTTGTATTAAAACGTGTAATCTGTATTCGTAAAATATTTTTATATATTTTTGTGTAAAAAATTATAAATTTCAATACAAAAAATTGTACGTTTTCAAAAGACACTATAAAATACACAATGCATTTAGTGCATATAAGATTGGAAAAAAAAAAGTATTACGAAACTCAAATATTTGAATTGTGTTGTGATGTTATGTAAAATAATTTTATTATGGGATTTATTTTAGTTTATTTTTTATAATAAGAATGATTAGTGTTTTCTTAATGAAATGATTAAAACTGATAAAATTAACTTGTATTAATGAAACAATAAATAATGTGTAAAAATATACATAAAATGCAAATAAATACATGATAAAATTAGTTTATAGAAGTTATAATTTATAAGTATCTCTTCCAATATATCATTTTATGGACTTAAATTTATGAGGTGGAGATTCAATATAAATTAAGAAGGTCTTGTGTAAGATCGTCTCAAGGATCTTATAATGAGAGGCCGGTTTATTTTTTACCCATATAATAGTTAAATTGAATTAAAATTTCTCTTAACAATATATGTTAAAGTAAAGCTCTATTTTTCAGATTTATTATGTTAAACGGTTTTACACAAGTATTTGTCATTTAAATCGAATATAAATCATTCAACACATTTCGAACTAATGAGTCATAATGTTGATTATTTATCTCCATTTTACAAAGAGTGATTTATGGCTCATGAGATGGTCTCATCTAAACTTTTTGTGTAAAATAATATAAATTATAATCACTGTATGAATATGATACTTGCTGAAAATAATTCTTCAAATAAATTATCGTAAACTAAGGGTCAAAAGAAAAATGTTCTCTTGAAAAATACAACTTTAAAAAAGAAATACTTATGTGGTGGAGGAATCCCAAAATTTGAGACGTAGTCTCTGTGAATTAATTGATCGTTTTTAGTAAGTATCGATCGAACTAGAACCGATTTTAAATATTAAAATTCAAACTCCAATTTTCAAATTCAAAACGAACATCACCTTAAACATTTGTTGGGATAAAGTCGTCCCCTAGTAAAACATAACTTTTGCTATCTGAATCAAAAGGAAATTGTTACTCCATGTAAGGCCTTTTTTGGATAGGGATGTAATCAAACATATTTGAGTCAGATCTTAAAATGTTTGAGCTTGATTTGTTTATTTTGAGCTGAATTTCAATTTACTTTTATCGAATATATTATTTGTTCAAAAGATTGTGACGATGCAACTTTGAAGCGAGAGGAGGAGAGAGGTTTGTCCGATGGTCTGGCTAGTTACATTAATTTTAACAAAGAGTTTTAAAAAAAACCCATAATTTTCCATTTTATATATTTATAATAATCTGATTAAAAAAAAAACCACATTTAAGAGGCATACTTGTAGATTTATGGCAAGTTAAAAAGAGCTATGATGGGGGGGCAGCAGAGGGCACAAAGTGGGAGTGGCTATACATGAGGGGTAGACTAGGAATCTCGGTTATTATTAGATGGAAGTTTGGCATGGCTAAAAATGTTAATTATTGCTAAATTTCAATTTTTGCCATTTATGATTGCAACCTACTATATGCCTATAATACAATGGAAATTGATTCAGATGTCCTTTTTGCCCTTGCCTCGGGAGCCCATTATCTTTTAGAGGCTAATAATGACACAATGTCTACCAAAATAAGGAGTAGAAGATGTTTTGCTAACTTGGGATTTTCTTATATTAATTTGGAATTTCATTTGATATTTTAAATAATTATAATAATTGCATTATGTGTACCAAATGACAGATGTATGACGTGCATTTAGGAAAAAGGACTAAAATAAGATATACTTATAATAAGTTTCCAAATGCTAGATAAGTATATGTGAAAAGTTCAAGAGTGTGGTGTTAGGGATTGTATATTTTTGAAAAAAATAAAATTCTTGAAAAGTTAGCTCAATCTTAAGTCCTAATTGTTTCATTATATAGTTATATTATTTGGCATTCTGAAAATATGTAGCAATTTACATTATGTAAGGGCTTATAATATTATTAAATACAAGCAACTTATAGAATTGATCTAACCCATCTTGTATATTTTCCAAAAAAAAAATTAATATATTTTTGAAATTACAAATTAATACTCTGTTGTGCTAATGTAATTCTAAACATCGCTAATTTTAACTTTACTCTATTAGGAATTATCAATGATATTTATAAATAAAATAGTATTTTTTTAATTAAGTAAAACTCAATTAACCTCATGTTTCTTAAAAAAAAAGATTTTTCTCAAGTGAGAGAGAAAGAGGGGGAGAGGGTTTCTTTAACTTCTTTAAAAAAAGGATTTTATTTCTTTTATAAATCTTGCACTTCATTAAAAATGAATAATATTATCTCACATATTATCTTGTATTTACTAATTTAATTTTTAATCCATTTTAAAAGTATTATTTCTATTCAATATATTTTTCCATCTCATAAAATTAGTGAGCCAATCCATGGAGAGACTTTATGAGATGGCTAGTCTTAGGAGAAGGGTTAAAGTCATGGGCCAAGTCCACTATTCATTCATCTGTTGAAGGGTCAATGAAACTTGCAATAAAGCAAAAAGTGTCGAATTCCTATATAGAGATAAAAGAGAAGAAAAGCCATATATAAATAGAATATAAAGGTAGGTTAATTGCAAGAAATCCCCCTCGTCGTGTGAAAATGTTATGTAGAATTCTCTCGTAATTTAAAAAAATTGCATTATATCTTTCTGTAATTTATTAAATCAAACGAATTATTTCCTTTTTTAGAAATAAGTTAACAATTTTATCAATTTTTTTATTTTTTGTATTATGTTATTCATTGAATAGTCTCAAAACATGAATATTTATCAACAAAAAAGTTACAAGAAATAGAGAAAATAAATAAATTAACTCATTTTTTTTATAAATGTAATAATAATAATTCACTTGATTTGATAAAATCACATAAAAATTTTGTACAATTTTTAAACCACGAAAAAGTTTACCGCAATATTTACAAATAAAATGGGGTTTTAGTGCAAATTAAACCTATAAAAGTAATTAAATTATAAGTAAAATCTAAATATTTAATTATTACTCATTTTTAATATTCAGGCATGGGTTAAAATATGTACTATTGAATATTCAGCATTCCATTAAATAAAAACTATTCTCTTTAATCGATCTTTAATTTTTTATATTATTTCAATAATGATAAAGATTGGACAAGTGAGTTCTTTTTGTTTGCTTGACCAGGACCCCTTGAGGCCTCTGGAACTTGACACGTGTAAAGGTCAACAGTTGTGCATGTACAAAAGGTCCAGCAGCATGATTTTAAATGAGTGTTTTGTCATTTGTTTTATCAGATTATTTTATGAATACATAAACAAATTATTAGGTATTTGAAAATTATAACTAACAAATTGGAATAAATTTATATTAAATTTAGAATATTTCAGAACCTGTCTTGCACTTCTTACAAGAAAAAATTGTCTATAGTATTAGCATATACAGAGTGTTAAAAAATAAAACATTTGTTGTTGGATTTGGATCAGTTATTATCTTTAAATAGAAGTGGAAAAATAAAGGAATATGTAGTCTATGTTACAAAAAATCTAGGTAGGACCCTCGTATATTCATAAACTTTGCATGAAACCACGAGAACTTACAATTTAGACCGACAAATTGGAAAATAAAGTATTGCTATTGATACTAAATATCCTAAGAGAGAATAGGTAAAATATCTCAGTGTTTAGAGCATCATTGATTCATTGTATATGTTATGAGTTATAAATTTGAATTACTATTTGCTAATTTTTCTTTAAAAGAAAGGAAAAAAACTAAATATCCTAAGAGAGAGTTAGTTCATGGTATTAAAATGCTGAGCTCAAATTTAACTAAAAACAACTTCATACATATTAAATTATTTATTTAATAAATTTTATATCCCATGATGGAGTTGATAATCTAATTTTACAAGTGGGATAAAAATATTAAAAAAATTAGTATAATATAAATATATTAATTTTATACCTCTCCATAAATTTTAATATTTGAATGAGATGAAATTCTTTCAAAACATATTTAATTACTTGTAGTAGTATCACTTTAATTATAAACATATTTTAGAGGAAGTATTAAATTATGTATCCCTCAATTCAAGAAGACTTTGCATACTTATCTTTTTGGTCATATTTTAACAAATAAGTTATTTAATAGTATTTGAAATAATCACTTTTAAGGTGAGGGTATGATAATTTTACCCCTCTTATATCATATGTTTTTTAAAAAAAATTATTTTATCATTTTAAATATTAATAAAAAAATATACTCACTAAAATACAGATCAAACAATAACTGTGCAAAGTTTTCTTGGACGGGTAGTATTAAACAATTATCATCAAAATCTATAATTTGCATTAATTTACTATTTTTTCAATTCAAATTATCTACACCAAAGTGAATTTAATTATACAGACCCTGAATTAAAAAATAGATCCCAGAAATTTAACATTTATAAAATAAACTTTTATACTGAAATTTTAGACTCAACCTAAATATTACTTTAAGTTTATTCTGAAATTACCCTATATATATATAAGTTTGATACAAAGCCATACAGCCGACCATCCCCTTTAGGATGCTACTTGCTAGCCCCTTTATGTTTGATTTATTTATTATTAAATCGAGTTTTTAATCCTAATCCAATCAATGTATTAGTGAAATTGATGTACACATGTGTAAACTAGAAGCAAAGATTTGGCAGACCTATAGATTTTCTAAACGTCCTAAAATTGCCTAATTTATCTTGTTTTAACATTTATTTATTATTATTTTAAAAATTAATTTAATACTATGTACCATATATAGCATTCACAAACTATTATTCTTCGAGAGAATACATTCGCGTTAATGAATAGGCATATGCTATTGCAGAGGGAATGTGACTATATGTTGAATAATTAGTATTTTATTTTATATAATTAGTATTTCGTTTTATATTCTATAATATGAATAGATAACACGTAAATAATAAAAAATATTCAACATACTACAATATTCTGAATTTATGTGTTAAAGATTCAATAACGTGAAACACAGATGAAATACGAAAAGTGAAACTGGAAAATCAAATCGATTTTGGACTTTGGAGTGCAAACCTCTGACTATTGGGCTTTTTCACAAGAACTGTTGAGAGAAAAAAAGGCCCATATTGGAGATTGGATTTGAATATGGGGATTCAAATCCAATCTCTAAATTCGTACTTAGTTTAATTAGACTTCATTTGAGATCTACTGAAAATAGAGATTTAAGCCTTCAATGTAGGAAAACAAGTCAGAAGCTCAAACGAGGTTAAAAAACACATGTTTATTTTTTCGAACACAAAATTTGAATGTTTAGGGAGCAAACAAATAGGCAACTAAAATGTCAATTATTAAATCGAGTTGAATGTAAAGTAAGTAATGTGTAAAATCATACAATTACAAATGGATTTTAAAATCACATTTTCGATTTCACCCCTTTCCAAGTTGAAACCAAAATCAGACAAAAGCAAAAATAATACTCCTTCCTGCTATGAAATCTATTCTCGCTTTTTTTTGACACAACATTAAAAAAAAAGTAAATAAAGTAAAAAAAAAAATCACTTACAAATAAAATAATTATTTGTGAATAAAATACAATAGCGATTGAAATAATTAATTGATAGTTGAAAGATGAAGATAAGGTGTATATTTCTATAAAAGGCATGTGAATAATTTTGATGAATAAACAAATAAAAAAAGTGAAATAAATTTGATGTACAAAGAAAGTAATGCAATTTGCAATTTTTAGAGATTCTTATATCTTACAATACTATTAAAACTACATAAAAATTAAAAAATATAATAAATATCTGTAAAAATAAAATCTCATATGCAGCAAATAAAACTCTTATGGCCGCATCCGTTCACACAACACTTTATGAGATCTAAGAAGATGAATAATTGCTGAAACTCATCTATCAATAATTTTGACATTGGAAAACACAACTTAATTAACAATGAACTTGACTAATCTAAGAAACCAAGATTTAAATTCAAGAAAGCAAACCAAGATCACAGAAAAAATGAAGCAGAATGAAGGAAACCATGTAGAATAACACAATGAAGATAAGGAATATATGGCAGATGCATTTGGTGATCACACAAAATGTAAACATTGTCTAATACAAAATTTTCCAAACTAACATGATACTCAAGACACAAAAACAAGGGGCAAGAATGCTAAACTCAATATAGGATTATTGCACTCATTCCTGTCCCTAAAGAACCGATCCATGTCTCTCAAGTTTAAAACAAAACCACAATAAAAACAAGTTTAGGTAAATGATCTAAAAAACTTCCAATATAAGATCACTGTGACACACCCAACCACTTGGTGAAATTGTCAAACTCGGTGTAGTCACTGTCCGAAATCATAGTCTTGTACCAAGACTTGCTTGCAGATTTAATTGCTGTTGCCTCTTCCTGCAACAGAAAATAAAAACAATACATAGACATTAAAATCACAACTTTCCATCAATGCATATTATTGCCACTTGAATAATAGAACCAATTTGTAGAAGAAAAATCAAGGAATCACTTTCTCAACCAGTTATTCAATGACTTAACATATATTTGCAGAACCAAAAAAATTTTTATGCAAAAGAATTCCAAACTCAGTAATGCTATACTTCAAACAATCACAAACACATTAGAGAAAATTATTTGTTAATCATAATCAAGGACAGCTCACATATGAGCATTAAGAATAGAAGATTACAGAAATTAACACAAAACAGCAAAGCATATACAGCTAAGATGTGGTCGATCTTTCCATGTTGCAAAATGAAACAAGGAGCTCTAAATGAAAGAACAAACCAGACAGATGAAAACACAGTCCTCATAAGGCATATTGAACATAATCATGATGAAAACAAACACCTTCCTCAAAGACTAATTAGAGCAAATACTGCAGTGTTGAAAACGTTACATACCATTATAAAACAAAGAAATCAAATACACATAATACCAATTGAACAAGTACCCAAGCAAGGACAAGTCCACTTGTAATTGCTTAAAGCAACAGGATGAAACCGTAATAAACAGAAACAGGGCGACACATCAAAGTCCTTACTAAATCCAAATCCAATTGTGATCGCAATATATAACCACACTAGACTATAATAACAAAGGTTAGCACTAAAGTACAAAGTAGCAGACACCAAAGTAACAAGGCAACCAACAAATGCACACAATAAAGAACTTGGAACAAAAAAAAAAGTTAATAAACAACAAAACATGAAGCTTCAATAGAAAAACAAGTATCAAAAGAAAAGTAAACAATACCTTGGTGATCGGCTTCCTCTTCTTGTCAAGCTTCTCCTGCTTAGCCTTCACCCTCTGCGCCTCAGCCAAGAGCGCCATCCTCTTAGCAGCCTTAGCATACGGGTTCAACTTCAACATCACATTGAGATTCTTCAATGGATTCTTCTTCAATGGAGCCCTCTTGAGATCCTTCTTGATCGGCTTCACAACAGACTGAACCTCATCAGAGTTGATGATTCTAGCAAGGTCAGCATTCACCATCTTACTCCTTGGCAACACGTACCCACTCTTCTTCTCCGAAGGCTTATCAAAAGTGCCATAAACCTCATCCAATTTCTCGAATGCAGATTTAGTCCAGATAATAAACCTTCCAAGATGACCACCAGGAGCCAGCTTCAACAAATTGAGGCGAGAAACATGAGCAACCTCAACTCCAGGAATGTTCCTGAAAGCCTTGGTAAGCTTCGCCCCCTCAGATCCGTACACAACGAGAGGCCCCTTCCTGGCAATGTACCTCCTGTTCCTCATTTTCCCCTTTCCAGGGCGAATCGCGTGGCTATCCTTCGCCTTCTCCGCATCAGGAAAAGCCCCAATTTGCTTCAAAACTTTGATAGCAGCGCTGGTCTTTTCAACACCTTCAACCGAATCAGAGACCACAAGGGGCAATTCGGGAACTTCCTCAATCTTATGCCCACGGGCAAGCACCAGAGACGGAACGGCAGAAGCAGCAATAGCCGAAACGACGGCGTGTCGCTTCTGAGTAACATTAACAGCCCTATGCCAACGGCGCCAGATCTTCGTCGGCGCAAACATGCGTCCACCACGACACATGTTTCCAAAGGCTCCCTGTCCGGCACGGTGGGTACCACCGCCGGGAACACGGGGGATACGGGAGACGGCACGGCCGGTTCCCCATGACTCGGCGGAGGTCTGGTGACCGGCGCGTTTGGAGACGGCGTAGGGCTGGCGGGAGTTGTTGGAGATCTGGCCGTGAACGAATGTGACGATGTCGGGGCGGATCGCCGCCTTCATGACGTCGGGGAGGTGGACGGAATTGGAGGCGGCGCCTCCGTCGGTGGCCATGTCGTTCTCCAGGGACTGGACGGAGACCAAAGGTCGAGCAGCGGCTGCGGCCATTTTACCTGAGGTATGGAAATTGCAGCGCTCAGCTAGGGTTTTGGGGTGAGAATGAAATTCTAGGGTTTGAGAGAATAATATATAGTCACAAGCTAACTGATTAGGGCTACGGCCTTTTTCAAAAGCGGCCCATTTGATTGGGCCTTTTACCAGAGCGGGCCATTTGTTGGGCCTTTTCTGGGATAAATGGGCTGAAAGTGTGTATTTATTCATAAAATTGATTTCAAATATGTAAGAAATATTTTTACTTTTAACAGAACCTCGAGATCAGAATAAAACTCATATTAGAAAAATATATACTTAAAGAAATGAATCAGAGGATTTAATACTATTGAGTTATTAGTGAAAACAGACCGTTGTGAATCAATTGAGTAAAATAATAAAAATAAGGATTATATAGAGAGAAAAACAATGCTGTTTGATCTTGAAATTGTTTGAAATAATACTTCTATTTCGAATAAAATGGAGTAAAATACGAAGAATTATTTCCCATGTTACTTGTGTTTTATGCTGCGTTGACGTAATTATATTAATTCATAGCTTTCTTAATTGCAATTTGATGGGATAACGCAAAAACTAAAACTAAATGTCATTCTATAGGCGATGCAGGAAAAGGCAATTATTTATTTTATCATTGCATTCAAGCTATTCAAATGTGTCAATTACGATTAAACATGAAAAAAATATGCTAAATTTTACAAAAGATGGCACAAATTTCTGCTTCTCTCAATTGTCCTTCAGTGTTACATAGTTGACATTAATGCCTCAAAATGCTGCAGATAAAACCACAAGTGGTGCATACCAGCCCAAGCTAGATGATTTGGTACCTAATATTCGAACTATTTCATTTTAAAAAAGAAAAGTGATACAACAAGGAATCAAACATAAACTAAAATCAACCATCAATCTTCACTATCAGAGCTGGCAACATCACTACTGTAATCACTACTATCATCTTCAATATCAAGCTGCACGTGCCGGACCTGTATAGGCTCTGGTGCTTTGGGCAGACCAGGCGGCCTCGTCTGCTGTTCCTCGACTCTTGGTGGAAGAGGAAGAGAATCCAATGGCGGCAATGTAACTGGGTCTCCGGGCTTCCACCCAGGTGGGGGTAGAATAGGTAAATCACTAGGCAATTCCACAGGCATACCGGGTTTCCATCCTGGTGGTATAACAAAATTCGGAGGAATCAATCCCTGAATAGCTGAGAATGGATCGCTTTCTGTAGGCATTGCAGCAGGGGCTTCCATCAATGGCTCGATTATCTTCTCTTTCCCTTCGTCAGTTTTGGGTAAACCAATGTCCAGGTCAGCAAAAGCATATAACTGTGAAGCACGCATCTGCTCCTCTTGTGGGGCCGGAGGGAGTGCCCCGCGAAGAGGACCCTGTCCAGCACCGAATTCTGGGGGTGCAAAAGTTGTGTAGCTTATCTTGTGTGCATAAGACAATATATCTGATAATTTTAGCTGAGTTTCAACAGTAGTTGTTGAAGAAGAAATATCATCTGTGTCTTCAACTGATTTGGTTCGTTTACGGCTTCTGTAGTTGGAATAATCGTCGACAAGAATGTCGAGAACGTGCTCGGTTTCTTTGAGTTTGTTAGCGAAAGCGAGGAGAGCAGAATCTTTCGACCGGATTTCTCGGGCGAGCTTCTGTTTAGTGTCTTGAAGGTCGAGGATTTCTTGAAGTTCTGCAACGGCCTCGAAGAGTTGAGTCTGGAGTGCTGTGAATTGGGCGATGACTTCTTTGGCAGACGAAGGAGACAGGTCTGGGACAGCTGGCGTCTGGGTAGACAAGAAGGAAGGGAGGGACCCACGAAAGGCACTAGTCCAGTGTGAACGGCTGGGTGAGACATCGAAGAGTTTTGTGGTGAGAGATGCCATTTGGAGGAGAAGAGATTGAGCTCTAGGGAGAGGTGGTAGGAGAGGGAGGAGGGTCGAGGAAACACCAGGCGTTGTGGACTGATTTGATGATTGTTGCGTTTGTGGGTTTTGAGACGAGAATTTAGGGGGGTTTGTGTTCTGAAGAGACGGAGAGTTGGGTAGGGCTAACCTGGCTGGGGATTGCACAATTTGGTGGGGAATTTGCATCATTTTGAAGTTCCTTACCTTAGGAGAACTCCTGCAAGGACAAAATCAGTACGATCACACCGCACAAATGAAATAAAGACAACCTGTAGCAATATCAAACCATAAAATTGTCTCAGAATAATGAATAATTGAGCTTCATCAAAATTAAACACTTAAACAATATAATCAACACGGATCATCGCACGATGGAAGCAATACTCAAGTTGACAAATCTATGGATATTTGATGCAATCCAAGTGCTTGCCATCTGTAAATTCTTATTCAGAGTCTCATTGATCTTCATTTGATACTTCGATTATGCACGAAAATAATCACTTTTTTCTGATTTAAACCATCACAACTATCAGCAACTATACCTAACAAGTCAAAGAGTTGTATTAGCTTAGAAACAATAGAATAACTTTAAGCTGCTAAATATATTCTATTAATTCACTTATGACTATATCACTCCACGCCTTAGCACGTGCTATGAGTTTCTTGACCAATATAATGAAAATGATATAACAAATTTGCTTGCAGCAATGCTTCTCAAGATGGGGAAGCAACATGTTGCGCATGCAATGCAGAAAGAACTCCTACCGTATTATTCAATCCACAATTCTTTGGTCAAACATTATCTCATTTTTTAATTAACTATCATAACTATCTTAAGTAAAACCCATATCAAGAAGCCAAAGACAAAATTTTGACAGCTATTCAGCATCACGAACCTCGGAAATTGAACTTCTAGTCTTGATTTAATGATTTATAGATATTCACATAGACACAATCTACCAAAACACTTTCAGAAGGTAAATGAGCATTATAGCTCTGTTGGAATCCCCAAATGTAAAAGGTTCTCGTTTAAAGGTCTGAAATTTGTTATTATCAGCCATCTCGACTATTTAATCGAAAGAAGGAATTAAGAGTAGCAGCTGAAACTTGAAATAGGGACATCCATGCTGAAATTCTAGTGAAGGCACAAAGGCCTCTAAAGCCTAAAGATTCTTAATTAAAATCTCAGTTTACTGCCATGGAAGCTGAGGTAAAAGGCAAAACTAAGATCAACACCGATGTGTACAACTTCTCCATTTTTCATCTTCACAAATTTTCTACCTGAGTGAGACATAATGAAACTAATCATCAGAAGGATAGCTAAAGGAATATATGGATATTCAATTTGGGGATATGAAATTATAGGCTACCCCTAAAAAATAGACACCACTAGGGCTGGCAAATCTTAATTTCATCAAACTAAATACTCACCATTAAAATCAGACTGCCACCTGCAGGAACATGGACATAAAATCGAGGCCTTACAAAAAGAAATACCATATACTGATGTCTCAACTCTATGTGCAACCAGTGATCTCATCTTATTTCTTATGCCACTCAAAAGTCCAAAGCATACCAAGCCGATAAATTAATACATCTGTTCTGTATATCTCATTGATGAAATTAAATAGTCAAACTATATTCACATATATAATGATCATATAGTTGCTAAGTTACCCATGTCAATAAACTTCTATTCAGAAACAGGAATGCATTTCGTATAAAAGTACACCACTCACACAGATAAGTTCTCAGGCAATACATCAAACATGTAACGAGCACACAATAAAATGCATTTCAAACTAACTACTAAAGGTTGAGTCGCCAAAGGTATATAAATTTAAACAAATAATAATCACAGAACCAATAATGCAATTTCCAAACTTTCGTCGAACAAAAATGGAAAAATTTACATAGGAATCTACATAAAAAGAAAATAAAATCCCATAAGAACATGATTAATCAAAGCAAAACTAATTATCTACAAACGATCACAAATAAAATGGTTTTATGAGGTAACCTGTCGGAGAGGAGAGTGCTGAATAAAGGCGCACTGTAGCTGTATACTACGAAAGAAAATGTGGAGGGTTATTGTGCCTTTGTATGGCGCCGTGGCGGGTGGCGCCGGGCGGACGTGGTGGCGATCGGAGCAGGGAGATTTTTTTTTAGGCTTTTTCCTTTTCTGCCTTCCCCGTAGCGTGACTGCGTCCGTTTGCATCTGTTCTGGTAATTAGAATTTTATTAATTTTAAAAAATAATTATATTAGTGCTATAACTTATAAATTTATCATTAATTTCAATTTAATTAATTAAAATCAAGTGACGAGCAAAAAAGAACCAGACCGGCGGGCCAAATGGACCGGGTCAAATTGGTCTGGTACTTTTTGGGCCTATAAAAATGAGGCCCAGTAGCCACCCGGCTGCATGGGCCGGGCCAGCGGGTCAGGCCCAAATTGTCACCTCTAGGCACCAGTTTCCCAAATATATGTCGAATGCATTTTTTAAAAGTAATTAATTATAATAGTTCCCTAAGATAATCAATTACAATCATTTATTCTAACATTGGGTATGATAACATCATTTTATTTCGCTGTAGACTGGAATCGCAACTTCCACAAGAGGGAGATCACCCAAAACTGCAACTCGGTACCGCAACCCAACAAGAGGGAGATCACCACCCCATACTAGGGGGGATCACCAGTGTCTCAAACCCGGGACCTCGAGGTCTCAGGTAAAATTCGATGTTTGCATTCTCCTATAAGAAATTAAGAATATACTAATAAATAATGAGAGGTACAACTTGAGTAGGAGGGTCCCGGAGCAACTATAGTGTGGTGTCGGATTTGAATCGTCGAATGAAAATGAGGGATTCATTAAAAAGAGAGAAAAATTATACCTGAATTACCTGAATAGCAACGCCTAAGAACGGTTGTCGAAAACGATTGGTGGAGCCGACGATTGAATTTGGATTTCAAAGTCGATTTGAGATGTCTAAATCTAACGAAAATTTGTAGAGATTTTAGAACACTACCCCTCTTTGTTCAGTTACTTGAGTTCAAAGGATTTTTTTTTCACATAAAAAATATATTTTTTTTTTCGAAAGCTAAAATAAAATTAAAACTTAAGAGAGAATGTATCATATATTTATATAAATACTAATTTAAGTCTCGTTTTGTTAAAAAAAAAAAAAATTGATTTTTTGTCGAAATCAACACGTGAATAGTACATGATATTTTTTAATTTGTAAATATTTTACTTTTCTATAGCAAACGTAGAGTGTCACTCAAATTAATCTAACTTGCATACTTAGCAATAGAGGAAATTTATACCGTATCAAAACCAGCATACCATGTCCACACAAATTGTGTTTCATGAATTCAAAATAAGAAAAGATATTTCCAATCAACAAATCCAAAATAACTGCAAGAAAAATAAAATAAAATATTTGAGAGAGAGAGAGAGAGAGAGAATTACGTGACGTTTTGACCAATAAACGACATTCTAAATCACCCGCTCCGAATTTCACAACCAAGTAATTTTTCTGCGGCTGAAATTTCAGAATCCCTTGAAACAAAAAAAAGGTACCGTACACCTAATACCGATGGATATTCGACTTCGAATCGGCAGCCTTAATTCTCAGAATCCATGGAATGTTACATCGAATTCGCAATTTCTCAAACCCCGATGCGCCAAAGGGCCACCGCCGAAGCAAAATGACGGCGGCAATAGAGACGGTAAGGCTGTATGTATATATGTGTGTATGCATTTAAAACCTAGAAATAATCTGGTGCATGCGTGTGATTTGGGTATTCAGTGCCGGATTCCTGATTGGTGATTGTGCAGGAATTTGGTGAAAATTGAGTGAATTTTGAATGCCAATTGAGCTGATTGACTCGGTAGGATCAAAATCCATTCATGAGTTAGAGAAACAAACATGAGAAACAACTGTGTTTGTTCATAGATTTCTTGGCTGCAGAACCACAAATTGTGTGGAATTAGTAGCTTAGATCTTAATATGAGGTGTGTTTTAGAACTCTAAAAAACAGCTTCTAAAATCATTTTTTCAAAAGCCGTGAGATATATTGCTTTGAAAATAAGGGCTTTCAGAAGTTGTTTTTAGTGTTTTAAGGCACTGAAAAAAGTTATTCTCTGTTTTCAAGTTGCTAGCTTAGAAAAACAGGATTTTTCTAGAGATTTTTGGGATGATTTTCTGGGAATGTTTTGGATGGTTTCCTCTGATCATTTGTTCCTAATACAATCTTTAATTTGGTGATCCTTTAAGGACCTAATTCATTGGTTCTTGATTTTAGTGATGCATATAATTTATTAGCAGATCAATTGACACATTTGAAGAACAAAATTTCAGAAAATTATTCGTTTTGTGAATCATGTTGTTTACATAGATTCTGATTTTGTTCAAGTATGTTTTTAGTGCTTTCATGGACAAATGCTCATTCATATAACTATGCTAGTTATAAGCAGCACCATTCCTTCAAAATTTATTCTGTTCCTTTCTTTCTAAGTACTCGAATTGCTATTGTCAATGAGTTGGAGAGACGACTGAAGTACTTACTCGTATCGTTTCTCACTTTGCAGGCGATAAATTCTCTACGGATTGGGACAAGGCGTGGACCAGCTTCAGAAAGAAAGGAAAGAAGACGTTGTTCTCAGATTTCTCGCCTAATAAATACGTGAGCTGGAACCCTAGGCGCTCGGAGTTCCCTCTATCTGAGGAGGTCGACCCCATCAAAAGAACAGAGAGATCGAATCTCATGGTATGGACTAGCCCGCTTTTCACTCTTTTCGGAGCTGTTATTATTGTTACTTTTCTTTTGGTGTATACGATTCTCTACCCGATTAAATGAATGAACACCACCACCGCGCTCTTCGTCTCTGAATATCCTGTACCCCCGTTGCTGTAAATTTGTTCTTACTTTAATGGAATGAACTTGGAACAGAGAATTCATATATTTTCAGCATGTTTGAGCTGTTAATGAGGGACTTCTTTGCCTTTTCGTTTTGAGAAATTGTGGCAAATGCTACTAAAATGGATCATATCACTACTTTTGTAATCTAAGGTTAACTCCTCACATAAATTGCCATTTTCTTAAATAAACAAAATATAATCACAATCGAGTGAGAGTTCATTTTGTTTGAGAGAACGAACAATCTACCCATATAGAAAACTGCATATTTAAATGAAACTAAAAAAAAAATAAAATAAACCATCTTTCTCTTATTCATGACATTTGAACATGTTCAGATGATCTATATAATCCAAACGAAAAACACCAAGCTACCAATTTCAATTAGAACTATGCAGCAAGGGAAAAAGAAAAGAACAAAAAACACGCTTCAAATGCAAAGTTAATCTTCAAAGAGAGAATAAATTTCATGAAAAATAATAATACTCTTAGAACCGTAAACGACAACAATTTAAAATTAACTTTAATTATTATAGCCGATGAACTTCAGCTCAAACCCAGGACTAAAAATACATACCAGATTTAGCATGATCTAGACTTTAAAAGACTTCCTATTAGTAGCACTGGTGCCAGGAGCCTTAGCACTCCGCTGCCGTCCCGGATATTTCTGAAATCACGGGCCGGGTAGAAAATGTGCTTAGACTTTACCATCTAGTGCAGGTTCACACACTGTCGCTCGATTCTTTGATTTGCAAAGTTGTCTTTGATAGGCTAGCTTCCAGTTCGTTTAACTCATCTATATCGAAATCATCATCTTCATCATCATCATGATTGGGAACACCTTCTGTGTTGCGTGTGCTTGACGTTGAAGAACTTGGCCTATCCATGGGAGGATCTTTGTTTGCCTGGATAGATGAGTATGCCCAGAAAATGGTAAGAATATTGAAATGAAATTAACATCATTATAGAAGGTGAAAAAATGACAAGCTAAAACAGTGATATTGCATCACAGGGTTGTTTAAATAAAAGGTGGTTCCATTATGGAATTACCTTGATGGATCACTAAAAAGAAGAAAAAAAATGAACGAAGTGATTTTTTTTTTTATGGGAATTATGCTAACTTGGCTAAAACTTGTTAGAACTCATGATTCCAGAAAAGAAACAATTGTTCCAACGGTCAAGATTGGTGGAAGGAGACGGTTTGCAGTAGTTAAGAGGAATAAAAGATACAAGTGAACAAACTTAATGGCCCATGGATCGGAACATGATGCATGCTTTTCAATCGTGAGTGAGACTCCATTTGGGATGTAGATTTTTGCTTTACATAAGCCTGTTGGCCTATTTAACAAACAACTAATCTTATAGACACAAATATTAGAGCTTTAAAGCTTTCTGACTACATTTTGTTGAAGAACCCTGATTTCTTTTACTGATAAAACATTTTTTTTGACAATACCAAGCCCCTACATGCAAGTTTGTGCAATAACTAAGGAGTAACATTCTCCTATTGCTCACCATTAGTCTTTTCAGTAAAGGATTATCATCTTAGCAATTTTCTTAATAAAATGACCTAAAAGTCCAAAAGACTGGTGAAAGTGAAAAATAAATGAGCAAGACTCAAGTCAAAAAAGCCAAACATGAGGTTCGCTCAAGTTTACTACTACCTCCGTTCCTAATTATTTGTCCGATTCTATCCAAAATGGTGTTTCTATCATTTCTAACTTTGCTACTATCAATAAAAATATTATCCTTCTCCACCAATAACCCTAATAAATATTAACCATCTTCTTGTAGTTATAAGCTTATTATATTATCGAGTAGTAATAAACGAGGGTGCAATAGTCTTTTGATATCCTAATTAATGAAAAACTGGTTTGTGTGAACAGATAAATCAAACAGATAGTCAGAAACCGCATTAGTTTATTACATGGATTGAAAAGGTTACAACACTAGGCATATTCATACAATTAAGTTTTTGGGCACCTGCTACTGGATAACTGTGTGTTATATCATCACTCATCAGTAGATAACAGCACCATCAAAGACAATCATCATTTGAATTGTAACACCCAAATATAATACAAGTCGATATCCAAATTGTTAAAATTGTCATTATTTGTTTGCGAGGGAGATAAATATTAAAACCAGGCAGAATACTTTATGAAGTAAAGAAATTCATCAAATTTAAGATAATATTAAAAGAAAACATAGAAGGTGGAATGGGGAACTAGTTACCTTTTGTTCTGGTTCGTCTTCTCTTTGGTACTGGTCATAGGCTTCAGCATCATCAACAAATAAGCTAGCATCTGCAAGAGCTCACGGCCACTGGGAGACGAAGAAGCAATATTTAAGTTAATGCATTCCAAGGACAGTTATTAAGTGAATATAAATAAGGATTCAAGTATTCACTAAAGAAGACTTGCCTCATACGATCATTCTTAGCTCTTTCTGCCCTCTGTGCATCCATGCTTGCCTCACTCTCCGCTATCTTTTTCTGCTTCCATTGCATGAATAACTCCGTAGTCATTGGAGTTGTCGTAGAGACTGCAGCACGCTAAAAAAGAGAATCGAAAACCATTAGCATGACAACAGCTTTGAGCTTAAAGAAGATGGGAAAACAACAGAGCTACTCAAAGATGTTACAGATATAACAGAATGAAATCAATGTCATAACTGCACTAATAAGAGCCCGTTAGGCTCACCTTATTGTAAACATCTTATAAGTTGTTTGAAGAGGTTATAAGATGCACTTCCTCCATCCACCAATCTTATGCACACTTACCTTATTTGTCCGTCCACCAATCTTATGCACACTCCATTTATGGAAAAAGTCACTTTATCTTTATCCCCCAATTATCATTTAATTACTTAAAATGCCATTGTACTTTCACTCACAACCAACCACTTTATTAATAAATAAATCCCACAAAACTCCATAATACACTTACTTTATCTACTTTATCTATCTTTTTCTTAAAACCTGTGCCAAAAGCATCAAGCATAAGATTGGTGGACGGAGGGATTAATTTTTAAGTAGCTTATTAGATGTTAATGTGTTTGGCTACTAAAACGTTTAAGTTCTTTAATAACTGGAGATAAATATTTTTTTAACTACAATTGTTATATAAAATAACATTTTTTTGTATTTTTTATGTTGAGGTGGGGGTTGGGGAAATGGGGTTATAGGTGGGCTGTGGGGTTAACTCAGGGGCAGTGGCGGATCTAGAATTTGAATTTTGGGGATACATTTGAGTTTGAAATTTGGGGATACATTTGTGTATTTTTTTTCCTAATTATACATAATAAAATTATAATTTTGTCTTAATTATACAAGGGGTACATTTCATTTTTGGGGTACAATTGCACCCCCATGTACCCCATTGGATCCGCCACTGCTTAGGGGTGGGTGGTGGTGGGTGATTTTAGTTTTTTTTTTTTTTTTATTCTATTATTTAAGTATAGCTTAAAGAGTTGGTATGTTGTGAAACTTGTTCACCGTGAAATTGATTTTTTTTACAGGCATACTCTTTAGTAATATAAGTCACACTCTTTAGTAATATAAGTTACTCCCATTAGTTTTCACTACGATACCCTCTGCTATTATATAAGTCACACCATTCACTTTTGTGAGTAATACTCTTTATAGTAAAAAGTCACACCCTTTATAGTAAAAAGTCACACTCTTTAGTAATATAAGTCACACTCCTTAACCAGATTCACCATGAAACTTGTTCACCTTATACTTTGTCTAGCTTAAAAGGTTTTAGAAAAAGAAATTGGGTTAGTGGTACTTATTTTTTTGGAGCTTATAAGTTGTAAAAAGCTTATTTTAAGATCTTATAAGATGTTAAACAACTTTTTCTACCAAACACTTTTCGAGAGCTAATAAGCTCCTAAACAGCTTATAGCTTATAAGCTCAGCTTATATCTCCTCCTCAATGGATCTTTTATTATCAGTTTCCTCCTGTAAAAGAGCCTTCATCTGGGATTTTAAAATGTATCCAGGAGGAAGTGCATGTCTGTAATGGCAAGTTGTGCCATTTGGGCATGCCCAAAACCAACCATACTGCTTCTTTTCCACTGCTTCGAGAAAGAATTTACATACCTTTAACAAGATGAGAACAAAGAGAAATTATAACATGATATGTCAATTAGTAAAGCCAGAAATCGTCAATATGTCAAACTCTAGCACAACAAAATGAAAAATAAAACCATCACCAACTGAATTAGAGTAATGTCTTAAGTTTCAACATTGGATGCCATTCATATCAAGTAAAAAACAATATCTCAACAATGTGATAAACAAGTTTCAATTCCATGAACAGCTTTCCCCTTGATTGGATATGCTACAGCTTCACAAACATAACGACAAAGCATTAATATTAGACGGCGCACACTACTTATGCCATGTCCAATATTAATACCAGGTCCTTTCACGTAAAGCAAAACATGATTCTCAACAAATTATACAATTTGCTACAGTTGAACTAAATATAATGGCATTAAATTTTAATACAGTCTAACTAAAACAGGAGACCCATGGGATCAATCAAAACAATCTAAAGTTATTCTACTATGTTTTCGTGCAGCTCTATTGAGTAAT
Source organism: Stenogyne calaminthoides (assembly GCA_037126765.1). Lineage (NCBI taxonomy): Eukaryota > Viridiplantae > Streptophyta > Magnoliopsida > Lamiales > Lamiaceae > Stenogyne > Stenogyne calaminthoides. The sequence continues at coordinate 38,028,150 of JBBCBC010000003.1, read as the reverse complement.
GTGTGCATGTACATATAACCACTACATTCTTTAGATAAACTTCTCCCTAACAAATAAAAAATTCAATATTTGCCGCCTTAACACCAATCATAGCCTTCCTCAAGAAAAATAATGTTTTTCTGATATAGAACATAGTAAATATTAACCAGCTAACCCTCATTGATATTTATGAGGTAGATAAATGAATATAGTCATCTATTCCATAAATGCAAGCTCTCCTTATGCATGCATTTTTCTGATATTCTGATCTAATGGGGCTATCTCACTTTCTTTCAAACATATTCATGCTGTGAATCTAGTTCGTCCACACATATATCTTAATATCATATGAAGGAATAGGAACATGATCTAGAAGGATCACATAACCAAAATAAGATAATAAGATAAGCAATGTAATAAAGAGGCTTACTATATCAGTAGGCTTATTCTTGTTGTACTCATTGCTCTTGGATGCGACAACCTTCTCCAATTTCTCTTGATCCCAGTCCTCCATTGTCTCCTGGCCTTCCTCTTTAAAATAGAAGGCAAAAAAATTAAGAATACACAACAAATGAACCTCCGAGTACCCAATAATTTAAAGTTAAAACCCTCAAGTACCAACCTCCATCGCGCTTATCACTGTAGATATCTATCTTCTCTTCTTTCCTATGTATATTCAGGTCATGAGAGAACTTGCACTTAAACCCTTTAGCACATTGCCCGACCTTAAAATGCTCACATAGAATAGACTGTGGATCAACACCTGAAAACAAAAACAGAACAGCCATACCATATGGTCAATCATATACCACAGACACAAAACACAACTACAGATCTTCTGCACAGCCACCCCATATAAAAGTAACGAATAAATCAACAAATAACATATTAAGAATGAATTATAATTTCAAAAATAATCTACAGAACTTTACCAACAGGAACTTTAGGCTGTTTGACAGCAACTTTCAACAAGTCCTGGAGCTCCTTCTCTCTCGCCTTCTCCTCCTCTTTCTTCTTCTGTTAAATCACTCACCAAAACATAAACAAATATTAATTACCAAATAAACGTATATTAAATAAAATGAAAATTAATCGCACTGAGAGGTTGCTTGACCTGTTCTTTGAGTTTGGCCGTGTCGGGTTTGGGCTGAACCGAGGCTTTGAGAGATTGCACGTATTTCTGAACATTTTTCGACTTGTTTTTGTTCTTCAATCCAAATGTCTTGTCCTCGACTACTTTCTGCTTCTTCGCCACATCCGCTTTCGATTACTTCGGAGGCATTTTTCTCTTGTTTCTACGGTTCAATCAAAATTCAATCTCGGATAATCGATGAAAAATAGATATTTGAACGATGGCGATTGCTTTGCGGAGCGCCGTCGCCTATGGTGGTGGCAGGGAGTGACGGAGGCGCGCGAGAGAATAGGGGTTGAGGGTATGTGGATTCTGCAAGGGGGAGTCCAGGTTTCGAGAAACTACGGAATGACGTGAAATTACGGTGCCGCCCTTATACTTTAAACGGGTTTGGATCCGGTATTTGGATTACTTGTTCTGTACCAACGGCCCAGTTGTTGGGTGCTTTAGCCCATAAGCCCATTGGGCTGTATTCATATCTTTGTTAATAATTTGTGTAAATTACAATTTTCAAATTATTAAATGAAGTTTATGGTTTTGTTAAATTATCATACTCATGTCGAAAGCTTTTCCATGTATTGCATAAAAACATGCTCTTGTATTAACTTTTCACCAGTATGTTTTGAGCTTATAAAACATAATTAGAGTTTCTAAGTTTGTTCCTAAAGCGGTGAGTACTTGTGTGTCTTGTTATTATCTCTTACTTTTACATATATTTATCAGTGTTCAGATTGTAACAGGGAACTCTGATTTTCAGTGACTGGTCGAATAAGATGCAATAAAAAAAAAAGCTGATGTTCTAGCAACTCGACATAGAGACATTTGTGATATTGAGTTGGATGATTTAAAGAGACAAGTTCAACAACTCGAACAAATCTTTGGATTGTGATGTTGAGGATCATGGTTCAAAGGGTAGTTCTACAAATGATTACGTGAATTTCAATCCATTTCAATCCTAACTATTCCATTTCAAAACATAGGAAACTGCTGTTTCACTCACAATCTTATCACTCTAAGCTTATGCATCGACAATAAAAATCACATGTGAAGCCGAATTTTACAGGTAAAATACCTAGACTGAAATATAAACAGACAATTTGGAACCGAGTTGATATGATATGGAATTTGTTCACGGTAAAACTGATTCCTTTTTTACATGCATGAACTAATACCCTTTAGTAATATAAGTCACACTCCTTAACCAATTTCACATATTTTTGTATGAAATTTATTCACCCTGTACTCTCCCATTCGGGACCATAGCCATAAATCCATCACAATTCATGCGTAAACTTCTATTACAAATTCAATACACGATGCAACAGAATTTGATGTAAAAGCAAACTTCCAAGTTAAAATTTCATGATTTCACTCTCATAACTCTAGATTCAACACATATCCTTGCTGATAAAGTAAACCACCAAAATCAAGACTCACTTCATAAACACAAGTAACATTTCCTTCAGAGATGAACATTATTCATTCAGAGCCAATCCTTCTGCTGCAGCTTCAACGGCAGATACACCTCGGTGAGATACTGAAACCCGAACGAGCTCAGCGCCTGAATCTCCGCCTTCTGCTTCGACTTCACCATGATATTCAGCTCCTCCACCCACCCCGGATTCTTCTTCACGAAATCCTCCTCCAACAGATCCTTCCCCGTCTTAATATCCTGCTCAGTCATCGGCAACCTACACTGCTCCGGAATCTTGTACTTATCCAAATCACTAGGCCTAACCCCCAGCCATTTTATATCCGGAGTCGTCAAATTCGCGCTATCATACGACATGTTCTTCGACCCACACCCGTAAACGGACAGTATCTTCAGCCCGTACGGATCACTATCCACCAATGCCAACACGGGGAGCTTCAATTCCATCTTCATCTTCCTCAGAAACAGCCTCGTCGCAACATCTGGCTGCCCTTTCGCAGTCACGATTATGCAGGGAAACCTATTGTAAAATCTATCCTCAGCTAATCGCATATACGCAGCGTCTTTCTCAACTAATAGGATGAACAGTGCATCACTCTGCATATCCCCAACTCTGTCAATGTTCGGGGGGATCGCTTTCCCTCCCATCCCCATTTTGGTGCAATCAATCATGTCTCCGTTATCGCTGAAAATCAATCTACCTACAACAACCCCCTTTTCGGCGGCAACGACGTTGAGGCTCGATCTGGTGCACCCCAGAATGCAGGATACGTCGTCGAGAATGGCATCGGACTGCGATTGGTCCTGGAAAAGCTTCACATCGGTGTAGAAGAGGTCACGCTTGGTGACGTGGATGTTTTTCTGGCACAATTGGTGGATGAGCTGGATGATACGGGTGGTGATGGTGGCTTTTCGGACGGATGAGACGTTGGCGAAGGGGCGAGCGGAGGATTTGTCCTTCAACACGATGCGATCGAGCTCGGGGACGTAGAGCTGGTTCGCGGCGGCGCGTGAGGGGACGGAGAAGGAGAAGCCGTTTCCGGCGAGAATGGAGTGCGCGATCGAGATGGCGACGGATTCGATTGTGGATTGGACGGAGGAGAGAGGGAGATCCGTGACCTCGCGGCAGGCGGTGGGGAGGTTGAGATCGGAAAGAGACGCGGGTTTTGAAGCGGCGACGTTGGCGACGGAGGATTTTAGGGTTGTGAGTGTTTGGAGGATTGTTTTGTCGCCTTTGAGCTTGGATTTGAACAGAATCGGGTCGGATTCTGAGTCGGAGCTCTCGTCGGCGCGGCGGCGCTTTTTCTTGTCGGCCATTTGGGTGGTGGGTAGGGCGGGAAACTGAGTGTGGAAATATGGGGGAGAAATAGGGCTTAGTCATTAGACCTTTTTATGTGATGCATTTGCTGTGATACGGCGTCGTTCCGCATGTGAATAAAATAAATGACTCCAAAAGTGTAAATACAATAATACAATAATACAATTAAATAAAGTAAAGATAAGAAAATGAGGCAAATTCTTGTTTGTATCTTTTGCTTCAATTTAAAATGGGGTTTTCTACATACAGGAATGACTTCGCTCTTCATAACGTTAAAAATTCTCTAATTATCATTGGATTATTGATCCAACGAATGAAATTCATTTTATATGATTGCAGTTCGCATTAGTGTGTTTGCACTTCGCTATATGCAATCGCGCTACTAAAAAATTAAAATAATAATTAAAAATATATATAAACTAACCAAAATACCCCTATACTTAAAGATCACTTAATATAAAATTCTATTTTTATTTTAAATCAAAATATTTTTAAACATAAACAAAAACTTATGATTAATTCAGCCTAATAAGCATCAAAAGACATTCTCGCCAGTCTCGAAGATGAAGCAAATTAATTCCTTTGCAAGAAAAATCGAAGATGAAGCCGGAGGAGTACGTTTGGGAGTTCGACAAAAGAGAAGATGATGTTGTTACTCCGTTGATTTTTCCAATCCTCCGGCAAAGGAATTAATTTGCTTCATCTTCGATTTTTCCAGCAATTTTCCCTTTGGAACCGGAATCGGATCTTCAACAAGTTGAATTTAGAAAAGGGGGAATTTTTTGCACAAATTAGAGAGAAGGATGAAAAATGAAATTGGGAAGGATGAATTTTATTTTATTTTTGTTACCAAAGCATGCTTAAGCTGTCCAGAAATTCATCCTTGCTGGTTGTTTTGTCGAGAATGAAGTTTTATGTAGACTTCACACTTCACATTGTACAGTCCATTTGGATGATAAAAAATTATTCTAGGTTAATTTTTCTTGAAAGAAGAAACAAATTAGGGTTCTTTCATTTTAATTTGGGAAAAACATGTAAAAAGAGAAAATAGTTAGATATTTGATGATTCGGGAAGAACGACCAATTTTTGAATAATTATAAACAAGTTTAATTATTTGGTTCTTTAATTTAAATTAATATAAATAGGATAGAATGTTAAATGCAAAATTTATAATTTTTTATAAAAAATTATCATCTGATATTTTAGTAATTTTATATTTATTTTCTAGAAAATTAATTATTCTACTTCATGGCGAAACTAGATCGCGCAAGACGAAGTTAAATTACGTGTTAATTTTTTATTGGTGCTCTAACATCAGGAAGGGCGAAGTCTTTCCTGACTGTTGGAAACCCCATTTAAAATTGGTGCAATTGAATTTCGATTTAGTTTTTTTTTTCTTTTTTTAATTTTTTACTAGTTTAGGTTTTTTTATCGGGTCCGACCCGGCCCGAGTGGTTCATGGTTCACCCGCCCGGCCCCAATAAGTCATAATTCAAGGTTCATGATTTATTGTTTAGGGTGTAGATGGTTCATTCAAATTAAAATTGAATCCAATTACACCAATTGCATCTTGTGCAATTGGTGCACACAAGCATCACTCAGAAAATGAAAAATGGCTATGTATTCGAAACAGATGAAAAGAAAATGCAAAAAGTATATGATTGGGATCGAGGGACAACACATTAAAAGGCTCCAATTTTCACCAACGTCAAATGATAATTTAGGATTCAATAATTTTCAAGTTGTAAAAGCATTGCTTGTTTCATAGAGAAGACAAATTTGTAGTTAAATATTGAAATATTATATGGAGGCAATCAGCCAAATATCAACATAAATAGAGTTTGTACCCTACTACAACAAAATATGATGCACGAGGCTTCTCAAGTGGTTTGCAAACAGCATGCCTTCAATATATCTTCTATCTTAGGGTCATCCCCAGCCTCTTTGTCCTGTAGAAATCAAGCAATTGCAGAGTATAATTAACAAAGTTGAGTCTAAAGGTGTGGTTTAAAATATTTATACAAGTAATAGAGTCGAGTTTTTGGTTGATGCAACTCGATAACACCTCTATATTGAATGGACGAACCATACGCTGTCCTGAAGTTTCAATAGCTCATCTCAAATGTAGCTACTTAATGCATTACTGTCGCACTATGCAAGACCACAGAAGTAAAAGAGTGTCTATGTACGCTATCCTATTGTGTTTGTTTGGTAATAAATGTCGAAATATGTAGGATGAATGGGGACTAACCTTGTGGATATATGAGATGTTATTTTTACCAGGTCCAGCAATGATGATACCTCCTTGTTTCCTGCAAATGAACAACAAAGATGAGAACCATAAGCATATAGTAAAACGTGCGATCTATAATCAAAATGAGATTAATGATCAAGACCACCAAATCCATTTGAAAGTGGATCTGAGTACATACCAGCCACCCCTTGTCCTTGTATCCTTCTCAAATGAAAGTGCCCAGTCTTGTCGATAGCCTTCGACGTATGCTTGTATTATTTTTAAACCAGCCTGAAAACAAAAGATGTTAAAAAATTGAAGCTGAGAAAAGTGCTTGAAGAACTAGAAAGGCCCCTTATGCCTGCTTCACAAATGGGAGACAAATCCAGTATCCATTAGCTGACGAGGTAAGCCATAAACACAGGAATTAGAGCATTACCATACCACAGGTGTAAATGTGGTGGTAACACCAGAGATGAATTTCAGGGCGTCATAAGATGAATGAGTAGGATCTGCATATACCTCTGCAACAAGAGAAGTTCTGTTGAGATATTGACATTCCCATATGTTTTAACAAATTTCTGACTAATCTTGCTAATAAAAATAGAAAAGTAGGGTTAAATGTATTGATTTGGGCAGCTATTTTATTTTGTAAGTAGCCATGTCAAGAAAATGACAGCAAAATAGAAAAATAAATGACAGAACAACAACAATTGTCATTATTAATGTCAATATTAAACTTCCCAATATCAAGTTAGATTTGAAGATTTCAATGTAGATCAATTAGAAACTCACCACCTTTGAACTTTGTTTGCTCATAGAATGTTTTTGCCTGCCAAGAGAACACTAATCATTGCTCCAATAACTCAAAAGTTCATGTAGAAACAACAACTACTGGAAGAGAAACTATCTTATATTTTAGAATAACTGGAAAATAAAAAATGAGCATTGAACTTTTAGTTAACAACAAACTATCTTATAAAGAATAAGAAAATAAATGGACTAAAAGCTGAAGTTGATGGATACTAAAGAAAATACAATTTTTCCAATAGCCTTTATCGAAATTGTACGCCAAGAACCCAAGAATAGGACTAGATCATTATATACCTGATCAACACTGCCAGGCCCAATTAAAATAAGTGCCACACCAGCTGCATCCATCTTATCCTGCCAAGCAAGCACAATATTCTATCAAAATTATATTTGTAAAAAATCTGACAATTTGAATTTTAATCTGGCAAATATCTAATATTTCAACTTAGTTGTAATGCTCTCAGTCTCGTAGAATGAAGTACATTAGTGGTATGACAATGTAGAGAATAATAGCCAAAAGGTAAAATCTTCACAATAAAAAGCATCTATCTATTTAGTCCTTGAAATATAACACCACACATTGTTTACTATTTGTTGAGGTTGATAGAGTTATCAACCTGCATGAAGAATGCAATTGTACTTGTTCTTACTTCTTTTTATTTTCCTTTTCTTCTTAACAGCTGTTTGAAGTTCACCACAGGTGGTTAAGTACTAACTACTAACCCATTGATCAAAATATCCCTTTATGTTTTTAAATGAATTTTCTTTTTATTTCAGTTAATAGACTTGTTTTGAAATGATTGGGTAATCAACATGCATGTCGGTTATAAGAACAAGATTTTGATTTCAAGTAATTCATATCTATATCATTTTTATGCACTTTCCTACTTTGGTTGGCAATCTTGTCTTTCACCCTGGCCTATATCACAAACAAGACAGGATTTACCTTTTCAGCTGCAAGATAGGCAGCCCTTGTCCGGCACAGCACACATCTACAAACGGCAATAAACTGAATAAAGAGATAAGAAAATAAAACTTATGCAAGTTAGATGTTTATGAAACAAAGAATTGGAGCACAAAGCTTCAAATAATCACCCAAAATGGCGAGCAAATGCAACCACAGTTTTCCTATCCTTCCACAAATCAGAAATGGGTATTTCATTTCCGTTCAAGTCATAAACCACCACACTGTCCAATGAATCAGTGGTTACGCCAGTCAAGGCGGAAGTATCGGCTCCTGCTTTACAATCATCAAGATTTCAATTCCATTTCAAGATTTATTGACTTGACTTAATCCACATTCCCAGTTTTCAATTGATATCTCTGACCATCTCAATTCCTAACTAAACACTCTATTAGATTTCCTATGCTTACTCCCTTTCCAATTAAATCAGATGTTAAACCAGCCACAATAATCGGCATTTTCAACTTTTCTTTTCACCATGATATGAAAATCAGATATGATTATATATTCTTTAGATGATTATGCAACATAAAACCTATATATGCTCCCCACTAGCTATAAGCCTATAACCACGAAGTATAAACATCTACAATCCGCTTAAAAGAGCTCAAATCATATTTCCATCAGAATATTTACATAACAGTAAAAAATGTATATTGCACATCTCTTCACTAATCTGAAGTCCAAATAACAAATACCCCATTTTTCAAATACTTTACATGGTCGCAATCAAAACTTATCCAACGTTTTCATTTCGAAATCAAATCCAACACTGAAAAGAATCGCAAATTGAAGTTTACCTGAACTATAGAAGGCGGATGGAGTGGTCCACTCATTGCACGAGTTTTTTAAGCCTGATTTAGCATGAAGAAAACGGGCGGAAGGATATTTAGGGCAGTGATGGAATTTCTGTGAGGGACTAGAGAAGGCGTTGTAAGGCGAGTGGTTAATATGAATTCTCTTAGCTGCGGCGGCGACGCCGTGTGGTGCGGTTGCTGAGAGAGAAACTGCCATCGGAGAAGGTAACTTGAGCCAGTAAACCGTTGGAAATACCTGGGGCGTTTCAGCTGGCACGTGGCAATTTATTCATTTTATTTTGGAGTTAATTTTTTTTTATTATACATTGTTTATGATTGGAACACCCTGCGCATACTTGGACAATTTTATAATCACATATTTTTTGCAACGCACTTAAAAAAGTCAACATACAAGATCATAAGTAGAGACTATAGTATAGAGGGAGTGTTTCAAAAAATTTATAAGTGATTATAATAATATAGAATTGTGTGTAAAATAATTTAAAGTGTTTTATTTAAGTTCTCATAAGCTATAAGTTATAAGCTTTAAAGATGGTGCTTTTAGTAGTTTATTAGTCTTTTTTTTTTAATTTTTAACTTTTTTTGCAAACACTGTCAACTTTTTTTTTTGAATTTTTTTACAAACACTATCAACTTCTATAATTAATCATTTTTTCCATAATCACTAATTTTAATCACTTCTTTAAAACCATAAAGTTTTTGCAAACACCCCCAGAATATAGAGTGCTTAAGCAACTCGAGAGCTCGGCTCGTTAAAACTCAAACTCGACTTACTTGTATTGATAAATGAGCTAAGCTCGAGCTCATGAAGTACGTGATCTATTAATAAGTCTATTAAGATCGATCCGTAAAACTCAATGATCCGTTAGACTCAATAATTAATTTTGTTTATATAAATTTATTAGGTTGAACTCAACTCATGAGGTTCTATCGATAGTTGATTTTGTTTATATAATTTCATTAGACTTAGTTTGACTCATTGGGTTCGATAAATTATTTGCGAGTTGAGTAGATCTATATTTTCATTTTTATTTGGGTTTGAATTTCAAATACTCAGCTCGGCTCGAAAATAACTCTAATCATAAATAATAGAGTCAAGTTTTTAGTAAACTTGTTCACCATATAGAAGTAAAACTACTGGGGAGTGACTCTAAGGTATAAAGTCACTCCACAAGTTAAGGTACAAAGTAACTTTATTTTGACTATAAGGTACAAAAATATGATTAAAAAGTATAAGTTGCCCTTATGCCCGTTTTCTGCACTTCTGACGCATTTTGGAGTGCAGTTTTTTTAATTTTCTGCACTTTCGTCTTTATTATTCCACTATTTATTAGTAGCAACTTTTTATATGATTTAATTTAAATTTTAGATTTTATAAAATTTATACTTTCTCAAAATATGCACTTGGTCAAATCAAAAAAATAAAATTATAAATACATACAAAAATAAGATAAGTGGTAGTTTTGGTACAAATTGAATCTTATTGTACCTTAGAGTCTTTTTTAAAAAAAAATTGTAGTGGAGAATCATTAATTCTAAAACTATATTCATTTAGTAATACTATTATATATTTATTCAATAATATTATACATTCGTTCAAAAATATATTACACCTAAAATCAATATCATATTATTTATCCACACAATTGTATTTGTATATGTAAAAATATTATGATATTAATTTATAAAAATAGTGTATAACTTCAACATGTTTCTTAAATATACAACTTATTAAATTGAAATATTTAATTTTATTTACATTAAAATATACATTTTATATCCGGCCAAAAAAACTATATACATTTTATATAATTAAAAAAATCTATATAATTGAAAAAATAACTTAAATTACACCATAACATGACCAAGATCCTGTCTAGATGTAACTGCATATTGAATGAATCCAATTTCATGTTATAAAATTTATTGCATAAATATTAATTCTTATTTAAAATAAATGAAAACCCTAGATCTCCGAATCAATTGGGAATCTAAAAATTATTCCTCACGCATTACCGTGGTTTATTACTTAAAGCCTAGAAAAACTACACTTTCCTCCTCTTAAAAATCCTCGCCGAAAGTAGTTCTCCAATTCCGCACCCACCGCCGCAGTGTCAACCCTCTCCACCACCACCAATGGCGGCCGTTGCCCGCCTCTTCAGATCCTCGTCCACCACTTCCGCCGTCTCTTTTACCCGGAGGTATCTATCCACGGCGGCCGCCACCGAGATTAAGCCCCAATCGTGCCCTCCGCCTCGCGTAGATCCCAAGGGCAGGAATGTCCAGTGGGTATTTCTCGGGTGCCCTGGCGTCGGAAAAGGTACATATGCCAGTCGACTTACAGCTCTCCTTGGTGTTCCGCACATCGCCACCGGCGATCTCGTTCGTGATGAGCTATCTTCTGACGGTCCTCTGTCGAAGCAGGTTCGTTGTTTTGATAGTGATGTCTTGGTGTTAGATTTGATTGGATTGAGCTCGTAGGATTTGAATCGACGATAATTGCGATGAGATTTGTGTTTGAAATGCCTGTGATTTACTTTTGGTCTTTGACTACTTGATATTGGATGCTGATTGATGATTTATGTATATGTATCTTAAGCGTGGTTAGGTAATGGAGGTCAGAGACCTGTTTTTTAGCTGTTTAGGAATTATAGATGCTGCACGAGTGTTATTGCTGAAATCTCAACATTTATCTACACGCTAGCTTGTACACAAGTGTGTGTAGCATTTACGAAACAACATATTGAGTTTGAGATATCTACTAAAGGGGTGTAAAAACCGTGACGCTGTAGATATGAGTGATTTCTGACTGATTGTTCAACTTGTGTCCTCGAAATAATACGGAGCATTAATTGAACTTTCATTATGTTGGGCTGTCGTCGTTGAAATTCAGGTGTATGTATTGTGGCCCTAAATTGAATTTGGATGGAACTCCTAGAAATTGACTGTGTTGTGGACTTGTTAATTGCACTGGTTAAATGCGTACTGCTAAAAAAATGAAGTTTACCTTGCGCAAACTGGGTTTCTCCCATGTTCTTCTTATGTCCATTTAACGAGACAGTACTTTGTGTGACTGATTTCTTTGTTTACATGTTGCAGCTTGTGGAGATTGTGAACCAGGGTAAATTGGTATCGGATGAGATAATTATAAATTTATTATCAAAGAGACTTGAGAAGGGAGAAACCCAAGGAGAAGCAGGGTTTATACTTGATGGGTTTCCCCGTACAGTGAGACAAGCAGTAAGTAAGTTTTCTATGTGAAAGCTGTTATATGACATCAAAGGGTGCTAAATAGTTTACATATATATGGTACAACGACTAAAACGTTGTTTTTATGCACACAATTTAGCTCAGAAATTGATTTTGTTCTCTTCTTTTGGCTGTTATTTTCTTGAGATATTCTAATTTTGAAATGAATTTAGAAAGATCAAGTGTTTTGTACCCTGTATTGGTTATTGAATGGTTCAGTTGAAGTGTTTATTCTTTTGGTTGGGTTGCAGATGGGGTGCTTGTCACTTCTCATAATGCATGTTACATGTGCTATTAATATAATTGATGTATAATAATCTACAGAATGCATGTTACATATGCTATTAACATAATTGATGTATAATAATCTACACTGATTATAAGTCTTGGAACATATTGGATCCTTTTGAACTTTTAATTCCATAATAAGACGAGTGAATTTTTATGTCCAGTCAAACATACTCTGAGTGTGTCTTGTATACTTCTTGAAGATTTACTTAATCATTAGCTCAATACTATATGATCTTTATTTACTAATCACAAATCAGAACAAGTTTTGAGTAAATCTTGAAGTTGCAGAGATGTTAATTTAGTCAATCAGAAATAATAAACTGCTCTCATCAATTTGAGTGCTGTTTAGACAGGAGTCCCTTCTACCGCAAAGTATTCTACCAAATTTGTATTTACTCCCTTTTGCGAATTATTCTTTTGTTCTGGAAATGCCAACTGTAATTCCTATATCCTCTCTACAAAGAGATTTTTCTGCTGTTTTGATAATTCATTTTTTTTTTTATGCAGGAAATATTAGATGAAGTCACGCATATTGATCTGGTAGTAAATTTGAAGCTCCCTGAAAATGTACTGCTAGAGAAATGCCTTGGAAGAAGGATTTGCAGTCAATGTGGGAAGGGCTTTAACGTGGCATCAATCAACGTCAAGGGCGAAAATGGGAATCCTGATATTAGTATGGCCCCTCTTTTCCCTCCTTCAGACTGTATGTCGAAGCTCATTACTCGGTCTGATGATACCGAAGCTATTGTTAAAGAAAGACTTCGCATATACAATGAAAAGGTACTACTTTCCCCCTCTGAACTTAATTTGCATGGTGGATTAACTTCTGTTAAATCAATTATGTTCCGGAAGAAAAAAATTAATAGCATGAATGCAGGAAAACTGGAGAAAATTTGATGCAAATAGAACTTAAAGAATACATAGTGATCTTTTTCTTGTGACTTTGAAGTGAAGTGAGTTGCACTGTTCAGGGATAATGTAACTTTTTGTCCATAATATAACAATCCTTAATTTTATGTGATTGAAGGCAAATTTATCAAAATCTCTTTTTTTTTTTTTTTTTTTGGAAACTTGCACATGACCCATCATGGTAATTCCCATTTTTCTGAAGAAATTCAGTGTCCGATATTTGTCCATAATTTGCAAAAAATTGAGAATTACCAATACTGCGACCCTGTGCATATGGCGGGGCCAATATGCCACAAAATTCAGATTTGGAAAATGCCAGTTAATTTCACGCTTGAGTTTACTTCATCTTACTTTTCGATTATGCAGAGTCAGCCTGTAGAGGATTTCTATCGCAGCCAAGGAAAACTCCTCGAATTTGTTTTGCCTGGAGGTATCCCTGAAACTTGGCCAAAATTGCTGGAAGCTCTAAACCTTGACGAGAAGGATGTTGAACAGTCAGCTGCAGCGTAAATTTTGTTTTCTTAGCATGCTGACGTTGATGCTTGAAATTTTGCAGAAACCTTAACTTATTTCCCATTCATTTTCACTCAATTGCCTTCTTTTTTCTCTATACGGAAGAAATAACAAAACAATGAGAGTCCACTTGGGCATGTTAATGCTGTTGGGTGCTGCTTTTGTTTTTCGGTATTTTTTTGTAACATTATGTGAGAGTGTTGCAACAGCCAACAAGGTGGTTAAGTTGCCATTTGTTGCGAGTGTAATAATGATTCACGAACAGCTGAAAGTGTGTTACATTAATGTCTATTCTTTCTTCACTGATTATGGGCTTTGATCTCAGACGATTTTATTGCTTTGATATACTCTGAAATACCTTTAACCCCATATAATCTGACGAAAGCTTATAAGCTCGATGCCATTTTAAAAGAGGACCTGTTTCTTATATGTTTTGATTGATAGTGTCCATTCACAGTAATCGAATGATATAATAAGATCTCTTCTGAGTAATTAATTATAAATAATAAAAATAATAGTATTAATTTTAGTGACATTTATGTAAGGAAAATTATCAGATTTTTGATATATTGCTGATAGAAAGCGCCATTCCTGTACTTTGCTAAAACAGATAAACACGTAATATTTATTAGAGATTTTCTGATGATTAACACGAGAGTTTGCCCTAAAAAAAAAAGAAAATGAAAAAAGAAAAGTGAGCATACGAGCCTATTTTGTTGTATGAATTTAACTGCGGGACAGAGTCGATGTCCAACCCATTTATTCCAAATTGATTTAAGTTAAATTTGATACATTCTCAAATTATTTTAAATAATAGTATAGTAAAAATTAAATAGAAGATAAAACATTCCAGCTAAGCACAGAATGCATTTGAAAGTAAAAATGCAAGCACTGACTATATTCACTAGTGATAGTAAATTGGGAGACAAGGGTAATTAGTTATCAAAGTCAAAACAAACTACGTTATTCCTTACATGGTATGCACCAGAGAGTTTGAACAATGTCCCTATAAAACATATACATAAAGTCTATGAACACAGATTCCATTACACCATGCATGGCTCATGATTTCATTGAGTAATTGATGGCATAATAAATCTAACAAATATGCAGCTGAGCCATGCATCATCATGAGGCAGAAACCCGAAAATCGAGAAAACGGAAACTGTTTCGGCTGCATGCACATATTATATATGAATAACTTTGCTAATTCTCTCTATTCCTGATGGCCATTAGTTTCAGCAGCAGCATTGCTTGTATCAGATCCCTCCTTGACTTTGCTTTCTGCAGCCGCCTGTCAAAATAATGTAGTCTAGTTGTTTGCATCATACCATATATGCATGTACATTGAAATTCGAGTAGATCGAGCTCAAAAATTATCCGACTTGCTAGGTTTGTAAGTATTCTATTCTACCCTCGTTTATTGATTTTACTTAAAAAGAGCAAGTCTTTTGTGAACAAGTGTTCGTGTGAACTCTCTTTCGAGTGTCACTGTTATGCACACTATTTAATAAATGCTTGAATGTTACATAGTGAGACTTTGTATGCACGATAGTGATAGTGCGTATGCATAGCAAGTGATACTTGAAGAGAAGAGTTCACGTAAACTCTGGTTCACAAAAGTTTTTGCCGTAAGAAATTTAAGGTTAATTGAATCAACTAGTTAGGACCATAAATGAATATAGCAAAAGTAAGAAACTTGCCTTGTTGCGATCGCGCCAGCCTAGAGTAAAGGAGAGTAGTCCTGTCCTCTTTGCTGGTCCGTCCCATGGAGATTCTGGACGTCCAGACCTATAATACATATATGTATATATATTTCCTTACAAACTCATTGCTGGCTTGCCATAACTACTGCTAACTCTAATAAAATGATAAAATTTGAATCTTAATTTATGATGATGGTGATGATAGGTGATGCAATAATTAATTCGATTTTAGGAAGTATCTCTTTCACTCACACACTCACTTTGGGGAAGATGAGGCTTTACTTTGGCCAGATTCGTATTGCAGCGTTGCTTCCAGCATTGACTCTGCCATAACAGCACGCTTCTCCATCTCAGCTAGCCGAACCGCCAAATTCTCATACTTTTCCTGCTTACATACAACAAAAAAATCTTCAACGAAGCAGTCTAGTGTGTTGAGGTTAATTATTTTCCATGCAGTAGGTTGTGTAGATAATTGCATATACTATATAAATTCAGGTGATAATTTGTCCAAAACAATGTTCATTAAATCGTCATTTACCAGATTTTGGTTAAATAAGGAGACATGGAAACTGATTACTCTTGCTTAAACAAAAATGATAAAATATGGGTTTTGACCCTTTAGGATATAGCCACCTGTGGCTATGCCATGCATCATTTTGCCTACTTTTTTCTCCAAATGAGGTTATTCACACCCTCATTTCCTTAAATGCACTCCTACTTGGTCAAACATACTAAAAAAGTAAAAATATCCCTCACATTACTTTATATCCTCAAAAATGATCTTATACTTTATAAAGATTACATCTTTCATTTCAAACTCGTTTTTCTTTTAATTCGATCTTGAAAAAACAACAAATAAGCCTAGACTCTAATAACATTTATAAGATCAAAAGTTAGAAGAAAAATGAGCTCAAAATTAAAGATATAACATTCATAAAACATAAGTACATTTTTGAGGATAAAAAGTTATTTGAGCGGTATTTTTTCTTTTTAACAAGTTTGACCAAATTTGACAAAGTTCAGGTGTATATAGAGGAAATTGAGGTGTGAATAGTCCCACACTCCTCCCACAATGTGGCTTAATCCTATCTTACACTACCTTATGGCTAAAAATGAAAATTGGGCCTCGATCAAAAAACTATCAAAAGCAGAGAACCACCAACTGTGAGAAGATATATAACCTGAAGAACATGCACTATTTGTTTCTGAGCAGCAACTTGTTGTTCTGCAAGAAGGCGAGCATCTTCAGTTACCCTCTGTTCTTGCTCAACTTTCAACAAAACCTAAAAAAAAGGCCTTGTAACTATGAATACTAACAACGCCATCATCAGTCTTCATCCAACTTATTAAATGTTCCAATGACAAATGAAACCTGAAGTATTGCATTCTCCCCTTCTTTCTTATCAGCCAGAGTCTCACGTAGTTCAGCAACCTCTTTCTCCAACTGCTCAACCTGCGCCACATTTTAGACAATAACATGTAGTTTTTCGAAAGTGAGACTCGCTGTAATTGAATCAAGCCGAGC
Source organism: Stenogyne calaminthoides (assembly GCA_037126765.1). Lineage (NCBI taxonomy): Eukaryota > Viridiplantae > Streptophyta > Magnoliopsida > Lamiales > Lamiaceae > Stenogyne > Stenogyne calaminthoides. The sequence goes on along the minus strand of JBBCBC010000003.1, from coordinate 38,011,267 downwards.
TGAACTTTGGCTCGTTCTATAGTTCCAATGACAAATCATCTTGAGTAAAAGAGCATGGAAATATGGAATGCTATTTAAGCTATGAAAATTCAAAGAGAGATAGGTGATGAGAGATAATGAAAGTGAAAACAAACAAAATGGTACTCAACGCTACTTCAGTTTTCTGACAAGAAAAACTAGTAAAATATGCTCTCCCTCTTACTTCCATCCATTTAGTGTAATTGATAAAGCATAGAGAAGTATTCGAGTAAGTTGTAACAAAACAATGTAAAGACTAACTACAAAGAATAATGAGAGATTTATAGAATACCCTTGCACTCAGTTCCCTTCGATTATCTTCTCCGACCATCTCCATGAACGCAGCTTCTAATTCTTCAGTTCTAAAAAACACCAAGGGGAAGGAATTCAATATCTTACCCATTATTATCAGGTTTATATCTCATTGAAATGACTGTCAAATAGCTGCAGAAAGTAATAATTGATCATTACTGCTTTGCAGCAGATATATAACTCTTGAAAGGATAAGAAAATATTCAGTGGCTTTGCTCGAAACATATGATAAAATTTGCATGTATTGAATTGTAGCCTGAGAAATGGAGAGCATTCATCCAACTTAACCCCTACAAACTCATTTTTAACCCTGACTGAATATTATGAATAAAAAGAAAAGAGGGGGGCAGGGGGAATCTAACAGGAGATGTTCAGTTTACAAATTTATGACATCTACTGACTAACCTGAGCTCAGCAGATCTCTTCTCCTCTAGCATCCTGCAGAGTTCAACCTTCAACCAAACCACCTGCAGAAAAGTAGGCATATTAGTTTAATCTCATACAAGGTGACACAAGACTAATTCTATTATCTATCATGGAACCAGAAAACAATTAACATAATCTTGTACATGAGTGGCTTCTAGATTTTACTAGATAATTTTAATGGCAAACATGATGGCAAAAATGAGAGATAGGAGTCCCTCACAGCTTAAATAATGTAACCGTATGGTGAATATCACTTGATGAATTAACTTGATCAACTACCCCACAAAATATAATAATAACAAGAGGTGGATGCAAAAGACTAAAGAGCAACATCTACATGTTTTCTAGTTCTAAGGGCAAAGTTCCAATCAAGAATGATGAAACGCACTCTAGTTTAAACTGCTGTGCCTGATAGAGAGGATAAATCGACCGTTGGTTATGAAGTATACCAGGGAGAGTGATGGCACATTACCATATAATGCGAAAACTGAATAAACACATATAGTGATATTTTTCTGATAGATAATCTGGAATTACAGGATCTCAAGTATTTTAGGCAGGCGTACCACACCAGATATACTACAGAACTAAATTATTCTATATTTGACAGACCAATGACGTATGAATGCACCACCATATGGGCCACGAAAACCGTATAGATTATATTGAAAAGAAGTTATTTATTCCCTTGATTTTTTAAACCAAATATATCTATCTAAACAGTATTTCTTACTCAACGGACAGTAATGTACCTGTTCCTGAAGATCTGGAACAGAATCTACTTCAGACTCAATGGTCATGCCATTATGACTTTCATCCAGGTTCCCAGAATGAGAATCTATATTCAATTCCCCCACATCTTTCTTATCATTTGACCCTGCTTCCTTCTTGTTTTCTCTTTTCATTGATCCACGCTCATGCTTGAAACTGTATAACTTAGTTGCTAGATTTTTAGGGTCTTTCTGAACTCGACCCCCTTTGGCCCTTTCCTCAGTTGCTGCAACTATAGCTGGCCGATGCTTTTGTCTCAGATCTTGCAGTCGATCTTCGGTTATGGCTAAGAAACCCATGCATGCAGTCAACACAAGTTGACTGCTATCAAATGTGGAACCAGTGAGTGTCTGCAATAGCGTAATAGCATCTCCAGCATCCTTAGTTGTTACTATAGCAGGTCCTGTAGATAATATGGTATTATAATAAATCTGTTCCATAAAAATTAGTCAGAAGATATGTAACATTACCATACAGATCCATTAATGCAAGTGCAGTTCGGAAGAGCATGACACGGTTTCCTTCAAACAGAATCACATCCCACACTCGAAGAACTGATGTTAGGGAAAATGTAAAAAAAGTTTAGTCTGTAACCAAAATAATCAAAAGCATATAAAGAATGGATATGCAATAATTAACCAACTAAATACAGAATTTCATACCACTTTCCCATGGAAGCGTATTTACAAAAATAGAAAGGAACCAGGGACCAGATATCCATGCCACCTCCACTCCCAAGTAATCAAGATGATTCACTGCAGCAACAAGGATTCAGTTGAGATTTCATACGTTCAACATATGCAAAAAGAACAAAGCTTTTACTAGAGGACAAACCCAGTTTAGGGAATCTCTCACGCATCAAGTCCTCAAAAACAAGCTGGTCAATCTACAAAGAAACAAAGAACTGAAACGTCACTTCTGTTAAGATGAGCATATGTTATTACCAAAATAATATTCATTGAGATGCAAACCTGGGACTCTGTCATTTCTTGTGAGAAGTAACCATCAAAATAGTCATCCATTATACCCACCAGTGTCCTGAAAGGTTTACAACAAACCAGCTGGTAATGGTCCGCTTATTTGTTACTTTTATTACATAAGGCAATGCTGCCCCAGTAAATACATTTGCATTTGATATAAGTGTGTGGAGTCACAGGTCCCATATTCAAACATTTTACATGGCTGACGTGATAAGTTCTGCTTCATGTACTAAACCACATCTTTTACTATTTTGATTAAGAACAATTTTTTTAGTTTTATATGTTCTAAACAATGATCACAGCTTTATTTCGACTGAGAACGACATGGTAAGTTAGCAAAAACTAGTTGTGATCTTTAGTTTCCACAACTATATCTTTTTCGTGCAAATATGGTATATTGGTATTTAAGGAATATGATATTATTTAGAACTTCAATGCACATAAGAGCTCATCTGCCAGCAATAAAACAGACATGGTAGTTAAAGAATAACAATGATGAGTGAAGAAGGGAAGAAAGAACATAATCAATCATTATAAAATCATGAACATCAAAGCAATCCATATAAGACAAATAGACTGAAATGGTCTTCCTCTGCGGAAAAAAAAACTTAGTTTTGACTAATAGGCAGAAATGCAAGATACGGACCATGATACGGACCATGACAGGTCGAACACAATTAAAGAAAAGTTTGAAATAACTCAGGTTAAGTTTCTTAGTATTACTCTTTCCTCCACCAAAATGAAATCTGTTTCAGAAAATAATTAAAAGTTATGGATACTTGGATGAGGAAGGAAAAGGAAGACCAACAAAATCACCCTAGATGGAATGCCAGCAGTCACTAAATGAGATCTTCTGATTTTTTTCCCTCCCTAGGTTATCAAAAACCATCCATGTCCAAGCAAATGATGAAAGGTAAAGCATGAAACTTACCAGAAAGCATTTTCCTCAGGCATCATCAGAAGTAATAAGCCAGCAAAAAAATTCATTGCCTGAACAATGACAACAGAGCGCAAAGAAATGGAAATTAACCCGAGAAACTAATATATAAGCATACTATAATGTTGTTTGACCTTAATGACAAAGTTCTCACTGGTGCAAATTGAAGAAAAAATCTAGCACTCTATGATTGCAAACATCTGTTCTAACTCCCTTCCTAGACATTTTGTTTTCTTTTACACTTAAGTTTCAGTAGTGTAACATTTTCTTCACAAATTTTTTCCACTAATTTCCATATTTGCAGCACTGGCCTGAAGTATTCATCTCTAAAATATCTATGACCAATCTCATTATTTGCAACTCCCATCACTACTTTAAAATAGCACCTTCTTGTGTTTGTGAGAGTTTATATGTATGAATTTTGGCAACACACTTCTGCTTTAACCATGGATTCTGCAGTGGCACGAATTAGAGTTCTGTGCTGCCAAAGTTGTAGAAATAAAGCTGTCCAGTTATTATAGTTTGGTGCAGTGGAGATTCTTGATCCTGAAATTTCTCTACATGTAAACCTGTTTTTAACATGTTATTTCGGTATATTATTGCTTGCTAATAGAATAACATATGATTTTCTGGTTACTTCCTCAATTTCATGATAACTAATAATATCATACTTAAAAGATTGTCAACTTTCTTTTATCATTGATGCTAAAGATTAGAGAGATTATGAGGAAAAGAACTGAGTTAAAGCCTCATCAGGCAGTCACCTGGCAATACCCCACAGAGGGGTTATGCTGAGCATATGCCAAAAGTACACGCCTTAGGGAGTTTCTGCCATTTTCATTTAAAGCAGGATGCCCAGGAAATGTTCGAGGCAGATCCTGCAGGATGCCAACGTGAAATAGTTATGAAATGAGAAGAAAATGCACAATAAGATTAGCTGTGACAAAAGTTTTCATTGGCATTTTGAGAACAGTTATAGATGTTATGGGGGGAAGTTAAGTAATTTAAAACAGGAGAGCATAAAGAGGAAGCGTTCGACAATACAAAAACCATCTAAGTCAAAGGTAAGAGAAAGTCTAAGCACGATAACCCGAGATATTGCAAATAAAATTCCACCAATATTGTAAAATCAAAATAGAAATGGTGTATTTTTACATAAAGAAAGTCAACATGATTCATACTGCATGTAATGAATCTTGCAAGATTCGAAAGATAATCTGACAACAATTAGCAAGAAGACATTCTCGAATACCATTCAGGATGAACCCTAAAAGAAGCAGCACCTACGAATTAAAAAGATTGAACGATAAAGTCCAGGACCCATGCATCTAACGACCTTCTCAATCTGCTTTTTCCACTTGTCTGGCACATTGCATTTCTCCATTGTATGTTGCTTTCTATTATCTCCGGACGAAAGTTGATCATGCTCTTTTCCATCAGTAGCATCACATTCAGTAGCCAACAAATCCTGGTAATAACTTTCCACTCGGCGAGTTCTTACACCAACAAATGCTTGCCACACCTGCCCCATCAAGTGCATAAATATAAAGAATCTTTAGTATAGGAGAACAAGTTTAAAACTTCTACATTCGATTCAAGTGTGAGACTGTACCTCTCCTCTAAGATCCTTAGGTACTCCTATTCGAACAAGGGACTCCAGTTCTTCTTTCCAAGGAAAAAATGTTTCCTGGGACATTTTGTCACTAGCACTACTTTTTACTGCAGAAGCATTTGCGCCGTCAATTCTCTCATGGTCAACGGATTCATCCTTGTCATTGTCTGCAGATTCTTCACCCGATAATCTTGCCTCATCAATCGATTGAAGATCATTGTAACATCTTACATTTTCGTTCTTCATGTTTTTTCTCTTCTTTACTCGTACGCTCATCATATGCTCAATGCAATTCAAAGATGGACTTATTCCATCCCATGTCTTCACCTCACGAGATTTTGCCTGTGGAGCTTCCTTGGTGGGAATACTTTCCCCAGTGTCAGAAATATTCCTCTTTTTTCTTGATACATCCCCTTCACCACTCACATCTTCATCACGCTCAGTCTTCTCGGCTGTGACTTCAGAATCCCTGGCCAACTGTTCAGTTGAATCATCCCTTTCTCCACTTACTGTTTCAGTAGGATTAATTGACTGCTCAGTTGGATCGTCCCTTTCTCCACTTACTGTTTCAGAAGGACCACTTGACTGCACAGTTGAATCATCCCTTTCTCCACTTGCTATTTCAGAAGAATCACTTGACTGCACAGTTGAATCACCTCTGACCAATTGTTCAGTTGAATCATCCCTTTCTCCACTTACTGTTTCAGAAGGATCACTTGACTGCACAGTTGAATCATCTCTGGCCAATTGTTCGGTTGAATCATCCCTTTCTCCACTTACTGTTTCAGCAGGATTGCTTGACTGCTCAGTGTCATCAGAAACTAGAGGTTTTATACTTTCCTCTTTACAACTATCTGCTATTGTACACTCTGCTTGCTGCTCAAGAAAGCTCTTCCATTTCTGCAATCTCTCTCCTTCTTCTTCCTGAAATTGTATGTGTTAAGTCTAAGCAGAACAGAAACAACTTTCTTCCTTAATATTAACAGAGTGTGTGATAGACAATTTCTTATATTTCAATAAGCATATAGGGAAAAAGAAAACCAAGAGACAGTCATTCCACCAGGAAGGTACATATGCATGGGATTACCTTGTAGATATTGGCATACTCTCGGTATCTATGAGCATGCTGAGGTCTCACAGTAAATCCATAAGCATCCCTGTGAATGTTTACACAGTTTTCATTATCAAAGAATTGCAAATACTTTTGTGATTATATATTATAAATCATCATACGTTGTTCTTGTAAATTGAAAATAGATATTAAAGTTGCACAAAAAAATTGAAAGTAATTATTCACTTGATGCATGAGTTTACCTGGAATCATCATATAATGTACGTTTGCTCAACAAGGACAACAACATTCTTCACTTGAATTCTAATTCCACCGCCCATATCGCTTTCTTTTTAATCAACCAGCATCTAAAATATTGTCCAGCATTCCCCAGCAAGATCTATATCTACATAAACACCCTACTTCTTTCCCTAAATCCCTACAAAAGAAAACCACAATAAAACAGAAGATGACTAAGCATATACTCTTGAATAAAGATTTCTCTGCTGCTTCTATAAATCAAAGAAACATGTTCTAAGCTAAAAATTAAGCCCACACTCGGTGTTCAATTCCGAGATCTATTAGATTTACAATTAGCATTCCATTCCTATTCCTGATCAACAAAAGGGTTAACTGAGTTAACTCGCACGCTAATTGATCACAACAGTCTCTCAGAAATCAAAAGTTTTCCTCAATTTTCGAATCCTCCAACAGAATCTAAGCTCTCGGTCTAAATTACACAAAAATGCAGGCCATAGCCACACGTGTCGAACTCAGAACTCGCACAAATTGAACATCACACAGACGCACGATTACATTACAATTTACATATATAAATATATGTATTAAAACCTTGTTTGAGCATATACGCATCCGATTGTATACGTGAGGACGAATGGTGCGGTTGTGTTACCTTTTGGGCTTGGGATTGAGCAGAATTTGGGAGTCGTGGCCCATCATCTGCGGTGGTGATCGACGGCGGCAATTGTCTCCGAATATCTAGGTCTTATCCGACAATCGGAGGGTTAATCCTTCTTCTTTTCTCAACAGTTAACTGTTTCCCCCCTTCTTCGCGCGCGCTCTCTCTCTCTCTCCTCTCTCTAGAGTTGAGAGTTCGAACAATGTTGGGGTGGTTTTGAAAATAATGTTTCACGCGCGCGTTGATTGAAAATAATAGTCTTTATAATAGGCCCGATAAAAATTTAAACCGGCCCGATAAAAATTTAAACCGGCCCAATACAAATATATTAATTGGTCTTTATGGACTGTGCTGGGCTGGACAGGCCCAATCACGGGCTCTCATCTTTTGAGAAGAGGAGTTAAGTTTGAGATTAAGAATGTAGAAATACATTGATATCATAACCTAACACCTCTAAATAAAAGAACCAACTCCACCCAAATAATCCAGATAAATGGGTAAGTGGAGAAAAAGAAAAAACCACCGAAGGCACCACCAAGCCCAAAACCATCATGCCCGTGACTACTTGCACGATAAGTACAGAAAATGGTTGAACTCAACTCTAGACCGATCAACAAAGCCAGCACCTAACCGAAACAAACACGGAACAAACAAAAAAAAAACAACGAAAATCTACTACTGAGAAAGAAAACTCACAAGGAGAGAAAAACATCTATCCAGAAACGAGAGGGAAACAAATATACTAAAATTAAAAAATAAACAAACTAAAAATACAACACATAAAAAAGAAGGGATCAAACGTAATCGATCCACCAACCGGCCACCGTAGCGCCGACAGGCTATGGTAGTTTTTAGCTTTGTTCCGCGGGTCATCGGGTCGATTTTCAATTGAGTGGCAAATGTTTCTTCTCATTTCCCGTATTGTAATTGACCAAAAAACAAGAGATTAAAAATTAATTGAAAAACAAAATGATAAATTATGAATAGAATTGATCCTGAGATTAAAAGAATATATGTCTTTTGTACTTCAAATGCAATTTATTTTAACAGTTTGCAATTATGTCACCAAAAAAATTTAGTTGTTGTCATTTGTACATTTCGATAAAAATTGTAACACCTCTAAAATTCACTTTAGTTATTTTCGATATTTCATGTATTTTTTAAAATTTTATAGAATATTTATTTCTCAAAATAAAAATAATTTTTGTTTTCAAAATATATACTGTATTTATTAAGATATACACTTATGTGTAGATATATATATATATATATATAATATTTTATATTTTACATGTTTCTTCATCTCCAAAATTCTCACTTATGTTCTGCTGTTAGGTCTTGTATGCTTTTAGAAGTGCGATTGGGGACAAGATCATTTCATAGTCGTTTTAGAAGCGTCTGCAACTTGTTATGTTGAAAAGTGTTATTTATTTACACAAAAAGTGCGATTGTTAATATGAGAACATAGTTGACGTCTTACATTTGGAATAATTACATATTTCTATTTTGTATAGTTGCAGACGCTTTAAAATCTTAAATGAGTCTATGTCTTGGTCTTGCGTACATGAGACCCACTCATGTTCTGCAGTTTTAATACTTAAAAAAAAAACGTTTTAGTGTTTTAAAAAAATGTCTTTATCATTTGATATTTCATATAATAGGATTTTCTCAAATAAAATATTCCCTTAAATTTCTAAAGTTTGTTATTTATTGAAAAATTCAAAATAGAAGAACGTATTCACGTATTCAATCTGATCCCATAAAGGATTCAAATTTTAATCTTTTATCTTTCAAAAATCTTCACTTTATCTCTCATAAATATGAGATCTATTTAATAAATCCAAATAGTAATATCATGATTATTGACTTTAAAATAAAATTTCATAAATCCTTTTGATTTCAAATATAGCAATTTCGACACTAAGCCTCAAATCATTTTTTTTAGTTCATATAAGAATATTTTCGAAACCAAATCCTTCTAAAATCTTGTTCACAAATTCGGTGCCGTTCTTTTTTTTTTTAACTACTATTATTGTTCTAAGTTTATCTATTAAACTATTATATCAGATTTATGTAAAATATGTTTTCAAATTTTAATCTCTATTGATAAATTCAAATCCCAACTTTCACTAATAAAATTATATTTTCCTCTCTATAAATAGAGGTCTCTACTTTTGAAATGAAAACACGCAGAAAAATATTTTTCATATTATTCACAACTCATGAATTTTTCGCAACAATGATTAAAGTTATTTCATTGCATCTACGACATTAATTCGAGGTGGGATTTTTACTTGCTTTATCACTTTTAAGTATTTATGTGAGTGTTATTATTGCTTGCTACATCTTACAACCTATGTTATTATGGTTGATTTATCCAACAAACCTAAGGTTGGTTTATCCAATAAACCTAAGGTTGACCTACTCAACAAGCCTAAGGTTGGTTTATCCAACAAGCCTAAGGTTGGCCTCGCCAACAAACTTATGAAATTGTATGCATGTTTGTGAGTTTATGATTTTATTTACATGTTATGTTTAATTGTGATAAAGTATCACTGAGCTAGTGGTTTTGCTCACCGCAATCTCATTAATATTTTTCAGTTTAAGAAGAAGTGCGGTGGGGGCGGTAGATCGACTCAAGTAGTTAATTAAATTTTACTTTAGCAATTGATTTCATTTAAGAAAATTGATCAAATTTATGTGTATTTGGCCTACGAAAATGAAAATTGATCAAATTTATGTGTATTTGGCCTACGAAAATCGGGATGTGATAAAAATAATTGCATTTTAAAAAATAAATTTAAATTATATGATACATGTGTACATATAAGATTTTAATTTAAAAAAGGGGTCGAATAATAGAAGTCTCATTTCGAAATGAACTTGGATGGGCTCTTGATTTGGGCCCCCGAGTCCCCATTTTCGTTAAGGTTGAATCGTGTTTTAAGGAAGATCGGAGAAGTCAAAGTATATTAGTCGTGTGATGTAACAGCGACTATAGTTTATATAACAATATTGAGAAGTATCCCGTCTCCCCAAAATATCTTTCGCGCGACTCTCTCTCTCCCTCTCCACGCGACACATACAACGCACACGATGGCAACGCCGGCGACAGCACCTACATCTGAAAACCCTAAAGAGCATACTGATCTCAATTCGAAGCCTCTGGAGACGGAAGACACCATATCAGCTCATGGAGATTTATCTATCGGCGAGGATGGCGAATCGAAGGGCATGACAGCAGCGACGGCGGAGGCGAATGGCGGTGCCGACGACAGCGGCTCTGGTGCTGATATTCAGAAGAAGATGAAGCGTGCCGAGCGGTTTGGAGTGCCAGTACAGTTGTCCGAGGAGGATAAGCGCAACTCTCGAGCCGAGAGGTATTTGGTCTGCTGTTATTATTGTATTTAGGGTTATTAAGAACTGTTTATGTATTAGATTTGGGAATTTGAGATTAGGCTTTTTCTCTAGTTGTTTCGCCCTTATTCAATTGAGATATGACCTCATAATTTAGGAGAATATTAGAGAGGATATATTGAATTCAGAGTATCTGGGAGTTTTAATAGTGTTGAAATCTTTACATATTTTTAGTTGGTACTTGCTACTTTTAAAAGGGTACATACTTCAGTTCAGTTGTTCTCTATGTTTGATTAATGTTGGAGTTGCATGGTCAGAGTGAGATTTCTTCATTTGGTGCGTGAAACTTGTCTAATATCGGCTTTCTAATGAAGGTTTGGCACTGGTTCTACTGCCAATGGATCTGGTTCTGCTGCCAATGGATCGAATACCTCCAAGCAGTCAGAGGCTGAGGAGCTGAAGAAGAAGGCTAGAGCAGAGAGGTATGTCTTTGTCTATATGTTTTTTAAATAGGACCAATACCCGAATTTATCTGAACCTTTGAGATATATTGGAATTCCAAGTGCATGCAAATTTAGGTGTTGTTCAATGACAGAGATTGGAACTTAAATCAATTTGGGGTTCCTTTTAAAAAATGTATGCTTAAGACCACTAACATCATATGCACTGGTCAGCTAATTTTGCACTCATCTCACAATGTACACTTGTTATTGGTGTTAAGCAACCCTTGAATGCCAAAGGGCGGAAGGCTCTATCCCTAGCTAGTAAAAAGTAACTCAGGCTAAAGAGCTCTAAATTCGACTACTCAATTGCCAGGGCTCTAGTGGCCATTCATTGGTGAAATTTGCCAAAATCCCATAAAATCGTGGCCAAATTGACAATTTTAAAAGACTTGGCCAAAACAGTAAAACCAGTCAAATGTCTGAATTTTTTCTTTATTGCTAGCAATTAGGCTGTTTAAAGATGTGTTGTTGCCTTGTTGGGTAGTTTTTTTTATCAGATGGTTTTTTCCATAGGTTTGGGATTGTGCAATCTGATCCAACTGATGGGGAAGCAAAGAAGAAGGCTAGACTTGCTAGGTTTGGGTCTTTGCCTAAGACTGATTCAGCGGAGGAAGATAAAAAGAAAGCAAGGGCAATCAGGTTATTGTCATCTTCTTCCTTGTGATGATGTAATGTAGTTATAAATAATTTGCATTCTCTAAAGTCGGAGATTCATAATCTCACAAGCAGAGGGCGAAAGAAGGGCTGTTTGAGTGGTTAATTTATTTAGTTCAATAATATTCTGCAGGTTTTCGCAGCTGGATTCTGTTACAAAGGGAAATGCGAAAGGGAATGTTGATGTGGTTAGTTATACATATATGTTTATAAGAATTATCTTTTCAGTGTTTTCACCCAACTCATTTCCCCTTTTGCTTTTGTTCTCTGTTGATATATTAGAAGAATATTGTTGCTGGAGAGGCTGGTGGAACCTAACTAGACATTCATATCCGATCAATAGTAAGGCACAATTACAGAATATGTGTTCGTATACCCTGTTCAATACCTGATTCATCTCATAGGACATTGCTTCCTGTTTGTTTTTGTCCCTCATATTCCTAATGATTGTGTGTCATGTTCTATTTTCAGGATAGTAGTTGTTGGGTAGGGGCTATCTGATGGACTTCATAAACACGGCCCTTGTACTTGGCATTTGCTGGACGACATACTAGGGGTTTTTGTTTGTTCTATGTTACTCGCAGTTCTCCTGGTGGGTATAAGCTAATTAACGACAACCTCCTTTACATCAGTATATTTAAGTGATCTATCAACCATATCAAAAATCATTAGTTATGCCTAAAAGAAAGATCATTCTGAGTCTTGTATAAGTCTATAAGTTGCTTTCTGTGTGGTATTGCTGCTTTTTCCATTTCTCACTTTTTTGCTTCATGCTAATGTAGGTATATATGGGGAACTCTTTTGAAATTTCTTGCAATTTTGATTCTTGATAGGGTTGTGACTTTATGTTCATAATACTCATGTCTGGAATCTTCTAGGGTTTTTTAATTTGTGTTCTATCCTGTACTTTCTTTCTAAAGTTTTAGAGAGTCAGAAATGTGTTACTATATCTCCCAAGGGACCAATCTTCTCATATTTTTGTATATAATCATGCAAGGATAAATGGGTGGTTTGAGATATTAAAATCGTCATGTTCTATTTCGTAGTTCTCCTATAGTTTTGTTGATTAGATACCCTATGGTCACCCTCCACTTTTGCCATGCATGTTACTGATTTATTTTTATAAATCTTAAAAGGATTTACTGGCAAGCAAATATTAAAACCATATTTGTAGTTTCCTTGTGTTATAATTTCGCTCTTGACTGGCCTGAGTTAATAGAAGAGACAAGGGACAATAAGGTATGTTATTGCTTTGCTTGCATTTTGTTTATTATATAGTATGCATTGCATGGTTTGTTAGGGCACTCGTTTCCTACCAAATCGTGTATGGAGACTAAGACTAGTGAATATTTTTTCGATATGGTTGATATTTTGATTATTGTAAAGGAGGTTGTTTGTCAATTACTGAAGGCCTTACCAGGTAAATCTGCTAGTTGTGGTAAGTACTCCGAAATGGATGAGGTGTGATAAACCATAGATGATTGCAACCTGTTGCACGTTTCTTCTTCATTCTGTTTCTGATTGTAGATTAAAAACTTGTGTATCTAAATTTATCGAATTTTGTAATGGGTGTACGCCTATACCATTTGGAAGTCACGTTGGATAAAAATGTTGCGTTTGTGTTCTAGTGTGGATATGATATTTGCTGTTTTCATCATATTCTTGTCTTCTGAAATCAAAGGTATGAAAGAAGTATAAATGGTGCGGCTAACAAGCAAAATCTCTCATCTTTGATGAAGTATATTTCGGTTTTCAGTTTGATTAGTAGTTGAATAATAGAATATACTGGAATATGATTTATGTATATCTATTTATTTTTAGTATGATTTTTATGTGTATAATTTGATCATTATATCATTAAAATTATGTGTCCATAATTGTTCGTCATCTTTTTATCACTAAACTTTTTTACATCTTATTTGTGCGAATTTTTATTTTATTTTTCTGTACATGTCTAAACAAGGTCCAAGGATAAGATTTTTTTTTACCACTGTAAGTTCTTTAAAAACGAAAACAATGTCAATAAGATAAAGTTTTGAAATAATTTTTAACTGTATGAAACTATAAAATGATAAAAGTACTCGGTACAAATAAAAAATATGCAAAAATTTATTTTTGGCGGAATTAATTGATCATTAATTTAGTTTGGTTTGATCTCTTTAAAGTTCGATTTGGTTTGTTTTTGGTTTTATACAATACATAATTTGATCAGTTCAGTGGTAATGAGCGACTCGAGGTGACCAATTGATTTAATTTAGGAGTATTTAAGTTTATTAATTACTATGGGCTGGCAAAAGCTTCAATTGATTTAATTTAGGAGTATTTAAGTTTATTAATTACTATGGGCTGGCAAAAGCTTGTGCTGATTTTTATGAGGACTGATAGGGATACGCTATTAAGTATTTGTTTGCAAACTCTTTTGAAAATAAAAAAAATACATATATATTTTTAAATTGAGTTAACAACTTTAAAAATAAGTATTTTTTCATAATTATTTATATGCAAACTCTTTTGAAAATGAAAATATATATATATATATATATATATATATATATATATATATTTAAATTGAGTCAACAATTTTAAAAATAAGTATTTTTTCATAATTTTTTAGAGAATGCAAATACCCACGACTCCCAAAAATTCATGGTTTCATATGAATTAACACAATTAACACTCGTTATTTTTAAAAGTGTTAAAACGTCAATGTTCACATTACACTCCGTCTCACCATGGACGATCTCGCACCCTAAATATATTTTATAAGCACAAGCTTACAAGTCCATAATGGCCTAACTATTAATGAAAGCTCAATTGTAAATAAAAAAGGCGGTCATTCTTGAAATGGATCAAGATTATAAACTACGCTTGTGTGGAAATGTCTCATGATTAGACGGAATATAATTTGGGCTGATATTTTATATTTTAAAAAATATGAATATTAATTTATGTTAATTTATACAATTTCACACGGATTTTTGTCATTTTTAAGTATTATGTACTATTGCACACGCAATTTCAAAATTGATGTATTGTGCAAATATTCTAGTACCAATAACCGTGCCTTTAATAAATTTCTGAGTACGGTGCATGTTTTATATATTTATTATTTATCTTTTTGTTATTAACATTTGATGCCTTTCTAGGCTTGTTCTGAGTTGTGTCTCCTTTTGTTCCCTTCAAAGGAAAAGTAATTTCCTAGAACTTTCTTCATTTCTTTTTATGTGTTTGTAAAAGTAGGGGATATTATTGGAGGTACGGTTGAAAAACAGATGAAATCATGTGACACTTAAATACGAACGAGCTGAGTAGGCAGGTGTCATCGATTCCAGTCATATCCAGTCCAATGTCATTTAGATAAATGTGTTTATCAAGTGATATTTTAACAGTGATATTTTGGAAAAATACAATGACATTTTTTATGCAAAATAGTAATACTTGAAATAAAAAACTTCAGGTAAATTTGGGTTTATAGAAATTTTTGATCACTGAAATAAAAGAGTTCATGTAAATTCGGGTTTATAAAAGGTTTTGATCACATAAATATGTTGTAACCGATCAGTTACAGGTCAAAGACCACCTGCCATGTGTCCACCAATTAAACATGTGGACGAGCACATGCCACGTTGGACGAACACGTGGACCAGTTAGACAGAAGCATTTGCCAGCTCATCAGACAGATACATCACCCTATGCTCGTCAAGGAGCTCGTCCTCTTAACACATAAAGAAATCTTGCTCGCCCGACCAGCAGAGGAGCAAAGAGAGCAAGAACCTGCTCGCCCTGGCGGGCGAGCAAAAAGTACTAAACTCATTTAGCCCGCGATAGCGAGCAGAAAATACGAATTCACTTGGCCTAAGGCCGCATCTCCCAAGCGAGCAGAATGACCGATTGGGAACAGAGCCCCGACGAGCAGGGCGAGCACACGAAGTTGCTAAACAGAACGCCCGATGAACAGAGAAGAGAAGACCTGCGAACATACTTTCCGGACGAACAAAGAAGGGCAGATCTGCGGACGTGCCTTCCGAACGAACAAAGAAGGGAAGATCGGCCGCATCGACTAGATGAACAGGATGAGATCCTCAAGAACTAGCACGGAACAGCGAACAAGAAGCCCAGGTCACCTGCTAAGCCAATACCACCTGGACGACAAGTCGAAAGCTTCTTGAGCAGACAAAGACAGATGTCAACCAGGGATGCATAATGGGAAACGTGGCAACCCCACGTATTCACTTGCATGACAAGAAATCAACAGCTCATACTTGACAAGGCAACTCATGCTTGCCAAAACTCTATAAATAGACCCTCAAAGATCAGAAAGAGGGTTCAAATAAATTTTCTTGATATAACTCTTGTACCAGCTCTCCATCCTACATATCCATTGTGCTCGACACATCCCCAAATCACTAATAAAATAACCCTGGCTTGGTACGCTCCCAGACGTAGTCATTCCTGACGAACTGGGTCACCAAATCCTTGTTGTCGTTATATCTTATATACGTGCTCTCCATTTCAAACGCTGTATTTGTGCTCGCCACTTTGCACTTGTGCTTGTCACTTTGCAGTTGTGCTCGCCACATTGCACTTGTGCTCGTCAAATTGTACTTGTGCTCGCTACTTTGCATTTGTGCTAGCCACATTGCACTTGTACTAGCGACATTGCACTTGTGCTCGTCACTTTGCACTCGTGCTCGCCACATTGCACTTGTGCTCGCCACGCACACACTGTGTTCGACACGTTGGATTTTATTTTGTTTAGTTGTCAATCAACACAACCACTAATCAACACAGCCACGTCATAATTTCCACATAATTTCCACATAAGACGACTATCTACAAAATAAAAGAGTTCACGTAAATTCGGGTTTATAGAAATTTTTGCGTATGAAGTAATGGTAATTGGTATGCGCATCTCATACCTTGAAAGTGTCATATATATTTTTTTTAAGAACAATTTAATTCTTATTTTAGGGTGCATCAAAATAATATATGCAATAGTCATGTTGTGCTTTAATGTGCTTGTCTGCTTTTTTCTGGGAAAAACATGCGAAGGAATCAAGTTCCTTTCATAAAACTCTGTCCACCTTTTTTGGCGTTACAAGGGAATTATGAAAATGCACTTTTCATGAGTCTCATTTTATCAAATCATTTTCGGACTTCTGCATTTTTGTTCATGAAATCAAGGGAGAAAAGTTGGATTGTATCATTTTTGTTTATGTGGTACAAATTACGTCTCTCCTTTTTTAGCTGCAAAGAATGTAAAAAGTTGGTGCAAAGGTGAGTATGAGACTTAAATGTCACGAATCAAGTACTCGAAAATTCGAAATCATCTATATTTTACATTTGTTTTGCATGATTTACCTCTCAATTGAATTAAGTAGCATTGGGGGGCACCTTGCAATTTTATTCAAATTTTATTTCATAAATTTTCAACCAAACAAATTTTTACTCACATAATAGTTTATATACTTGAAAATACTAATATTATTCGATAATACATTTTTAGACAAGTGGAATAACTCAAGCGGTTATATCACCACTACCTATACCGTGAGATCATGAATTCGAGTCACCATTCGCCCAATAAAAAAAAAAGATCAATCTTCAAATACAACTTGCATAAATAAAGAAGATTCATTCAACTTTTCTCCCATAGCAAGCAGTTTTCCATTAGTTGAATAGTTAGTATCAGTTCAAACATGATCTAGAAGATTCATTCAACTTTTCTCCCATGCTAATGTTGGATAGAAGATTGAAAAATAACACACTAAAACTAATTCAAACAGAGCTAACAACAAATAGCAACCAGTTTGCCATTAGTTCGATAGTTAGTATCAGTTCAAACATGATATATTTATTCATTTGAACCACTCCCCCCCTATACAAAGCATTCATCCAAAAACCTCACAATTTGTGCATTCGAGGCTTCGATTTGTCTGAAAAAATTACTAATAAGTATAAGTGAAATTGCATATAGAGTCAAAGTAGCACGCTAAAGTGCAAATATACCTAAGTATATGCAACCATTTTGTATCTATTAGTAAATCCTGAATCGCACATCGGTAAGTCTCCCTATTTGTCTAACCAACACTAATCATATCCATCCGTCGTCTCTCCATCGAGCTTCGAAGCTGCTCTTTAGCATACCTCAATGCACCGAGCACTTCTTTCACCGTACCATCAAGAACTTCCGGATCAATGGCTCGATTCTTCTGTCCCGTTGTTTCAACGAGCACAAGAGCCATCGAATCATCAATTCGACTATCGCAATCTTGATCTTGATCATCTTCTTCACTTAAAGATCTGATGACACTTTCATCATACCATATATCACTGCATGAATTCATTTTTAATAATCTTAACTAAAATGATTCTTGCATAGATTCAACTCAAACACTCAATGTGTGACACAATTTAATCTCAAATGAAATTCCAACATTATCAAGATTCAAATACTAATAGCAAGAATGTAGTATACACATATATAAGGCCTCACCTTCGTTGATCCATCTTTGTACTTGATTTATCAGAATGTTCATCATTTTGAGCCATTTTTCACCCAAAAATCTCCGATAATGGTGGAGACGAAACATCTCCGTTTCACCCCATTTCGTATTCCTGCCTTTTGAGCTCAATTTCAAAGGCAGAAATTGAAATGTCCTCAGCTATAAAACTGTCATCACTCAGATTTGATGATAAGCAATTTAGTGAATCATTTTCTCCGGATTTTTCCGAATGTTTTGGTGAAATCACACTACTACTCTCCTTTGATTCTTGGTTTCCAAAGTTGCTGAATTTTTCCATTGAAGATGATGTGGATGAAAAAGATGAAATGTCACTTGTATCCCTCAATGCTGATTCATCTGAGACATATGAAATGTTGAAAGATTGAAGCTTTTTCATTAGGGATTTCAGCTTCTTCTCAGCCCTGTTTCTTGATTTTGCCTCTTGTTTTAATAGGGATTCAAGTTCCATCAGCTGTGATTTTTTCAAATATTGAAATAGTGATAATTTCAGATTTAAACATTATAAAATCAAATCAAATTCCTCAAAATCACACTTATAAAGAATGTTAAAATCAACAATTTAGACTAACCTTATTTCCTAATTGATGTGCTTCTTGCTTAGCATTTCTTGAAGCTGCTCTTTCTGCAAGTAATCTGCCTCTCAAGCAACCCAGTGTTCTTACACTATCTTTTTCTCCTTCCATTTTTCTCTCACTAAAATCACAAAAAAAATAAAATAAAAAAACCCCATTTTCAGACATCAATCAAGCTACACATAAATGAGATGATTAAAAGGAAAAATTAAAAGGCATAAATACTATGAAATTCTCAAGAAACTCACCCCATGTCTGCATCTGCATTGCCTTTTCCACTCATCTTCAATTCTTGAAATTTTCTCCGAAGAAGAAATCACCTGTTGGCCTGTTTTCTTGGCTAATATTATGCTTAAGTTGTTGAGACTTGAGAATATTGAGGAATTTAAATAAATATATAATATTGGTTTTTGGGCACACCTGTGACCTGACAGCCCTTGTAATATTTTTTAAAAATCATTTAATTTAATTTACCAGTGTTACCTGACAGCCCTTGTAATATACCCCATATTTGATGTGCATTTTTTAGTTATTTCGTTAACAAGTATTCGTTTTTATACCATAAGGTATTAGTTGCAAGCTAATTGAAAGAAGGGCAACGGCTTTAACAAAAGCAGTAACTCTTCTAACCGTTCATTTATTGCAGCATTTACTTTGCATCTCACATTTAATAACAACTTTTTATGAATTGGAAAAGACAAATAATTTCCTGGGATATGTAAATATTTACTATATGTCATAATTCTTTTTTTGTTCGCCAATGTTGTCTTTTTTTCCACTAAATTTTAACATGCAGTCATTTATGTACTGGACGGTTCCTAAATTTAAATAAAAACACTTGCATGAGACCGTCTCACGGTGAGACGGATTATAAATTGGACATTGACGTTTTAACACTTTAGGAGGGATGAATGTAATTTGTGCTTGATTGTACACCGTCTCATATGAGTTTTTGTCGTTGAAATATTATTAATTCAGTGTGCATATATATATAGTCACATGACGAGCGGTGACCCCATTCATTATGCCCCACC
Organism: Stenogyne calaminthoides; assembly: GCA_037126765.1. Classification (NCBI taxonomy): domain Eukaryota; kingdom Viridiplantae; phylum Streptophyta; class Magnoliopsida; order Lamiales; family Lamiaceae; genus Stenogyne; species Stenogyne calaminthoides. Next base: position 37,991,594 of record JBBCBC010000003.1, on the reverse strand, counting down.
TCACTCATAGCTTCACATTTAAACTTATTTATTTAAGAAAATCACGTTTGACTTGCATCTAATATAAGTAACGGAAAAAATAATGTAGAAGATATTTATTTATAGGCAAAAACTTTACGTTTCATTTATTATATAAATTTTTTGGTGTTCGAAAAAAAAAAGTCTTGGAAGTTGGATCTGATCTCCCCTTTCAGTTTTGCATGTATTATCTATCATAGAGTTAGTTTAGAGTTGTGATTAAACACACGCATCTCTAATCAGATGCCACATAAAAAGGCATTTATTGGTGCACACATTTTAATGTCAAGAAGAAAATTGAATAAATATTGTAATTAAATAATATTTAGGAAGTAGGCAGTGTGATGATATGTAATTAAATATTTGGGAAGTTAGAATGGACCACAACTCGACTAGTACGTAAGAGACATGCGATTAAATAATGATGATATATCGATTATATTTTTCATATTAAATAAAGCATATAACTATAAAGTATTATATATATACACACATTTATAGTTTGTAGACTTGAAAGAGAAAAAGGGCAAAAGGGAGGAGGGGGCTTTGAAACATTGTCATGATTTGGGCAATTATTTTTAGACCATTAATCTTCACTCAAAAGCACAGTTTCAAAACAATTTTTGAACAATACTACTGATGGGCCATATGTAATCATACTTTATTTTTTTAATTAAAGTATTAAAAAAAAGTATGACATCTTAATTAATATTTATAAATAATCAATAGTTACATAGATTGGATTGCACTCCAAGACTTCTTTTGATGAAAATCGGAAAGGAATGTATCTCTTTGAAAATATCGTGCAAAAAATGTCAATAATTGTAATTGATATGGACATATAATTTGTTTACTTATTTTATTGAATTTAATTCATTCACTTGGCACACTTGTACATTTCTTTAGAATGAAATATTAATCAATATTAGCCCAATTAAATCAATAGCCCCATTATAATATGGTGCAAGGCCCACTGGACTATCTCCAAACATGATCATTATTTCCAGGACTGATTGATATTAATTAAATATTTTTGCTTAAATTTATTAAGAATTATATAATATAAAAAAATATTATTAAATTTTGTTATAATTAATACTGAGAGAATGTTCTATTTACAAAATTATGAAGAATGGTTTTCAATAGTTTGAGTGATATTAGGGCCGACATGCTGTTGGGCTAGTGGGCTTCTTGGCCCAATATTATGTGTAGTAAATTAGGATTGTGACACTTGTTTAAGAGGATTGATTGTGATGAAGATAAGAGTGGTGTATCATTCAAGAAGAAGTTTGAAGGTAATCTACCAATTATTTAATGTTGACTCAATTCATAAATTTTAGATCTTTTTATTTATTAATTATTTAATTTAGTCTTTTTATTTATCGTGTTAATTAATTACGACACTAGTATAAGTACTGTATTTCAGGAATTGTAATGGAAGATTGAAATTAAATAGAAATTATTGGGTTTTATCCCTTTGTTCGTGTATTTATCGTTCTTATTCCGGTATTCATATTGAATCAACGGAATTAAACGTTAATCACGTTTTTGTATTCATCCGAATATTCTAAGAATCAACGGATAATACATTTATGCTTCCGCTTGCTGCATCAGTTGGTATCAGAGCCGCTGCATCAGATTGGTTTCAAGTTCATGATACCGTGCCACCTTTTTTGGCCTTACAAGGAAATTAAAAATGACACTTTTCCGTGAGTTTCATTTTGTTACATCATTTGCTACATGTGCATTTTTTTTTTCATTCAATAATATCTGATCAATTTTTCTGTGTTACTTTTTTATGTTTCAAAATTATTTCATTTCCTAAATTTTTAAAACATGGATCCAGAATATGGAATGTTGGATATTTTTATCCATTCCACGTGTTATTAATCTAAACTATGGAACATAGAGTGAAACATCATATTTTAAACAGATGATATTGTTCCCAATAACATGGGAATGGTAAGTTGCACCCCTTTAAGGAACGAGCGAATCCAATATTGCGATATGAGATTTTTAGGAGAATTCGTGCATCTGACTGAGAAGCAAAATTTCAGTACAAATTTTGAACAATAGAGTAACTAGGTCATTGGTAATCATTTATATACTTTTACTAATATATTGAAAAAAGAGTGTAACATTTCAAATCAATGTTTATATATATGATTTTTAAACGGATTTCAATCAATGATTATAAATAATTAGTCTTAAATAGATTGGATTATACTCCAAGTCTCCAAGACACTTTAGATGAAAAATTAGAATAACACTCCTATGAACCAAATCTATACATGAATTTTATCACTATTATACATAAAAATATCACCAATTAAAATTAAAATAATGATGATTTGTATGCATTACATGAGTGACAGAGAAAAAAAAATAGAGTTCAGTGTTAACTCAAATTCATTCAAGTTTTTATCGAAAAGGTAAGGCCTAAAAAAAGTTTATACTCGATGTGTATTGATATTGCATATGAAAAGATTGATTAAAAAAATAAAATAAGTGATGAAATAATAACCACGATAAAACCCCAAACTAATTGAAGATTGACTAGCCACATAATGATTGACATTTAAACCTAATAAGATAAGATGATATCTAAGTCTTACAAATAAGTTGCGAGAATGAAATAATATTGCAATAATATATTTGAGCATCACTCTCCCTAAAAGCAGACACTAACCACACACAAAAACAGTCAACAAAAATCTTTATCATGAATGAGTGATGTTCCATCCTTCTAAAACTCTAATTCAATTATTATTTGTTTTTTATTTAAACATTGATATATATATTCAACCATATAAGTAAATTGAAAAATAAATACAAGATAAATTGATAGCACCATAAATCCGAATCAGCACAACATGAACCCTAATACTTAAATCGATATGTATTAGCCATGAGTTTAGATACATATTGTATTTCAGTACCATATATACTAGCCATACTTGAAAAATAAAAACATGTTTTAATATTTTTTGATATAATTTGTTCCAAAAACAAGATACGTCACAACGAACTTTTTAAGCAAACTATTTACATTACATAACATCGATCGATTAATTTCAAGTTTTCAGTAGAATTTATTGTACCATGCAATTGGCCGATAATTAAACCACAAACATTCATATTTCTTAGTGTTATTTAGTAGGGTGTGACAATTATATAATATTAGATGACAAATTAATTAAATAAAACACGACTAAAATACAATGGAAGATATGGAGTTATACACCCTCCGTCCATCAAAAGAGTTGATATGCTGTAAAACTTGTTCAACATAAAATTGATTTTTTTTACAGCATACTCTTTAGTAATATAAGTCACACCCTTTAATTATCATTACGACACTCTTTGCTATAATATAAATCACACCCTTTACTTTTTATAAAGAATCTCTTTTATAGTAAAAAACGTCACACCCTTTGCTTAAAGTAAAAAGTCACACTTTTTTTAGTAATATAAGTCACATTTTCATAACTTAGGTTCCAGTGAAAACTTTTTCACACTATACTTTGCCCCATCAAATATACTCCCACTTTTTATATTTGTTTGTCTACCAAATATATTCTCATACCTTTTACGGAAACAAATATTTTATTTTATCCTCCAACTATCACTTAATTACTTCAATTGTCACTGTACTTTACTTACAAACAAACATTTTATGTATAACCGCACCCCATAATACTCTTACTTTATTTTTTTTTTTTTAATTGTATAAAAAATGGTGGGAATAAAATTCATAGACAGAGAGTATTAAACATCACTTAACAAAAAATAAAACCACGTCCACTATTGTTCAATTTTTATAATTACATACATAGCCACTTTAATTTTCCATCATTTGTTCACTTTACACTAATCAATATCATCATTAATTTTACTAGATATCAACATGAATTTGAAAGAAAAAAAAGTCGTACAAGCAATCTCGATGCAATCTATCGCCACCGCCTCCAATCACGGCCAGCTCCTCCAACAGCCGCTCGATTTCACGGCGGAGATCGTCCGTCGGGAGGCGGCGCCGGCAACAAGGACACGTATTTCTCTTCTTAAACCACCTTAATATACACACCCAATGAAACAAATGTTTGCATGCCAATTCACACACATCTCTCCTTTCCTCATCTCCTCTCTACATATCACACACTCTTCCCCTCCCCCCACTTCCACCGACGGCAGCGCCACCACCGCCGCCGCCGATGCCGCCGCCTTCCCTCCACCACCACATCCCATCACATTAACCAAATTCCAACACCTCACAACAAATTCCACAAACTGAATCAAAGAACACCCCCCCTAAACTAGACGTCCTCAAAATCGAATTCGAGGCGTAATCGGAGAGAACGGGCCGCCACCACGACGGGGGCGTGTCGAGGAACCCCAGGTCGTGCTGGTGGAGCTCGCAGAGGAGAAGGAGGAGGAGGACGGCGTCGAGGTCCCGGAGTTTCACGCACGGCGGCGGCGGGGCGGCCACCGCCGGGTTTTGGATGGAGTTTTTGAGAAAGGTGAGATTGGAGAAAAGGTGGCGGGCGATGAGGAGGGACTTGTGGTGGAGGGAGAGGGATTGGAGGCGGCGGAGGGTGAGGGAGAAGAGGATTGGGGAGGAGAGGACGGAGACCAGGCGGCGGAGGTGGCGGCGGGAGACGCCGGAGAGATGAGAGAGAGAGGATAAAGCATCCATGATTATGGTTTCTGTGGAGTTTGCCATCATAGAATCATGTGGTAGTAAAGAGTGTTATATATGTGTAGGAGAAAGGGTGTTTGACTATATAAAGGAATGAGTATTTGTCCTAGTAAATTACAGAATTGTCCTCTCAATGTTCGTTTTACATAGAAAAGTATAAGCAGTATTAGTTGTTTACACTGAACAGTATTACTTGGTTATCATTTTATATCATATCTAAACCGTAGATTTTGTTCATTTATGTATTGTAAAATGCATGATGATATCAAAAAATATTTGCAAGAGGAGGAATGTTGTGTAAAGCAAACATCAGATCCAAAGCAATCAATATTATTAAAACAGAAAAGGAAAAGTAAACAAACACGAGTCCCACTTCAATAGTCCCAATCCCAACAAAGAAAATTTACTGTCGATTCTACACTATGTAAATCTGGCAATACTAAAATCTCATTTTTTGTACAAATTCAAGAAAGTAAAAGAGGAAAAGTAAAATAACTAATAGTCGCTTATTCTATTTCTTTTTCTTGCTTTAAAACTAATACACATTTCAAATCAATTGCATAAACAAATATTTCGGACAGAGAAAATACAGGGCCAGTAGCTGAAGTCAAAAGATTTGCAACATTTAGTTATTTTGACAAAATTATTGAAACGGTCAATTTACTCACAGGTTAGCTGGATTCTGAAGTAAATAGTAATTATAACCAATTTATTAGACTCATCAAATCAAAATCAAGTCTACGTATCTTCCGTGCCATTATATAACAACGTATAGGGTGAACAAGTTTCACACAAGAATCTGTGAAACTGATTAATGAGTGTGATTTATATTACTAAAGGATATTAGTTGTGATAACTAAAGGGTGTGACTTTTTACTATAAAGAGTATTACTCATAACATTGAAAGATGTGACTTATATTACAGCAGGGGGTATTAGGAGTGATAACTGAAGGGTGTGACTTATACTACAAAAAGGGTATTAATCGTGATAACTGAAGGGTCATGCCTGTAAAAAGGAACCAGTTTTACGATGAACAAGCTTCACAACATACCTACTCCCATTATATAGGTAGCTAATTTTCACTAGTCTAACGGATGATCCAAATGGCACTCAAATTATACTTAAATTGACAAATTTTAAAAGACTGTATATATTCTAAAAAGAGAAAGGCATTTCTTCAGATTTGCTGCACCAAACCCAAAAAATGAAAATCAAGAATCCTCTCCCATGTGGAGATATGCATGAAATTAAGTTACATATATCTGTATTTGCATTATTGAGCATGGGGTTTGTGATTAAGAATGTGAAAACATTGGGAATTGAGGTGGTGGAGTAACATGGAAGGGAGTGTGTGGAAATGTTGGGCTCTTGTCCACAAGCTTACGTCCAGTTCAAGAATGGTGGACTCTCTCTCTCTACTCTCATTTCTCTCTCTTCACTTAGGTGAAAAAGTACAAATAACAAGAGAATGAACAACAAGTTGGCCCATATAACTAATTGATGCATCTCTTGGACCTACAAAACAGGGGAAAAATAATGCATGTAGATGTAGGGTAGGAATAGTAATGTACTGGTAGTTTATACCTACGGCATTCTGCGCCTAACACGGAGTATACTTCGACTATGTATTGTTCTATCAATTTTGTAGATACTACACCTAATATGATACACTACGTAGATTGGTAAGTATAAACAGAAGGCAGGTACACCCAGTGTGTGTAGCTTTTGCAATACTTGTTTCCCTTATTATTCAACTTTGAACGTTAAATTATCGAGAGCAGGAAAATTAGTACATATGCAGTTGATTCACAAAGAATACAGTAAAGATATAGAGAGAAAACTTTTTTGCACCTGAGGTCATGAACATGGCAGTTGCAGTTGGTGTGTGATGTGTTGGTTCGATACAACGAACACACCATATATAGATGCATCAAGAAAAACTATGCAGAAAGTTGAAAAGCAATGTAGAAGATTAAGAAAGGGTATTGACAAGATGGACAGGTAATGATTCAACCGAACGCCTAATGTGGGACCGGTATATATCATGAATTAAGGCAAGAAGAAAGTTCTGAGGCATTGCGCATTTAATCCTATAATGTATGTATATTGTGAGAATCCTAGGTGAATGACACTTGAAAAGATGAACAAAGATATTAAACAATGTGTAGCTAAAAAAAAATGCTGAACAAGAAAATGTAAAGTAATTAGAGGAAAATTTCTCACAAGCTGAGCTCTAATTGATATGAGCTTTGGATCATCTCTGGTTAAAACCAAGCTGTGAAACGCGAAATTTCCGATCCCACCTGAAAGAAAAGACAAAGAATAGAAGACATGATCTCTGTCTCATCTATCAAACATGGAACTAGCTAGATTTCATCTCAATGAAATGCAAAATCGTCTACACAATAATATTGCTTATGATTGTTTAAAAAACTAGATGCTATCACCTATTTATGCCACTATATGCCTGAATCAGAGGATTCAACAATCAAGAACGGGAAGCAAAAGAAGGAAATACCAAATTGCTGGACCTCGGGGAATGTTTTTCATAAAAATTACCAGTTAAAGAAATGGAAAACTTGCCTCATGAATGTATCAATCATGATTATTGCAGTAATGTCTCCGTTGAGATAAATTCAACCGTTTAACAGAGTTTACAACAGGCATTCAAGTTTCTTCTTGCATCCCAAAGTTCCAAACAATCCCATACCGGAAATCTTCTAATCGTCAATACAGCAATTATTTGTACACACTTCCCTCATTAAATTAATCAATTTCCAGATACATCCTTTTCCATCATTTTTAGCAATCTAAAATTCGCGTGTTCTCAGATTTTCCATTTTCGTAAAACCTCCTCCAACTGAACTTTGCAATCCTCCAGAAGTTTCTATTCGGCTACTACCTGCAACTTTCTTAGACCCTCTCTTCACCAATAGAGCCCTGACATTTTCAGCTTCTTGCCACCTACCAGCTTGTGTATAAAGGTTCGCCATAACAATATAATTGGTTGGATTTTCAGGCTCCATTTCAAATAAATGATTAAAACAGACCGACTCTGCAAGTTCAACGAGACCAAACTCCGAAGCCCCGCTAAGAAGTGCACCCCAAACCTGTGCAGAAGGTTTAACAGGCATTTGCTTTACAAATTGCACTGCTTCTAGAAGCCTCCCTACTCGGCACAAACATGCAACCACACATGAATAATGATTATCCAATGGTTGAATTTTGTACTTTGGCAATAAATGATGAAAAATCTCGTAAGCTTTATCAACTAATCCAGCATGAGCACAGGCAGACAATACTGCAGTGAATGTGACAGCATCTGGCTTTGTTTTACTAAACAACATCTCATCGCATAGACTAAGTGATATGTTAGCATCTCCATGATTTGCGTATGCTGAGATTATTGTTGTCCAAACGACCACATTTCTATCCTTTGTTAGACTAAATACTCCCTGTGCTCCACTCAGATATCCTAATTTGGCATATGTATCTATAAGTGCAGTAACCACAAAAATGTTCCTATCAAAATTGTTCTTGATTGCATAAGCATGGATTGCTTGTCCTCCTTTTAAATGTGATACAACTGGAATGGCTGGAAGTATACTCGAAAGACTCATACTGTTAGGCTTGTAACCAAAAACGTGCATCTCACGAAACAAGTCTAAAACCTTATCGTTCCATTTGTTCTGAACCAGACCCGAAAGGACAGCATTCCAAGAACTCAATACCGGTTTCCTCTGTTGCCTAAACATCCCCATAGCTTCATCAACGAACCCATGAGCCATGTATCCAGATATCATCGTGCCATAAGTGATTTCGTCCTTCTCACTCATTTCCTCGAAAAGCTCCCTAGCATAGTCCAAGCTGCCACATTTAGCATAAACCCCAACGATCGAATTACAAAGCGAAAGATCCATTTCAATCCCATTATCAATCACATACTGATGCACCGTCATACCAAAAACAAGATCACCCGATTGTGCACACGCCTGTAAAGCACTCAACGCCGTAAGCCCATCCGGCCTCACATCCTCCAAACCCAACATTCTTTTCCACAGATCTTTACACTCCTCATAAAACCCACCTTGAGAGTACCCTGCAATCATCGAATTCCACGACACCAAGTCCCTCACCGGCATTTCATCAAACAACCCCCTCGCCGAAACAACATCACCACACCTCGAATAGTAAGTCACCAACCCATTCCCCACAAAAACATCCGAATCAAGCCCAGATTTAACCACATACCCATGAATCATCCTCGCCGAAAGCGCCCCATCCAACGCCACCTCCGCCATCGCTTTCAGCACACAACTCAGAGTAAACCCATCCTGCTTAACATCCCCCATACCAAAATAATCATCGCCCCATCGAGAAAAACACCAACCGAACAAATTCAGCACCTCGGAATGATGCTTATGTACAGAGTACGCTATCAGAAGGGCGTTATATGCGAATGTGTTCTTCTGCGGAATTTCGTCGAACACTTGGCGCGCATATTTCAGGTGGTGGGTTTTAGAGTAGGCAGCGATGAGTTTTGAGGCGAGGAAATTGTCGGCGGTGGTGGAGCAGAGAATGAGGCGCGCGTGCAGCTGCTTCGCCTGCCGAGAAAGGCCGCGATCGGCGCAGCGTTGTATGAGCCAGCCGTAGAGAGTGTATTGCACGCGCGGCCAATGGCGGGATATTGAAAGTGGGCGTTCCATTATTCAAATGTGTGAGCAATGAGAGATACCGAAATTTAAAGGGCAAGTTGAAGCTTATACCAATTTTAAGAATACTTATTTTACAACAGTTTCGGTTTTGGCAAGTTTTCATCCTGGTGTTTAAACGCCTGAATTTGATTACACGCGTGTCTATAATACATGGGTGAACTATCTATACCTTAAACACTAAATAATAAACCCTAAATCATGGCCTATTCGGATTCGGGTGAACCATGAACCACTTCGGTAGGGTTTTGAACGGAGGGGTAGGAATGGACACGTGGAGCAAATTCGAAGCATGAAACACCAGATGAAACACACATGTGAAATAGGGAATCGAGCCGATTTTACCAATTCAAGACCCATTAAAAAAATTTAATTAGAGTGGGTTTCCTGTAAAATTTGTTCACCGTAAAACTGATTATATATTTACGACATGACCTTTCAATTATCACAATTAATAATATCATTTTATAATATAATTCACACCCTTCAGTTATTATTACTAATATCTCTAAGTCACACCCTAAAATCTTTTATGTAGTAAAAAAATATATCTTTCAGTCATCACAACTAATATTTTTTAGTAATATAAGTCACATCCCTTAACCAGTTTCACAGATTTTTATGTGAAACTTGTTCACCTTATATCTTGCTTTTAATTAAAATAACAATTGTTGATAAAAAAAAAGACATAGGTCATAAATAATATATATTTATCAATTAATCATTAAGCATAATAATAATATTAGGGACCATGTGATGTAAGTAACGCATAAAAATACGAGTTATGTCGATAGTAAAACAATAAAAAGGGTAAAAACATATGCAGATTTTAGGAGTGTTTCAAGAAAATTGACGTGAGAGGAGGTGTTGTTGGATTTTCCGTAAGGAGGATATGCTTTATGGAGAGGAGGCGTAGTTGGATTATACAGACCAGGAGATTTGTTATGCTTTATGGAGAGGTCTATCCGCCGTTTCCAATATGGCTTGGTTCATGAACAATTTCCGCATCACAGGAAGGTCTATTTGCCTGGATTTGGGCGCAGCTGCGGTGGAGCAAGAGCGCACGCCGGTGTTGGCAAGCTTGTTGTATCTGGTGCGCAATTTGCTGATTGTGGATGCAGACTGGCCGATAGTCGGTGAAAAGTGGACGGGTGAACTCACTAAAGCTCAGATGGAGTACGTTACTATAGAGACAATTCATTTCTTACTCCTCCACATATACAATTAACAATTCAACCCATCATCATCTTTTTTCCAACTTTATTAACAACCGAACACAACCTACTATAATTTTTCATTTTTATTATTTAATTACTATTTTTATTTATAATTAATTTTTATAATATTAACCAAGTGATATATTAAATTATTTGATATTCAAAATTCAAATAATTCAAAATTCGTAATTATAATAAAGAAAAAAAAATTATACACTTAGAGCAATTCAACCCATCATCATCTTTTTTCCAACTTTATTAACAACCGAACACAACCTACTATAATTTTTCATTTTTATTATTTAATTACTATTTTTATTTATAATTAATTTTTATAATATTAACAAAGTGATATATTAAATTATTTGATATTCAAAATTCAAATAATTCAAAATTCGTAATTATAATAAAAAAAAAAAAATTGTACCAATACTGTAAAAGTGATTTTTACTTTGTCTGTTCAGTACCCTGATTCCGCCACAATTTAAATTTAAATTTTGAATTTGCCTGAAACTCGAAATATTTATTCTCGACATTTTTACTAATAAGGGTACATATTTCATTAAACTCAATATTTATTCCCATCATTATGAGCTAAAAATTAGCTTTTTTATATTTATGTTCATTGCATCAGTTCATTGCATCAGTTTAAACTTTATATTTTTATATTGTCATTATATAATCTAACATTCGATTTATGTATCCTAAACTGCAGAATGTGAATGAGCCTCTTCAAGTTTGTCAACCAGACCAACTTCTCAAAATAGAAAAAGGCTTCAGATTACATCCATTCAGCAGCATGTAAAGAACCTGCTTTCAAAAATTAGAAACAGAGTCAAGTTAGAGGTATGCAGAAAAGGAGATTACTGATTTTCAATGGTTGGAGTTTAAAGCTAAACAAATAGTATGTATGAAAGTTGCTTAGAAGCACAGAGTTGTTGAATACTATTTTCAAAATCCAATAAATTTGATATTTGTGTAAACAAGATGTTGTATTTGTAACTGAATAACTTATATGGTACTTTGGGTTAATGTGTGGTAGATTCAATTTGAAATTTCTGACAACATTTTGTGGAACTTACCTAGCTGATAAGCGGTAGGTAAAACGTTGCTTCTTGGAGGCCTCATTTTCCCCATCAAGCACATCTGGTTGTCAGATGAATTTTGGCGAAATTGACAGTACAGCTGGCGATTGGGGAAGAAACGGAACAAGCATACAGTTGGAGATGAAGAAAACTTAAAAAAAAAAAAGGCAGAAAAAAACACAAATCAAACACTAAAAAATAAGTAGAAAAGTGACCATCAAATTTACACAAGTTTCATGATAAAGTAAACAAAGGATATCTATAATGAAGTACCAAACTGGATCGGTAATTTTTATAGTTGCAACTCACCGAACAAAGACCTATTCCGGATATAAAATTTAAAATGTTCCAAACACTAAAAAAGGTGTAAAAAAAGTGCTGGAGTGCCACACAAAGAACAGAACAACTTTCCTCTTCACAAGAATAATTTCATACAACTACAAGTATAAAATCATAGATCTAAAGGCTTCTAAATGAATTAAATATAATTTGAAAAAGAAAAAACACAACAAAGCATAGATTTATGCTCATCGTAGCAAAATAAGGCCAAAAAAACTTTTAATACATGTTCAAAATATAAAGAAACAAGCACTTATTTTTCTTGAAGAAATGCTTTTGAAACTTTTGCCTATCATCAAACAAAAAAATTAGACCAAAAGCAAGCAACTCGGGGAAGGGGAAGGGGGAGTGAGAGGGGAAATAACTAATAAGGAAGTGAAAAGTAGGTTACAATTTTATTGATAGACGCGTGGTGTGATCGTGTCATGATCAAGAAACTCAATGATGTTTCTATTGAGTTTCTTGAATAATACAACACCTAAATATTTAAATATTTTGAATGTAAATTGTATTATAAGGAAGAGAGTGGATCATCTCAAGACTTGGCCAAGACTCATTTAAGATTTTAAAGCGTCAAGAATTATAAAAATAAACGCAAGACCTATTCCAAAATGAAGCGTTAACTATGTTACCATATTACGATTATATTTTTCTATGTAAATAAGTCACACTTTTTTTGCATTGCATTCTGAGTCAGACGCTTCTAAAAAATCTTATTATGAATCTGCGGTCTTTGCACCGGCAAGATACAAAACCTAGCCTATAAGTAAATATTTTCTCATCAAATTTTTCATCATCGTCAATTCACTCCTATTTCGTTCAATTTCTCATTTTTATTTTTAGTTTGTTGAATTTTATTATTTTAATTTTTTTTCAGAATAATCACATCAACACTACTTTATTTTATTTACTTTATAATTTACTTTATTTACATTCCACCTAAACTACTACTAATATTCTTTAAAATCTCTATCCCAAAAACTGAAAAATTTATGTATTATTAACCATACAATTTTTATATTTATATTAAATAAATTATAAGCCGTGAAATACTAGTTTGGAGAATAAAAACACACAATTAAGGAATTAGTGTACAATTTTTTTTACGCACTTGGATCTTGGTTGAATTACACTAATATAAAAGTTAAAAAAATTACGCACGATGGGTAGCATATTTGTTTCCCAAATTAAGTTATACAACACAAATAATTTTTTTGAAAGAATATACAACACAAGTAAATTAAAATCATATATAACGATAGAAATAAAAATTATAAACGGACATCATTAGTTAAAAAAAAATTTATTATAAATAAACCAGCCCTACTCAAAACTATTTTCCCTCATTCTATCTAAGTTAGGAAGTGTGGCAATCTTCTTCAAATGAATCGTCTTCGAGTTCAAGAATATTGCAATAAGACAAAAACTCGTATGAGACGGGGTATAACCTGACACAAATTAACATCTATTCTCCCAAAATGTTAAAAAATCAATGCCCCAAATTATACTCCGTCTCATCGTGAGACCGTCTCACACAAGTATGCCTCTTGCAATAATATCTCCATCGACCTAACAACAACCACCAACAATTTCTGACTCGATTTAAATAAATAAACCACTTACCGGAAGAAACCATTACAATTCAAATTTCTTTCTCCCATCCCAAAATTCCAATCATCCCAACAACTGGAAATCCAGCACTTATTCATATATCATAATCACTACCCTCATAAAATCAAACAATCATCAGATACCTACATTTGTAAAACCTCAATCTTCCCCAAGGTTCTACCTGCAACTTTCTTGGACACTCGACTTCTTTCGCACATACGAGCTTTCAAATAAATGGTGACACGAAAACTCAACGTCGCCAAAAGTACTAGCATAGAGAGAACAAGCTGCTTCGTCCAGCAATCATAACTAAAAATAACTTAAAAGTATAAATGTGTGAATCTATGCTGCTGCATACTCCAACTCAACCAGGCCAATTCCTTCATCTGAGTGAAAGAATTTGGTGAGCAAATCAAGACGTTTGCCAAAACTAAATACAATATGCAGATATTTAATTCAGAGTAGCAGCATATAAGCATACAATATACAATGACTGATACTGGTTTTAGGCTCAATGTGACATAGATCTTATAATATAATTATAGGACCAAAGCATATACTATAAGGAAAGTAAAATATTCAAGACATAAAATTACCAGATGAATGACCTCCTTCAATAAACCTTTGCAATCCTCCATAACTTTCTATACAGATGCTATTTGCAACTTCCGAACACCCCATCTTCGCCAACCGATTTCTGAACTCCGCGGCTTCTTCCCACCTACCAGCTTTCGAATAAAGGTTTGCCATAACAATATAACTGGATGGATTTCCGGGCTCCAGTTCCAATAAATGACGACAAACATACTCCGCGAGTTTAATGTCACCATGCTCCGAAGCCCCACAAAGCAAAGCACCCAAAACCTGTGCAGAAGGTTCTACAGGCAATTCCATTATGAATTCCACTGCTTCCGGAAGCTTTCCAGCTCGACATAGGCACATGACTAAACTGGCATAATCAGTATCCGACGGTTGAACTTTGAACTTTAAACAAATAATCGTATATCTCCCCTGCAGCGTCTACTAGCCCAGCTTGACCACAGGCCTTCAGTACTGCAGTGAATGTACCAGCGTCTGGCCTTATATTACTAAACAACATCTTATCGAATGTACGGAGTGCTACGTTAGGATCTCCATGAGTTGCATAAGCTGAGATCATTGCCGACCAAATTTGGGCAGCAATATCCTTTGTTAGATCAAATACTACACGTGCTGCAGCCAAAAATCCAAGTTTGGCATACGAATCTATAAGTGCAGTAGCCACATCAATGTTCCTATCGTAATTGTTTTTAATCGCGTAAGCATGAATTTCGTTAAAATGTGAGACAACTTCAATGGATGGAATGATACTAGAAAGAGTCTTACTGTTAGGCTTGTATCCAAAAAGTTGCATTTCTTGAACTAAGTCCAAGACCTTATCGTTTCATTTGTTCTGAACCATACCCGAAAGGACAGCATTCCAAGAACTTAATTCTGGGTTCCTTGTTTGCCTAAATATCTTCATGGCTACCTCAACAAACCCATGATTCATGTATCCCGATATAATTGTGTCGTAAGTGATTTTGTCATCACTAATCTCCTTGAAAAGCTCCACCGCGCGGTCCAAGCTGCCACATTTAGTGAAAACCCTGATAAGCGAATTAAAAAGTTGGACATCCATTTCAATTCCATTACTAATCATATACTGATACACTTCCATCCCGAAAACAAGATCAGCTGCCCGCGCACACAATTGCAGAGCGCTCAAGACCGTAAGCTCATTAGGCCTTACACCCTCCGAATCCAACATTGATTTATACAAATTCTTGCCTTCCTCGTAAAAGCCACACTGAGAGTACCCTGTTATCATCGAATTCCAAGATGCCAAGTCCTTCAAGGGCATTCTATCGAACACATCCCTCGCTGAAACAGCATCGTCACACCTTGAATAGTAAGTCAACAACCAGTTGCCTACGAAAACATCCGAATCAAGCCCAGACGTAATCACGTAACAATGAATCATTCTAGCCGAATGAGGCCCACCGGACGTTACCACCACCATCCCCTTCAGCAAACAGCTCAAAGTAACACCATCCGGCCTTACGTCCTTCAAATCCAGCATTCTCTTATACAAATCCCTGCATTCCTCATAAAACCCGCAGTAAGGGTACCCCGAAATCATCGAATTCCAAGATACCAAGTCCCTCACAGGCATTCCATCAAACAAATCCCTAGCCGAAACTACATCACCACACCTCGAATAGTAACTCACCAATCCATCCCCCACACAAACATCCGAATCAAACCCACCTTTAATCACATAACAATGAATCATTCTCGCCAAACGAGGCCCATCTAATGCCACCTCCGCCATCGATCTCAACACACAGCTCAAAACAGAGCTATCCGAATTAAGATCCCCCAAATCCCAATAATCATCCCTACGAGAGAAACACAAATCAAACAGCTTCAGCACATCAGAGTGACGGTTATGCACAGAATACGCAACGAGAAGGGCCTTATACGCGAGGTTATTCTTGTGTGGCATTTTGTCGAACACCTGGCGGGCATAGTTCAGCTGGTGGGTTTCGGAGTACGCAGAGATTAGTTTTGAGGCGAGGAAGTCGTCGGCGGTGGTGGCGGAGAGAATCAGGCGGGCGTGGAGCTACCTCGCCTGCCGGGAAACGCCGTGATCGGTGCAGCGGTGGAGGAGATGGCCGTACAGTTCGCGCGGCAAATGGAGCGGTATTGAACGTGTGAGCTCCATTCAAATGAGATCATATCTATGAACTCTTTTTGTTTTAATATAATTGTGTTAATTGCACAAAAATCCCTTGATTCAAAAATATTGTGCAAAATTATTTTATGATTGGAAATTTTCACTAAAGCCCTTATGGTTATTAGATAAAGTTAAATATTTTTTAATTAAATTACAAATTTTGTCTATTTCGCTTATTTCCAATAGGTATACTGTATTTTTAAATATTAAAGATTTAAAATTATATTGTGAAAGAAGAAGAATATAATAGAAAATAGTAAAAATAAAATGAGAATTTACTCTATTAAATAAACCATAGAAGAGTCTCGTGCAATTTGTAAAGTTTGAGGAATTTTAGAGAAGTATTTTTAATCCACGAGTTTCATGCAATTAAGGGGAGGAAATATCGAAAATACTTGTATTCCGTATTTACCGTACCGAAATAACGGTATGAAAATATAAAAAAATTTGGTATACCGAAATACCGAAACATTTTGATTATATCGAAAAAAATTTCCAGATATATCGGAAAAATATCTGCAGATATCTGAAAATATTTAAGATATCTTAAGTATATATCGAATTTCGATACGGTATGGTATACCGGTATGCCGAAATTTCGGTATATCAAATTTTCGGTAAGACAACGGTATGACATTTTTCGGTATCGAAAATTTCGATATGGTAACGGTATGTCGAGAAACTTGTCGTACCGTCCACTCCTAATTATTTATTAACCCAATAATTATTATGCTTGCGAGAAATACTGTACATTTAGATTTATTTTAAAATGTACTCAAGTTAACTTCTTAATCAGATTATCCTTTACTTTATTCATTTAAAAAAAATGGATAAAAGAAGCATATTTATAGAGAAAATGAAAATAGATATTCCACAAAAAATATAAAGTTAAAAAAAGAGAAAACTCAAATAAGCTCCCAAAACTCAGACCTTTGCAAGCTTGGTATTCAACTTTCATGTCCATTATTTTCTTCATTTAAATACAATAAACACTTATAAAAAACTGAAATAAAACAATATTTCATCTCATGAATTGATTCAGTATAAATTATAGTGGTGACATAATGTGTATTAATTGGTACAATGAAACCAATATAAAACACCACACTTACACTTTTCCCTCTTCTATCTAAAGATTAAAAAAATTATTCAATCTTAAATTTCTATTTGAAGAAAATAAAATGTAATTCCACTCTTCCGCCATAATACTTTCATTTCATGACATTTATGGATGATCAAGTTGCAACTTTATCGGTTTGAGTCGATTCTAGCAAATCGCCAAACGAAGAACGAATTAAACCTTCAATATCTTCTTCACTTGGCAAACTGAAATCTCTCTTCCACGGACTTAAACCTGAACTATCAACCTGTTCAAGAAACGAGACGTGTGTCATGATGCAAGTGAAAAAGAGACATTTCAACGAGTGTGAAAAATCGAGCCTTGTTCTCTTACCAAGTAATCATCAAGAAGGGATTTTCTTGCAATTCTTGAAATCTCAGCCACTTTTTCCGAGTGTATGCTGCTCGTTTGTTTCGTATAATCAAGAAACCGAGCACTCAATGCATTGGTTTCATCTGATGCTTCATGATCTAGTCTCATTGGATCTACAGACAATTAATTTCATAATAACTTTTTGAAAAACATACTCAAAACAAGTTGTAATAAAAATGGCTTACTTTCTACTGACACCGCGACGTTTTTTACAGCCTCGTCTGTTTCTGCAAGAAGTGATGTGGCAAGAGACGAAAATCGAGCGTGGATTTCTTCACCAGCTTCTACTTCATTCCTGAAAACGAAATTTCAAAATATGACTAAAGAGAATGACCTAAATTATGTACTAATGACAGTAGATAATGATCGAGCTTACTTGATCAGAGAGTCGACTGAGTTGAGTTCCTTTTTAAGAGCGTGTAAGAAGAATTCTTCAGACACTCTCTGTTGTTCTGAAACCTCCGTTGACTTTGTTATGCTACATATATAAAAGTTAAAGATTAAATGAAATGCTGTTGCACACGATTTTTCAAGCAAAAAAAGAGGGCTGTGATTGTGTGGGAAGTACCAGAATTGGAGGCCTTGTTCAAGAGTGCATTTTTCAAATTCTAAGGAAGCAGAATCTCCTGCGTTATTCTTTTCTGATCCGTCGAGGAAATTGTTCCAGTTTTTCTCGGCATCAGCTGTGAGATTTTGCATGTCTGAAAGTTCTTGATGTAAATCTTCAGTTCTTTTACACACACTCTCTTGTAGATCGTCTATGACTGCTTGAATCTGAAGAACAGGATGCATGCAAATTTGTGAAAATGGAATTCTTGAGGCTTATTCACACCCCAATTTGGTCAAACATACTCGAAAAAAGTAAAGAATACCCCTCAAATGACTTATATCCTCAAAAATGCCTTTATGTTTTATAAAAGTATTATATCTTTCATTTTAAATCTGTTTTTTCACAAATTATTTCTCTTGAAATTTGAATAAAAAAAAAGGAAAAAGGGGGACTTAGATGAAAGATATAAACCTATATAAAGCCGGGAAATTTTTCAATATATAAAGAAATTTGAGGGATATTTTCGACCTTTTTAGTATATTCGACACAGCTGAGGTGTGTATAGAGGAATTGGGTCGAAAAATATACCCAAAAAAAAAAATCTACGGAACACATTTCTGTTAAAGTACTTGCCATTTTTTCCTTTCGAGAACTTAATTTTGCTAACAGCCCTGCAATCTCTTCTAATAAAAGCTTTTCTTCATCAAGAGAAAATGCCTGTACAAATATAAGTAAACAATTTAGTGAAGTTTATAAGATATTATTGTAAGAAGGATAATTAACTATTGATGCTCTTAAATAAACTACCTCAAACTTATTCATAACGGTAGACAGATTCTGCTTGGTAATACTTTTAGAATCTTCTTCCATGAGAGTCAATTTGGAAATATAAATCCTTAAACTTTTGAAAAAATTAAGGAGGGTATCGGAAATAGACCTCGTCGTCTGGTATGTCCGGAGGTGATTCTGATGACAAAGACGCGTCAATTCATTGGCATTTTATCTCGAGAAAAACATAGAAGTATTTTGTGGCATTATTATATATAAAAATACCTCCTCCTGCTGCTTTATGAATGCAGTGATTCTTGATCCTAGATTATTCAGGTTGGTTTTCAGATCGTTATTCGTAGATTCAGCGTCAGATGAACTTTTCTTGAGAAGCTGCCGTGTAGAAATACGAGGTAAATACAGACATAAACACTGGTATTAACTAACAATGTAATAAACACTCACATCCGTAATGCTTGAAGAATGCGATGATAATTCGGAGCTCAATCTACTGAGAGATAATTGAGAATTCTGATATAGTTCTTCAGCCGAGCCATCCAGTTTTTGTACAGAAGACGCGTACGAATCTTTCAGATTCTCGATCTTTTTGCTCAGCTCATCCATCTCCTAATCAGAAAACAGCACAAAACATTACTCAAGTGAATTTTACTAAAAGGTATTAGTTGTTTTCACTGAACAGTATTAGTTGTTACACTACAAAGTATTAGTTGTGTACCGAGGCTTTTGAAGCTAAAAAGGATCGAGCATTGTCTTGAACCGCTTTCCAGTTCTGTTCTTGGTGCGTTGCTGAGTCCGAGACAGCTTTATTTAACTCCTCAAGCTGTTGAACTAACTGGGAATAAAAACTCCGAATTTGTTGTCTGTTCGTCTCTTCTAAGTAGTTCTTGTGTTCTGTTTGGACAAGAACCAAAACTAATAACTAAATCCAACAAAACATTCTTAAATTCTTTAAACAAAAGAAACACAAACCGATTCTGGCAAACAAGGAAGATACGTCCGATGCAGCACCCTCAAGATCAGATCGAAGTTCAAGTGCTTTCTTTGTTAGTTTTTTTCCTACACATTAACAAGAAAATCTCAGAAACAAAGATTGTACAATCGAGATAATGATACTAAAAAACAATGAAATGCTCGTCTTTTATTACCAGACGTTACGACGTTGACTATCATGGACTCCTTATCTTTATACACCTCTTTTGCTTTTCGATATTGATCTTCCAGATTAGAAAATGATTGTCTCGTCTTTGCGAGTTCCCGCTGAATAAAAACACGATATTCAGTGGTTTATAAACAGCAAAAATCTTATTTATTTTTTTATGTATTTTACCTCAGTGATTTCAAGTTTATCATATAAATCTGCTGTCAACTGTTGCTGGTAAATGTAGAGTTCTTGCAGCTCCATCAGTTGCTAATCAAGACAAGCGCCGATTATTACATTGGAAAGAAACAACAGATTGAATTAAAAGGCATCAAAACCGAAATAATGAAGAATTGTGTTTTTATAAAAATCGAGCTATTCACCTTATTTGTTGCCTCTTGATTATGATGATTATCTGCATAATTACCACTTTTTCGCCTCGTTGCATGCAGTTCTGATGAGACAAAACAAAAATAAAACGAACATCAGATAAAATATAGACATGTAACTGGAAAATAAATCGAACCAAACCTTGTTTGAGACGGTCTATCTGAGTGTACAGATCTTTAATCACCGTACTTTTCATCAACTTTTGATTCACCTGAACGTATAAAATTGTTGCCTCAAACGACAATTTAAGAAAGAGTTGGACTTATGTAATACAGTTTTATCGTACAACTGATTCATAACTTCACTTTATAGTATGAAAATTAATACTTTTGAATGAAACAACTAATACTTTTGAAAACTAATAATGACAAACTAATACTGTATAAAAATACACACAAAATGCAAACCAGCTAACACGGTGAAACAGATTTACATAACTTCAAGAAAAAATCGAAAAAAAGGAAAGATTTATCAACTAACCTCAGGTTTGTTCTTGATACTCTTAGCACGAAAAGCATAGTCGAGAGTGCTGAGTGTCTCTTCCTGAGAGAGAATTGAAGGAGAAACGGTTGCAATTATGCATGTTTTCGTCTTACCTCCTAACGAATCCCTCAACAACCTCGTTAACTTACTCTCCCTGAGATTCAACACTTACCTTTAACTAAACAAATTTATACCAAAAAACTTGTTTTGCATAACATAACTTAAAAAACATGCCTGTACGGAACGTGCACAGAATTCTCAGCCAACGCGTTGATAACACGCCCTAACGTCAACAAACTCTTGTTGATCTCACCAGCTTCCCTTGCTCTCGCCTAAAAAACAAAAAAGAATCTTGAAATCAAGAATCATCAAGAATCGAACGTATACTTGAAGTGTTTTTATATGCTACACGGTTACACCTCACGTGCACCAGATCTTAAAATATTCTCTGATCCAGCAAGATCAACGAGACTCAACTTCCCACATCGGACGAGCTCCGTTCCATCAAAACTAGACTCCTTAATTTGAATTGTGATGGTAAAAATCGAGTGTGAACGATTGCTTTGTTTATTGAGAAGAGTTTCCGCTGTGTGTTTCTTAGCTGATCCTTTATCCAAAATAGTATGAATTTCGTCTGCACTGCAGACGATTTCTTCCTCTAAGCCTCTAACAAACACGGCACCTTTTCCATCATCCATGAGAACTAACGGCCTTTTTGTCTTTTCATCTAACGGATTTATCCCCTCGTCTGAGGCCAAAAGATCGGTTATTTCCTCGTTGTAAAGCTCTAGGAACGTCACTCTTATGCTGTAATCAGCTCGTTCGCTTTCCAACATGTCGAAAATTTGTTCGACGGCCCTCGGAATAACACCAACATCCTTATAAAATTCGCCATTCTTCATTTCAAACCAAAACAAAACAAAAGAACACAATATTTAAGTACAAATATATAGTTATATACATGTTCAAACCATCTTAGGAGCATCTTGTTTGATTTTCTCAACTATTTCGAGTGTAGTATTTCTTAACTTTCTTTGAAATAAACAAAACAAAATAGTATGAAACCTTCTGTTTTCCTCCTTCACCTTCCATTGTATAAGTTTTGCCCGTCCCCGTTTGGCCGTACGCAAATATGGTCCAACTGTATCCTTCAAGAACTTCATTTATAACAGGAGATACAACATCATCGTACAAATCTTTCTGCTGAGACGACGGACCAAACACCTAAAACAATCACCAAAAAACACACACATTAGGTACATTCTTGAAATCGTTTTTGAGCTGCATTTATCATACTATTCATCATTAACCAAAACAAACCTTATCAAACAAAAAAGTTTTATCTACTTGCTTGTTTCCCGTGTTTTGTGCTGCAGAGACTCGTCGTTCGAATTCATCACATGTAATAAGCAGGGGTGTCCTTGCCTTAATCTCATCCTCATTCAATGGCCTAATTTGATCAATTTTGTGTAAGAATTGCAATCAAATATGATACATTGAAGAGGCCCAACATTTACATTCATGTCAAGAAAATGTAATTAGAGACGATAAATCTTGAAGGGCCTAATGTGAATATAAACATCTATATAACGTACACTCCCAAACTGCAAAAACACCATTTCAATGTCAAGAAAAATCAATCTTGAAGAAGGCCAAATTTGAATGGCAACATTCATATACATATCAAGAAAATTTAATGAAAGATAACAAATCATGATTTGAATAACAACAATTATATTCATATCAAGGAAATTAAATTAAAGATGGTGAATCTTGATCAAGGCTAATGTGAAAATCAACATTTATATTCATTCATATCAAGAAAATTTAATTAAAGATGATATATCTCACGGGCTGCTAATTTAAATAACATCATTTGTATTCATAACTGCAAAATTCAATTAAAGATGATGAATCTTGAACAGGGCTAATGTGAACACCAACATTTATATTCATTCATATCAACAAAACAAAACTAAAGTTGATAAATCTGAAAAAGGGCTAATGTGATTATAAACATTTATGCAACATAAACATCCAAACACCATTTTTATATCAAGAAAAAGGATCAAAAAGATAAAAAGAGGCAAAATCCAAAACCTGCAACGTAGTACAACTTGCACATTGACCCCTTTATGATCATCGCTTGATCGTAAATCTTTAGTGGGGCTTTCGCTGCTACTCCACAGTGTTCGAGGCATAGATGATGGAGTTAAACTCCCTCTTCTTGATCTTGAATTTTCCATTGCTAATAATCACTTTTACAGAGAAAAAAGAAGCATAAAAATGGCACCTTTTTTGATCAAGAACCTTTGCAAAATCCCAAAAATGAAAAATCCTCTTAAAAGTTTTAAACTTTTTCTGGGATTTACTAATCTATCACTTTTAGAGAGAAAAAAGAAGCATAAAAATGGCACCTTTATTTTTTTGATCAAGAATGTGAAAAACCTTTGCAAAATCCCAGAAACGAAAAACCCTCTTTAAAGTTTTAATTTTTTCCTGGGATTTACTAATCTTGAATGGGGACAAATAAGAGTGAGTAAAACAAAATCAAGAAAGCCATTTGCAGGCGAAGAATTTGTGAGGGAAAGACAAAGGGTTGGTTGCAAATGTTGACAATGGTAAAATTATAACGCCTAATTCACTCTGTTTTTCTGACAATAATAATTCTAGTTGGATCCGTTTTGAGTGAATTTTTTCACCTAGTATTTTGACTGTCATAAAATATATATATTCCTTTAATCTAATTTCATTATTCTTACTTTTTTTTAAGACTGTCCAAATTTTTTATTCCTCTTTCACTTTTTAAAAATAATTTTCTTTACATTAAATTTTCTTAACCTTATTTTATCTATTTTATTTATACTCTATTTTACACAAAAACTACTAATATTTCTTAAAATATGTGCCAAAAATATGGGAATGATGAAATTGGAATGATTACTTTCTCTGATTAAATAAATGTTGTTTTACTCTTTTTACCATAGTCTTCTTGTATCAAAATATTTTAGGATTTACATCATTTTTACTTATTTATTCACAATTTTATCTTTATCTCAATCCAAAAAATATCTAATAATTTGACCTTAATTTCATTAAATTAAAGAAAAATGCAATAAAATTGCATGATACACTTAATGCACAATAGAATTATTATTAATTATCTAATATAAATAATTATTAGAAAATAAATATTTTAACACATACAAAACATTAATGATATGGGAGATCTCGGGTGCATAAAGTCCAAATTGAACGAATATTGTCAGTGACATATTTGGCCACAGTGGAAAAACACGTCGTTGCAGCACCCAAAAAATTAATCTGACAAAAGTTGCCTAATATACTTTTGAGGACTATTTTAATATATTTAATATCTGGCTTTTTAAACATATCACAAAAATATAAATTATCACATCAAATGTATCTCATACACCATGCCGTTTTAGCTAAATCATAGATGTGAAGAATAATCAGATCCCACAAGAAGTGGAGTGATTTTTTAGATGATAACTGAATTTCTTTTTCTTACTAAAAAGGTTCTTTAATGATTTATTTGACCCACCAAGATTATTTATTTGTCCTTTTTTATGATGGCTGATTAATTTGAAGAATCTCATAAATGATTGGCCGGATTTTATTTAAATGAATCATAAGTCATTTTATTCTGAATATACAAAATGATATCTGTATGTTATTTTATTTTAAGTAAATAATAAATGGGATCTACCACTACCCACCATCGCACCCACACACGACACCCCATTTATCAATAAGCTTTTTCAATTAATTTCTTTATAATATTAGTAGATGTAATGATGATGATAATAACAAGTGTACTTATAATATACCCAAAAAGAATAATAATTTTTCTTATCTACTCTATTTTTCTTTTTCGAGTTATAACGTTTTCTTAACTTCAATGAACGTTTCTATTAATCCACAGTTATTACTCAGTCGTGTATTAAAGTTTTAATTTTTATGATAAATAACCTACGACTTCTCATATGTTTCGTTTCATTTATTGATCATTTCTTCAATGCTACAAAGGTCGGACCGTTTGCCTTTTGAGTTACTTCATGTATCCATATGCTGCTATTATTATAAGAAAGAATATCACTTATTCACAACATTCAACATTTTGGAGCAAAAATACAAATATTTCTCTTTATATGAATTAATACTCTTCATTCCATAGAGCAAATAAAATTACATCAATTGTACCATAATACTCCCTCCGTCCCACATGGCACAATTAAATTAACAATTACTGTGTGCATGAGTTTTAAAAAAAGACATTAAATGTATGTTTGTTTTGGGACTCACTCGGATTGACTTAGGATTTTGAAAATCACGTCCCATTATAGTTTGAGATTTAAAATTAGACTTCAAAATTCTCTCATAAAAAGTACACCTACACCCCTATTTTTCACAAAATTCAATACAATCACATCACTACTTTTCACACTCTCAACATAATATAATAATATAATATCAATCATTATTAAACATTGATTTGACATAAAGTAAAATTTCACCATATCTTGTTGTAAATTATTTGTATTTCAAAATGATTTATAATTAAAAACTTATAAAATATTTTATTAGATTTAAACTTATCATATTTTATTTATTTTACCAAGTCAAATATATATAATCTCCGTCTTTCAACTCACGAGTGATTCTCTCAACCAAAATTCTCAGTCAATTCTTCTTACTCATTTTTCCTATTTACTTGGTCTTGACTAACAACTTAATGGTTGTTGCTATTTTTGTGTGTGGAATTAGTCACCACTTATCTCTTTTACACTTATATATATAATATAATGTTTATTGAGAAAAACATACGCTGTGTAAATCCTTCTTTTTTCTATTCTCTTTTTGTTGGGTTTATTATTATGTTGCTCTTGATCCTAGGTTTATCCTATAAGAGTTGTTGAATCCTGGGGGATTGCTAAGTGTAAATCCTTAAGGACAGTGCATTTCAAGCACGCCTCAAGTGGTTTTCCTTTGATTTTCGTTTTTATCTTTTCCTTGTTTTATTTTGATCGTTGAATTTTCTAATATTTCCAACAATCTTAAGGATTTACAATCACCAAAGATCAAACTTTATTTTTCTACCGGTTGTGATCAAACGTGAGCCTATTGCGAGGGAAATCATATTATGATTAACCTGCTCGTTCCAAGTTGATTCTCCAAGAACACGGTGATCGCGTCGTTTGAGCTCTCAAAATCCAGGACTCAGTTATAGGCAAGTATGGAGCGGATAAAATTGGTATGGTCATAAACCCTAGTTTCTTAAGTGTTCAATATGGAGGTATGCTTGAGTGAGTTCTTGTGTTGATTTAATTTGAGTTTAATTAAGCCAGAAATCTGGTCTATATGGATTGTTATTTTTGATATATCGTCAACTATTTTTTCCAAATACACAATGATGATGACCTGTTTTGTATGAGTTTGTGATCTAGGTTAGCAATTTGATGTGTTCCAATGATTATAGCCGATAATATGTTATGACTCATGAGATATTTTAGATTTATAAAAATAAATAAATGGTATCATTCGAATTATGGTGTGGAAGGCGTAATTGGATTCATATTTTTTATTTTAATGGGGGTTTTTATGCTGTTGGAGTTGATGTTAATTTGGTATGTATATAAATTTTCTATTGCCTAATTTATTAATTAGAATATATGAAAGTACATGATTTGTAATTAATGCGTTTGGCTATCTTTTATTTGTCTGTGTGTTGGTATCAATGAATATGTGTATGGATCATTAATTATTCCTTATAATGCTAGTAGAATAGATAATTGGGCATGATTAATGAATTTGAATATTTAGATTGATATGTTGTCTGCCTTCAATATGAACTTTGAACTGAACTTTGAATTAGTAAAATTGCATGAAGTGTGATTTGTTAATGAATCATTTATTACTGTTAACTTGATTTTATACTATAACCAAGTTCTATAAATTTGTACGGTATATCTTGTAAATAGTGAACGTTTTTCTTGAATGGTTAACCATTATCATGTTTTATTCTTTAATTCATTACGCCATCTTTAGACTTTGTTTAAGTAAATAAATAATTCCTTCATTCATGTGGCTTCATGATGTTAACCTTGGAACTGTTTTCTTGAATTCGAATTGGTGCAATATTGTTCTATTTATTTGGATGTTAATTTTGTTTGCAATAAATTTGATAATTTAAAATATTTATAGGGATGTATTGCTTAAATTATGTTACACACATTTTTTTTTAGTTGAAAAATGTGTTGGATGATAAGTATATTGTCGAAGACAAAGAATATTGAATTCTTTGTATTTGTACTCCTTTGAAGAGTTGATTCTATCATGCACTTGTTGATAATGGAGTTTATGATTTTTGTGAGTGGAAAGAATTTTTGCAAATGAGTTTTATACTTACCTTATTTGAGAAAAATTCTCGAAAATTTTTAAATTATATTATTTCAAATGATTCAAAATATTTGAACCAAATTATTTCTATTTAAAAAAAAGGGAGTCTTTAAACAAAATTGAAATATATTTTTAAATGATTTATCATAAGGTTATAAACCTATTGGTTGTGAATGAATTTTTAAAATAGTTTTACTCAAAGTAATTTTTTATTATTTTGACATTATTTCACTGTGTATACAATTTTGTCCATTTGAGATTTAATAAATTATCTTCAGATTACAAACTTTTTATTCATCAAATGGACATCAAAACAATTATTGAATAGAGATTTAAATTATAAGATTTATACGAGTGGCATGAGAAATGTGATCAAATATGTTATTTAGTGATTTTACTTCTCTTGAAGTAGATGGTTGTGTACATACAAAATCTGTTGATGAAAAATCAACGTGATCTTGTGGCTCACTTTGAGTTTGCAAAAGTTATTGATAATTTGATGCACAAACTATAATTGTTAAACATATTATAGTGTTAGAGTTTTATGCTCTGAAATTATCTGGCAATGAGGCCACGAAGCTAAGAAATTGCTTAGCTTGCATTCCAATTTGATGAGAAACGAACGTTCTGTTGTCGATGCTTTGTGATTGCTAAGAAGCAATAACCATTGGTAAGAATAAAACTTTCAATGGTAAAATAGATATATTCGTACGAAATTAAGTGGTTAACCAACTGTTAGAAGATGAATTGATTTGACTAGTCTTAATTGAAGAGGAATGAGACAAGCCAATTGAAAATTAACAGTGGTAGGAACTCAACCTTTGTGATTGGAGATCCAATGAATAAGGTTCATATGGGTAATAACAAGTCACTTGTTAGTTCTGCTAGCACCTTAAATTATATCCCTTCCTAAATGTGTAGTGCTTTAAAGCAAATGATTTCTAAAATAAGTGTGGTGTTTTATATGCTTCACCAATGCTTAGTAATTTATACCTTATCTCTTCTAGGTCTGGTTCATAGTCCAAAAGACACCAGATTCGATGCATTACATAGTCCTGTGATACCCAGCTGTTTTTATTTTATTTTTGCATTTTATAAATCTTTTCCTCGAGACTTTATAAATTATTTTATAAATGATTTTGAAAAAGGTGGGGATTATTGTAAATTATTTGTATTTCAAAATGATTTATAATTAAAAACTTATAAAATATTTTATTAGATTTAAACTCATCATATTTTATTTATTTTACCAAGTCAAATATATATAATCCCCGTCTTTCAACTCACGAGTGATTCTCTCAACCAAAATTCTCAGTCAATCCTTCTTACTCATTTTTTCTATTTACTTGGTCTTGACTAACAACTTAATGGTTGTTGCTATTTTTGTGCGTGGAATTAGTCACCACTTATCTCTTTTACACTTTATATATATAATATAATGTTTATTGAGAACAGATGGGAAACATACGTTGTGTAAATCTTTCTTTCTTCTATTCTCTTTTTGTTTTGTTTATTATTACGTTCTTTCCCGATCCTGCGTTTATCCAGAAGACATTGAATCCCAGGAGAATGCTAAAGTGTAAATCCTTAACGACAAATAAAAAGATTTTAAGACGCCTAAAGTGATTTTCCTTTGATTTTCGTTTTTATCTTTTCCTTATTTTATTTTGATCGTTGGATTTTTTAATATTTCTAACATCAAAATCTCAAAACAAACACATATTTTTTACTATTCACCAAGACTTTCAAATTCATAGGATTTTAAAGTCATTACTTCCTCCGCACACCTAAATCCCAAAACAAATGTACCCTAAGTATTATATTGAGATGTTTAAAAAATATAGATAAAAAGAAAAAATTGCTTTATTATTATTTATAAAAATATTCAATTGAATTTGAGAAAGCTATTTTTGACAAATATCCAATTGAGTTCCATACAAATGGAGTACTAGATTACGGGTACACCCTTTTTTTTTTGCCTCAAGAATATATTTAATTCAAGTGTTTATTTCTGACCAACGTTGAAGTTGACAATCTCAATAAACATTACCACATAAAAGGCATATATATACATATATATAATTTCCCATAGTAAAAGTAAAAAAAAAAAAAATTGATTGAAGCTTAGAATGAGGCAAACCCAAACCACATATTGGCTTTTAATGTGTTCACCTGTATATGTTTTTTCAGAGTGGCTTTGCCATTTCAACTATCAACCGACACACCAAAGTCCAAAACTAATCAATCATTAAAAAAATTATAAAAGTTCATAAGTAAACAAATCAGATTTACTGTCTAGAAAAAAAGCTAGAGCAACTACTACATGCTTCAAAATTGTGTAGCAATAAGAAATACATTATTTTTCTTAAATGAAATAAAGTTATAGTATTAAAGGTTAGTGCATGGAAATTATTAGGTGCATAGAACACTATTTTTGTGCCTCAAATCAGACCTGCATATCTCAAAGCATTGCCAACCAAGGAAAATGGAAACTTCAACAAGGAATGACAAAAATCTCACATTCAAATAATAGAACTAGTGGAGAACTTCCACATTGATTTGATTATTGAGAATAAAGCCTCGATTCTTTGTAATATATGTGTGCATGGCCAGAGCTGGGGAACGAAAGTGAACACGTGCCATTCTAACGGTGCCTTGATTTCTTGTCCTACATCACACACACACACACAAGGTTATCTCAGCTAATAACTTTTGAGAGAGGGGGGGGGATATGATTTCTTTCTATTTTTTTACCTGAAAAATATGTCAAGTAAAGAAGAATCGAACTGGCAACCAGATAGGAAGCGATCAACATCTTCAGTCTGTGCATTGCGTGGGATTCCAAGCAGTACAAGCTGAAATACGAAGATTAAAATCAAACAAGTATATGACTTCCAATGTGACATACAATATAAATATCCTATCAAGTTAAACAATTTCGGAAAATTTTATTAGTAACTAGTATAAAAGTGAAAAAGTATGCATGAGATTAAAGACAAATCCTCACCGCTTTCCCATCATGTGGAGTAACAATATCCCAATCTGCTTTTTCAGCCTGAAATCAAGTTTGTGAATGAATAAAAAGTTCAAGGAATGTCAAAGAAATGGAAGATAATGCAACAACATATAAGAAACTACCCTCTGCAGAGTATACAATCGATTCTTCTTAGAAATTGTCTTGAGAGCGGTATTGTAAGACAAAAGGGATGGAAATTCAACCATCCTACAAAAGACAGACAAATAATATTTTATGAGTATAATATTAACATGTAGCAGGACGAATGCCTATTAATGAATAACATCCAGCAAGTGACAGCATAGTAAATTACTACTTACTAGAACAGCAGGGCAAATTTGAAATACTTTAATCAAATGACACTGAACAAAACATGTCAAGTTTTCCAACTACTGAACAAAGTTCGTCATTTAATTTTTGTAACTAATGTCAAAAAATTATACCATATACAGGTGAAACAGCCAAGGAACTACAAATATTCAGCAAGTCAATATCTCTAGACTGAGAAAAGCTTGACCTTTTCTTATAACTTCAAGACAGTGTATTTTGAAGAGAATCTTACATTGACAGAGGAATATAAGCTGGACTGTATTCAACTTTGAGCTTCTCGGGGCTCAACTGACACTCTTCCAGTAAATTGATTACATCACTCTTTGTCGTATGCTTTGAGATGCTAAGTCTAGCATAAATCGAACCTAAAAATTGAAAGACACCATAAGAAATCAATACGAAATGATTGCAAATGCAGTAGGTCAGACAATCAAAATCCAAGGATCATTATCATTTAAATTTACTAATCCTAACCACTACCCTACTTTCATCGGACCAATAATTTGCTGTTCAGTCGAAGACCAGCTTTACACTCTAGAAACTATTATAATTTTCTTACTTAAAACAGCACATATCAGCTTCATAAACTTAAATCTTTCGAATCACACTTAACCAGATAACGCCTTCCGCATACTTTCTCCCCTTAACAAAAATTCGCTCAAAGAGTAGCATAAACCATCAGTTGATATTAATTAAAAACAAATTGAGACGTAACATTAACAACATCTCATAGTGCATCAATTTACCCAACAATCTCTAACTCAATATTAATCAAACAATGCAAGTATAAAACGAGATACGGAAAAAGGTGAAAATTAAAGTCGTATCCCTTGCATTAATGCATAAAGCAATGGCAACCCCAAAACCCTAAACCCTAAGTTCTAAAAAATTGAAACGAAAACTAGCACCAATATACACATATAAGATAATGACATCGTAATGAATAAATAAAATTGAGGTTATGGCGATAACCAGATGATGGGGGTCGAATTTGATTGTCAGATGACGATACGTGGCTCGACTCGGCTGCTTCGGTAGACAAAAGCTTCGGCGAGATGAATGCGGTGGACGGAAGCCGCCGATTAAGCTGAGCCTCGCCGATTAAGCGGCTCCATTTCATCGCACCTCGGCTCAATTGATTCATTATCGCAGATTTTGTGTATCTTTGGAGTGAGAAATTGGCTCCAGCAATGGGGTTTTTGCTCTAATTGGGAAGTGAAAAAAAGGAGGGTTACAGTTACAGATGATGCGTCGTCGATTTGGGATTATGAGGATGCGCTTAGAAATTGGGCCTGCTTGATTTGTAAACTGTTGGGCCTTATTTCGATAATCTTACCAATTGGGCTCAATAAGGATCCAGAATTAGGCCCAGAATCCATTAATTAAGGAATCCAATTTTGAGCTCGTTGCAATGTTGCATCTTATTTAAAAATTAAAAAGGGTTCGGTTATTAACACCCCATAATTGGGAGATACACTCTCCTATTAGTTCACCCATCAATTTTTTAAAACATTAGTAGATCCACACCCACTGAACTGTCAAAATTACACCTGTTCAATTTAGTCTCCCTCTTTTTCAAAAAACCAGTGTCGAAAATCGTACACAATTTCAACGACTATTTGTCGAAATTGGTTTATAATTTCAACATTTTTTTGTTGAAAGTTTGGATACAGAAAAGTCCGACCGCTTAACAACAATCACCATGGCGTGTTGTTTAGCTATGTGGTGCACCCACTGTTACATGGCCTCCTAAGTTGGAAATAAATCCAGGTTTGTGAAGACATTCGTATAGTCCATAATAATCTCATTGCCTTGGGCATCTTCATTTGCATTTTGAGCATCATTTGGTTTCTCAAAATCTTCATTAACCTTTGGTTCCTTAAAATCTTCATGTTGATTGGCATATTGTTCCTCTGACTCTTCATTATAATTTGGGTGATAATCATCATCATCCGCCAATTCCTGAAATAAAAGCAAACCAAAACAAAAAAAAAATTGGTAAAACAATTTGAAAAAATATAAATTATTTCTGAAGATATAATTGAATTTAATACACAATTTTGAAAACATTGTGTTGAAATTTTAACTTAATTTCAGAACATTGTTTTTTAAAATTTTTGAACATATTTTTCTTTTCCAAAACCTTCAAAAATTCGACATTTTCTTTTCGAAATGTTTTAATGATTTCGAAAAATCAGGTCCGAAATACGTAAATCGGGAATATTACAAAAAAATGAGGGAATGACAATCATACACTTTTCATCCTACTTCTAGGGCAAAAATACAACAGTTAGTACAAAATACAATAATATATTTAACAGATAACAACATAAAAGTTTTCAACATTAAACCCTTAACACTTCATAAATTTTTCAACATTCAACATAAAAAGGAAAGAAAAGCGAGAACAATGAGATTCACTTACATATGTATTTTGAGACCCACTAATATTCGTCATAATTGATAAACAACACACTGTACAATCCTTTTTCCCCTAATCATCAATTTTGAAACTAAAAACTTGGAGAAGTTTTTTCTTATTTTCCTGCTTCAAATTCCATCAGGTGGGTCATGGGTGCATCTAATATTAGATTTTTAAGTTTTTAAAATATAAGGATAGATAAGTCATTTCATAATTACATTAAAATTAAAAAAAATGAAGGGGTGTATCTCCCAATTAAGGGGGTGCGAATAACTGGGCCCAATTTAAAAATCAAGATGATAAGGAGCCACTTTTCCAATTTTAACATAAATTCTAAATTTCCTTTAAAAAAAACACTGTTTTTCAATTTTAGTTAAAAAATATTGCTTTTAAATGTTTTTGCGACTTGAAACAATGAAGAAAAATCGATAGCACATTAGCACTCATGAATATGTTTTTGGTTTACATCATTTCGTATTAATCTGGAAAATGGCAAACAATTATCTGACATAACTTTAATTTTTA
Organism: Stenogyne calaminthoides; assembly: GCA_037126765.1. NCBI lineage: Eukaryota > Viridiplantae > Streptophyta > Magnoliopsida > Lamiales > Lamiaceae > Stenogyne > Stenogyne calaminthoides. Next base: position 37,957,598 of record JBBCBC010000003.1, on the reverse strand, counting down.
TTTTATTAAAAAAGTGTGTGTATGGTTACTAAAGTAATGGTTGAAAATTAGGCGATTATTGTAAGCATTCTTGCTTTTAGTGTCCAAATGCCTATTCGAGTCAGGCTATATCTGGTGATTCTGGTTCATGCTATTATTCCTTACAATATAATTGTGTAATACTTTCTTTATTTTATAATAATATGTGACCCTCCCCAGGATAGACCCAGAAATTTCACCGAGGGGGGCCCAATTTATAACAAAGTGTAGTTAAATGTATTTTTGAATTTTTATATATTTTCGAAAATTATTTGGACTAAACATCTTTATATTAACAAAGTCGAATACATTTATATGTATATTTAAAATGTGAATTATACATATTCTTTCTCAATTTTGTTACCCCTTTCTCACCTAAAGATCAACATTTTATTTATAAAGTGTTGTTTTTTACAAGTATTAGTAATAGTGGTGTACAGTGAACATGATGCACATAATACTCTAGTTTAAAGGAGACAAATGATTTTGTACATGAGATAGGGTACAATCTTTAACACAAATAATAGTCATCCTTCCAAAATATTAAAGCATTAATACACAATTTATGATCCGTCTTACTATGAGATTGTCTCATGCAGGTGTGTCTTAATTATAAGTACTAGATCAATCCCACATCTGGCAAACGGGCACGGCGCATGCATCACTGTCATTTCTTCTGCAGGAACATGGATCAGAGGACCATGCTTCTGGCATTTCTCGCAGTTTTTCAACAACTCCTTTGCATCTCTACCCATAGTTGGCCAAAAATATCCTGCTCTCAATGTTTTCCTCATTATCGATCGGGAACCTGCATGATCTGCGCAACATCCTTCATGTATCTCCCTCAGTATGTACCCCCCCATTCAAAGACAAGCATCTCAAGTATGGTTGTGTGAATTAACGTTTGTACGAGTATCCTCCAATTATGCAGAATCACGCTCTTCAATTCTGTCATTTTCTCCGCCCTTGGGGAGGGTCTTCCCCAGCTAAGGCATTCTGAATCTCCGCTCTCCAATCGTTTTCCTCCTCAATGGCCGCAACTGAAGGCAGGATTGCATCTCTTTCTGCACTCAGGATCGTGATGGTGGTTCCTCCTTCCATGGCCACCGAACTAGAGTTGCCCATCCTAACCGGAACCGGCGGTTATAACCGGAACCGGATAAACCGGAACCGGAACCGTGATGAACCGGAACCGAAACCGTGTATTACACGGTTCGCCTTTGCGTTCGCTTCAAAACCGTAACCTCGGTTCCGGGTTCCACGTTCGAAAGCGATTCCCATGTTTCAACCGATTTATGACCGTTGCAAACCGGATTTGCCCGTTGGAACCGGCGGTTCCGAACCGTGAACTGCCGATTCTCGTCTATTTTTTTTATTTATTTAATGGTTGAGATTGAGTCAAATGTTAGCGTTTTTTGATCCAATGGTCGAGATTCAATATGAAATGTTACCTTTTTTTTTTCCAAACTCTATAAATACCCCCTCATTTGTATTCATTTTCTTGCACCAACTTGATCCAAATTGATCAATTCTTCTTCATCTCTCTAATTCTCTTGTTCTAACTTTATAAGCTTCATTATATTTCATAGTTCATAGTTCATATATTATCTATATTGATATATTTTATACATTATATTATATAGTTTATATTATATACACTTTACTTTATATTTTATATTACATAAAAAAAATGTCAAAAAGAGGAGGATCATCTCGACCATCATCTTCTAGAGGAGGAAAAGAAAAGAGTCCGATGACTTCCGATTTTCCTCCACCTCCTCCTCCTACTGCACAATTCAATATTCCATGGAGTGTGGAGAAAATAGAAGCGAGTCTTGGTCCAGGTTATGCGGATGCCACTTTTTCAAATGAAGAATTTCAACAACCTCGTGGTGGTACTCAAGAAAGTACTCATGGTCATGGACATGGTCCTCATGAAAATGAAGAAAATGTGGAGGAGGCCATTCCACTTCAAGGCGGAGAAAGAAGATGTAGAGTTCTTGTATCCGAAATATTCACCATTCACTTCAAAAAAGTGGCAACCGATGAGGTAAATATATTTAAAGTTTATTGTAACTATTGTACTAATGTTTATCATTTTGAGAAAGGTGGTGGATATGGAACATTTAAAAAACACTTGTTGGCAAAACATAAAGAAGTCTTGGGAATGACTACATCTCAAACGCAACTACGTGGATTCACGGCGTCTTTCTGAAGGTGGTGAAGTAAGTAATCCTACTAGTTTATTTAGATATAATGTTAAGGTTCTAGAAGAGAATTAGCTAAACGTATTTGTTCTAAACATCTTCCTTTTCGTTTTTTGCAAATGATCTTCGTTTTTTGAAAAAAATGGGTTACTACGACTTATAATCCTTCCAAAAAAAAAATTTCACGGTCTTCTATTACTCGTGAAAATGATAAAATGGCTAAAGAAATAAGAGATGAAATGACTAGCATGTTTTCTAGATTAACTCAAAAAGTTTCTATATGTTCGGATATTTGGAGTGATCATTTTCAAGAGCATAATTATATGGACATTACTTGTCATTGGATTGATGATACATGGACAATTCAAAAACGTTTAATTGCATATAGAGAGTTTGATATCGAGCATACTGCCGCTAATATTGCTAAAAATTAAATGACGGTTTTGCAAGAGTACAACATTCTTACAAAAATATTTTCAATTTCATTTGATAATGTAAGTGTTAATACGGCTAGTTTAGATGAACTTATTGCAATTTGTCAACCATCAATTGGTGGTAGATTTTTTCATGTAAGATATTTTTGTCATATTTTAAATTTGTGTGTTCAAGATGGTTTATCTTCTTTAAAAATGCATGTTGCTCCTATTAAACATGCACTTGCTTATTTGGTTAGACATCAAAAAGTTTTAAAAAGATGGGAAAGTTTTTGTGTAGTTAATAAACTTACTCCTAAAAAGTTTTCACTTGATGTTGCTACTAGATGGAACTCAACTTATAAAATGTTAAGTGCATCTTATGAGTATAGAAATGCATTATGTAATTTTTTTGCACAAGAACAATGTGGTATTACTTTATTTCCTAGTCAATGGGATTCATGTGCTACTTTATGTGAGATGTTGCAAGTTTTTAATGAAGCTACTACACAATTATCCGGTACGTATTATTGTTGGGGAATGATTTGCACAGATCTATTCGGGGTGAATATTTAAATACAAATTTAATTCATTAATTATTACTAGCATGAATTAATCATATATTAATTCAAATAATAATTGCAACAACATATCATGCATATAAAAAGCCACGTAAAACCCACGACACGGAATCTACGGGTTTACGTGAACGCACCTCTCGGGATGGCAATTGGCTTTGGTCGGACGGACTAACCAAAAGGACTTCCCAAGTATTCCTTAGCCCTTGCTTTCGACAATCGATTGGAAGGATACTCATGAACAATTAACAAAAGGAAAAAATAAATTTTGTTGCACCACTTATGTGATTTTTGCTAATATTTTCAAAGACATGGAATTTTACTTGGGAATGAACTAATCATCCCTATTTATAGGAGAGGGGTGATCGAAATTTTAGTGATATTTCAATGGGAAAAAGACTTTTCTTGGTCACCAAGAAATCTTGAATATATCCCTTATATTCTTTTTCCCATAATTAAAATATTCCACAAAAAATCCCACCTCCTCAATATATGGAATTTTAAAAAAAACAAAGTGCAAGATTTCAAGATTTGGATCTTCTTGAATTTATGAGATATTCTTGTATTTCAAGAAATACATATCTTCCATAATATATTTTCAAGAAAATCAAGAAAATCTTTTTTGCCCTCTATTTTCAAAAATTTGAAATATCCCTTATGAATAACCAAGTGGGAGATTTCTTGAATTTAATGAGATAACCTTGTATTCCAAGAATACATATCTTCATTCCATAACAAAAATTCAAAGAAAATCTTTCTCCTCTTTTATCCATAAATTTCAAAAAATTTAGAGAAATATAAGCAACAATATTTATTTTATTTTAATCATCTTTTTTCGGTTATTGGACTATATGTTGGGCTACTCGGGGGCCTTTAGGAGAATTAAGATTGGACATTCTAATGGACCTTGAATATCTAATATTGAGCCACAATATAATTCAAGCCCATAAATATTTATTAATCCCACTACATAATTAATATCAGACTATCCATCTTAACCCATATTACGGTCAATATGGCTCCCGGTCATTATTTCCGTGTTTAAGATTATCTAGCCCATTAATTAATTCAAGCTTTGAAATAGCTTTTCCGTTAATTAATATCTTTTGTCCTGGGATTAGAAACGGTTCAACATTATTATCCATACCGGAAACTAATTCCACTTGCAAGATTTGGTATGATAAAACTTATGAACCTCCCAAGGGCAAATCAAGCAAAAGCGTACTTGCACACGATTCTTCATATTAAATCTTAGCAATCACGTGTGACCAATAATATTGCCCAAGATAAAAAGTATTTAATCTCTCCGATTCGCTACCCATGATAAGTCAAAGCAATAGTTACCAATCTCACGTGATCCTATTTAAGGGATTTAATGTTAAACAATGAACCATCGAGGTCTAATTCTTCCTTGTCCGGGCCTCAAGAATTTATCCTCCCCAGAGGTCCTATTCAAAGGCATCAGGTCATGCACTAGTGTAATATCTTGGTCAAGACAAACCAATCGAGTCTTACACCTCAACCTTTTCGCGATGGTTGTTCATTTCCATCTAGGTCGTGAATGGCGACTTATAGTTCAAAGGATTGTTAATTTAATCTTATGTGATCCGGGTATCACTAAATTAACTCTGATGTAACATGTCTGAATAATTATTGAACAGATTATGCGGTAAATATATGTAACATTCAATCATATTTAAAGCATCAGTGATAAACAATTTATTTCAGTAAATAAGTCTGAAAACTCAGTTTCGATTATACAAAGTAAAAAACATACTTTTCAGTATAATCCCAACAATTATCCTACTTCTATTCTTGCTTTAGATCAATGTGTTAGAGTTGCAATTACTCTAGATTGTAGTGATCCAAATGAAATATTATATAATTCTATTAGTTCAATGAAAGTCAAATGAATGAAATATTTTTTATATATTCCCGATGTGTTTATAATTGCTAAAATACTTAATCCTAGAGTAAGAATAGATGGAGTGCAAGAATTAATTTCTATATATTATGATGCTTTATTTCCTATTACAGATGATAACACCCCTTCTCCTATTGTGGTTGTCAAAAAATCTAAACAAGTTCTTATGGATGTTTTTAGAGAATATAAAATTCAATTTGGTCCTACTAGTGGTGATTCTACTAGTGTTTGTGGTGCTACTAGTACTACTAGTTGACGTGGTGGTACTCAATCCCTTGGTCGTGGTCTTTATGGTAAATTTTTCCGTTTAGATAATTTTTCTAAAGAACGATATCAACAACGTCTTGGCAAGACAATCAAATATTTTTTAGAAATTGAAAATTTTCTAAATACACCTTCTTTTGAGTATCAACCGGGAGAATTAGAAAATTTTGATATTTTAAAGTGGTGGTCGAGGAGATTAGATGCTTATCAGGTGTTGAGTATGATTGCAAAAGAGGTATATGCATGTCGTCTCAACCGTAGCCATCGAAGCGAGCATTTAGCTTGGGTGGACATATCTTGAATGAAAGGCATTCAAGATTGACGATTGAGCACTTGGAAAACCAATGTTTACTTGATGATTGGGTGAAAGCCGAAGATCGAACACAAGATGAAGCTCTTGTGGCGGATTCTAGCGAAGATAGTGTGATCGGCGACACAACCAAAACCGAAAGTGAAGCTTAAATCTTCTTAAGATTTAAGCCTTGAGGTAAGAAACAAGGTAAAGAGAACTACGTGGGCTTTGATTCTAATCGGGATCGTAGGCAACATAATTTTAAGTTTCTAACTTAGAATTTTCTAAGTTTAAAATTTAAAATTATGCCCAAGCCCTTTTTTTTTTTTTATCCTCTTTTCATTATTTGTAATTTTTTTTAATTGTAATTATAAGTTGTACACTTGTATTTGTAGCATTAGCAATTTAGCATGTTCTTGTAAGTTGTAAATTGTAAATTGTAATTTTTGTAATGTTTTAAATTATTGTTTCATATAAATTTTTTGAGTTGTTTGTTATTTGTAATTTTGTATGTTTAATAACATAAGATTTTGCTTCATCTTCTTTAAATTTACTTCAATTTATTTATTTTATTTGTATTTTGATAAAGATTAAAAAAAAAAATAGTTCGAAGCAGTGAATCATGGAACCGAATTGGGCAAAATCGGAACCGAACCGGAACCGATTAAAAGTTTTTTTACACGGTTCGTTCGTGCCAACTTTTGGAACCGGGGAAACGGTTCGAGCAGATTTGGGCAACTCTAGACCGAATCGCCAGCTTAATAAGTATGCCTTTCATATTGTCTCCTCGAGGAATCTGTCTTACTTCAAAAGTCTGAAATTTGTTTCTTGCTTATGCTACTCTCTCCAGATACAACATCATCCTCTCATCTTTAGCTAGGTATTCTTCTTTCACCTGCTGGGCTACCAACTGAGAATCTGTATAAATGATTACCCGTTGGCCTCCCATTTCTGCAACCATCTCTGCTCAGGGCTTCATACTCAGCTTCGTTGTTTGAGGTATGAAACTCGAACTGCATCTTCTGAATCGTAATCTTCTCCCGCAGGGTCTATGATGAGTATACTCCCGCACTACGCCCGATTATCGTGAATCGAGCCATCAAAGATATACCGCCACTCCTTTTTAGGTTCAGGGTGGGTAGTCTCCTGTATTAAATCAAACAAGGCATGCACTTTTATTGCTCTCCGTGGCTCAAAGTACACCTCGTATTCTCCAAGTTCTACAACCCATTTGACCATCCTTCCTGATAAATTAGCTCAACCTAACACCTGTTTAAGAGGATAGTTAGTCCGAATAACTATCTTATGCGAAAGAAAATATAGCCTTAGCCTCCATTCGGTGACCATGATGGCCAACGATGATTTCTCTCCGAATATCTAACTTTAGCTCCCTGAATCACCTTACTCACATAATAGATAGGCCTTTGTGCCGCTCCTTCTTCTTTAATCAACACTGAACTGAGAGAATTCTCTCCCACTGAAAAATAGAGATATAGTACATCTCCAACCATCGGCTTAGTCAACTGAGGTAGTTGAGCTAAGTGTTCCTTCAAACTCTCGAAAGCCTTCTGGCATTCATCATCCCAGGCAAACCTCGTTCCCTTTCTCAGCACCCTAAAAAAATGAAGACTTTTATCTGCTGATTTGGAAATGAACCTGCTCAAGGCCGCAATTCTCCCATTCAACCTCTGCAGCTCCCTGATATTAGTAGGAGGCTGCATATCCAATACTGTCTGCACTTTCACGGGGTTAAATTCAATGCCCCGCTGTGTCACAATGTATCCCAGGAACTTCCCTAACCTCACGCCGAAGGAACATTTCGCTGGGTTGAGTTTCATCCCATTGGCTCGAATCACGCAAAAAGTTTCCTCCAAGTCTCCTATATGTCCCTTCGCTTTCACACTCTTAACCAACATATCATCCATGTAAACCTCCATGTTATGTCCCAATAATCTATGGAACATCTTATCAATCATCCGTTGATAAGTTGCCCCTGCATTAATCAATCGAAAAGACATCCTAAGATATGCAAAAGTACCACACGAAACAATAAAGCTGACCTTAGGTTTATCTCTAGGGAACAACAGTATCTGGTGGTATCCTTGGTATGCATCCATCATGCTCAGCAACTCGAAGCCCGAGGTTGAGCCTACAAGATGGTCAATCCGCGGCAAGGGATAGTGATCCTTGGGACATGCTTTATTCAGATCCCTGAAATCGATGCACATCCTCCATTTTCCTGCACCTTTCAAGACTAGCACCGCATTCGCCAGCCATTCAGGAAAGTCCATTGATTCAATGTGTCCAGTTTTCATCAGCTTCCTCACTTCATCCTTGATAATCACATCATTCTCTTGTCTGAAGTGTCTCAATCTCTGTTTCACTGGTTTTGCCCCTGGTTTTACATTGAGGTAATGCATAGCCACATCTGGGGGAATCTCTGTTATGTCCTCGGGTGAGAAGGCAAAGATATCCGCATTCCTCCTGAGGACCTCGATCAATTTCCTGGTCAATTCCTCGCTCATTTGGGTCCCAATTCTGGTAGTGTATCCCACTTTCCCTGGGTACAGCTTGATCGCCATCAGCTCCTCATCAACCTGCATGTTTGCGGGTTCTCCTTCCTCCAGTAACCTAGCCTTTATCACTTCAGGATCCTCTCCTTTAATTCTTTCCAGTTTGCCTTGTACGTTCTTATCTGCCATTCATACGGCTTCTACCTAGCATTTTCTTGCCAGGGTTTGATCTCCATTAACTTCTCCTACTAGAAATTTCATCTTCATGTGATAAGTGGACACCACAGCTTGAAAGGCATTTAACATCGGCCTTCCAAAGATCACATTATATGACGCAGGTGCTTGCACAATGAGAAAATTCAACATCGGGACTCTTCTTCTAGGGTGCTCACCCTATCTCACCTGCAAGGTAACTTGGCCAAGGGGCTGGACAACACCTCCTGTGAAACCGTAAAGAGATGTCTCTATAGGTTGTAATATCATGTTTAGTTCCATTCTCTTATAGCAATCCCACATCATGATATCCGTCGAGCTTCTTGTATCCACAAAGATCCTGGCTACATCATATCCTGCAATGTTAGTTGTTATTATCAAGGCATCAGTAGGGGTTCTCTCAATCCCCCTTCATCTTTAGGGCCAAACGAGATTCGCGGAGCTACCTCCATTTCTCCCACTTCCTTTATCTCCGTCATTTCCATCATCTCTCTCTTGAGACCTGTTTCCAGTTCACGAACGCTTTTCTTTCGAGCTCGGAAAGAGTCACCCACAGCTGGACCTCCAACTATTATCTGGATCAGATCCATCTTCTGCGCTGGAGGTTTTTCAGCCTCCTCTTTCCTCCTCTTATCTCGATCATCAGTCTTTTCCTCTTGCTCTCTCCTCTTACTTCCTTGGGAGCTCTGTATATCCCTGTAGACAAACTCTTTTAGGTGACCCACCTGGATCAACCTTTCAATCTCATCCTTCAAGTGAAAGCATTGGTTAGTATCATGACCATAATCATTATGGAAATGATAAAACCTGTCAGATTTAGGTTTCGTCGGTCCTCTTGCTCTGGACCATGGAAATTTCATTTCTGGGAGATCTCCTGCCACCTCCAAGACGTCTGCTGGCTGGATTTTCAAGGGGGTGTACTTCTCAAACCTGGCTCGGAGCCCATTGTAGGAACATGTTGGTTCTGCTCCGTCCTGGACTCAGTCTTACTTTTATTTTTGCTCCTCCTGGAATCTGATTCCCTCCTTTTATCACCGTGTAGTGAACATGATGCACATAATACTTTGTTTAAAGGAGACATATGATTTTACACATGAGATAGGGTACAATCTTTAATACAAATAATACTCATCATTCCAAAATATTAAAACATTAATACACAATTTATGCTCCGTCTTACTATGAGACTGTCTCCAGGTATGTCTTAATTATAAGTATATATATATAAGAAATTCAAGTGGGGCCAGGGGGCCCAGTGACCCCCTTGGCCCCAAGGTAGGTTCGTCCTTGACCCTCCCAACACCTAAAAAGCATGCATTACAATTTATTTAATCGAATATCCATTAAAATATTGAAAAAATATCAATTCAAGGCATGAAAGATGGAAAATTTATCAATTTAAGGTTTGAAATATTTAATCTATCAATTCAAGGCCTACAAAATAGAAAAATATCAATCAAGAGCCTGAAAAATAGAAACTATCAATTTGAGGCTCACACATTTTAAGGCCATGTTTGACACTTATATTTCATGTCCTTATTTTTTTTTTTTTAAGGTTTAAGGTTTAGGGTTCATGGTTCAGGGTTACGGTTCAGGGTTTAGGGTTTAATGACAAAAATGACCTTAAAATGTGTATGTCTTGAATTGATAGTTTCTATCTTTCAGGCCCTGGATTGATAGTTTTTTTATCTTTCAGACCTTGAACCGATTGAAAAAAAAATTCAGAACTTATCAATTTATCATCTTTTATGCCCTAAATTGATAAAACTTCTTAAATATTACATCTCACATAAATTATAGATATAAGTAATCAGTATATCAGAACTCATAAAATCGTATAAAGTTGATTAGACTCGCAAGTAATATTACCGTGCATGAATCAATTTATTTTCAAATCGAGCAATAGATCACATATGGACTTTATAATTGTGAATAATTTATATGAGACGGTTTTATGCATGAGACGGGGTATAACTTAACACAGATCACACCAATTTCTTCTAAAATGTTAAAACGTCAATGTACAATTTATGTCCGTATCATCTTGAGGCCGTTTCATGTAAGTGTGTTTCCGATATTATTCCTATTTACTAAGAGTCGAGTGCTTTCGCTTCATATTGGATGATATTAATTATAAAATTGAAATAGTATTATTTGTGTCCACTTTCAGGTTAATAGTATTCTTTTAAAAATTAAAAAGAATATTTCATTCCATTTTGCTCTTTAATTTAATCAACTAGGCTGTGAGTTGTCAACTGGGGAGCTCTAATATTCTGAAATAATGAAATTGTATGGCCGAAAATAGACCTGCCCAGAAGTGATAAGTCCAGTACATTCTTGTGATAAGCAAATGGACAAAAGTCACATTCACTTTTTAAATTTTTTGTTTTTATTTAGGAAAGTGATCACAAATTTTAAGACAAAGGTATCAACTTTGTATAAAAAATAATCCATCTTCTATTTAAAATTAAGAAAAGTAATATTCTCTCCGTCCCAATCTTAATCGAGATTCTTTTTAATTTTCTTATTTTTTTATTTTAAATAAAGACACTTTATTATTTAATCACATAAAATACTAATAAACAACTATAATTACCAATTATTTTATCATTTTATCACATAAAAAATAAAAATACACCTAACTTTATCTTTTTTTTTTTTTAATCACATAAAAATACTAATGAAAACTTTTAAACATAATTAGTTGTAATTATCAACAAATTCACTTCTATGGATTAGAGATTAATTCAAGATTCTTAATCTAGGCCCCACAAAAAAATAACTAAAATAAAAGCAATGGAATCGGTCCAAGAATTTCTAGTGGTACCAATTCGTATGTGGTCGTACCTCTACATCATTATATTTAATTCATCTATTAATTTTTTATGTTTTTTTAACTATTTTAACAATATTCCGTCTTTCTTAAATAACGCCAAATAATTTTTTTTTTTTTGTCCGTCCTGTGATAACACATAAACCAATATCATTATAATTGATTTAAATAAGATTGGGATGGTGGATGTCCAAATATATAGTACATAAATAATTTTTTAAAATCACATAATTAGTTGTAGAAACAATATTATTTTTAGAAGTATAATAAAAAAACTAAAATTTATGTTTTCAATATAATGGATCGAAAAATAGAGAGATTAATTCAAGATTCTCATAACTAAGCTAGACGTAGGGAGTATAACTGATATTCTATTTGTTTAATGTACATACAAGGGGGTTTTTTTTTTTTTGAACAAATAAAATTGTTCAACTAGCTATTTGGAGATCGAATTGAGAAAAATAAAATAAAAGTGGTGGATTCGGTTAAAGATCGTTATAACATTTTAATTATAATACACACATAATTTAAATAATTGGCTAAATGAATAATTGAGTGATTTATTTAAATCCATTAGATAATTTTTCTTTGGCTTCTTGATATATAAGTCGAAAAAAAAAATTGGTCCCATAAATTTTTAATAATTTGTTTTTCATTCAAAAATAATTAACTATCTAATTTTTTTTCATAATTATTTCAAATTTAATTTTTTTTTACAATCAACGTCCATGTTAACTACTAGCTCGAAAATCAATTTTAATCGGCACGCGCATGATTGAGAACAACAAAATTCTATATTTTTGATAAAAATGAGACAAAAATTAAACAATTAAAATAACTATGTAATTAAAATTGGATAATTAAATTTTTTGTAATTGAAAACGATTAAGAAAAAAAGTTACTCCCCCATCCTATTTTATATTGTTCATCCACAGTTTGACTTGTATTTTAGCGAGCGAGTTGTTTATTAATATATGAAATGATAAAGTGACTTTTAAGGAGGTATATGATAGATGAGGGGGGAAACAATCATACCCCACCTTAAAAATCTCATTATCATTTTAAATATTAATAAACAATTTGTTTCTAATATACGAGTCAAACAGAGAGTATGAGACTAATTTATTTTTTTTTTTTACTAATAAGCCACACCTACAAAAATCAACCAATACCAATTCCAAAATATCTGTTACCCGTCACTCTCGAGTCATCAATTATCATTATAGTATATCCTAACTTATATAGAAAACATTAAATAAAAATCATGAAATATACATGTCCAATAAAGGAATCCAACTCAATCCCTCACATACAAACTCCCTGCCTCCCCCAAAAAGTTCAGTTCCATCAGGGGGAGGTTTTTCTGAACAAAGCATAATTCCAATTTCCACCTCAACCCCACCCAAATATTTATTTAAAAAGTATAAATTTATTTATTTAAATAAGTTCGTAACTATTCTTGTACTGCAATTAATTTAGATTCTTGACATAATTTGTTGGCAAATTAAGATGGGGTGGCAATGGGCGTTGGATTTCTTGAATGGAATGATAAAACCGGCGGCGGCGCTGGCGGTGGCGCTGTCCTACTTTCAGAAGCTGGGGTTGGAGGGAGAAATGATTTATTCAATTTTCAGGGTTTTTATTCAGCTTTCCATCATTGGATTTGTTCTTCAAGTTCATTTTCAATCAGGATAATGCTATTTGGATTCTCATGGCTTATCTCTTCATGGTATGTTTTTTCCTTTTTCTTTTTTTGGCTTTTAATTAATATGCATGTTATTTAGTTTCTTCTTAATCATGTCTTTTTTTTTTTTTTTTTTTTAAAGGCTTGAATTTCTTCATGTATATGTTTTTTTTTAATCAAAACTTTGTTTCCTTAAACTTTTAATTGCAGTATAGAGGTGTGTGGATTAATTTTTTGCCCTCTTTTTGCAGTTTAATTTCAACTTTATATACATTTAAAAATCGAGAATAATTATTGTGATTAATTTGAAGACTATATATATACGTTACTTCTTTTAAATGTCAAAAGAGGGAGACTTCTAGTTTATGTTATAATAACGATGACATTAATAGTTGAGTAATAAATATTTTTTTGTCAAGTAGATGTCACGCAATCGAATAAATATCCAAAATTTATTAAAGAACTGCTGTCATCCAATGTTATAAGAATATAATGTAGTACTAGTATAGGGCATTTTGACTTTTGCAATTCTGAAATACAATGAAAAATAATAAAGAAAACGTTATACATCTTAGACGTATAGTTGAGTTGAATCTTTCTCACCAATTCGTGATTAAATTAATATTGTGCCAAAATATCGTGAAATTAACCCATCATTAAAAGATATTACAATTTTCATGTGAACCTCCCATGTTTACAAAATTTTTACACAAAGTAATATTTTTTAATAATGCGTTGATTTCACGATATTTTGACATAATATTAATTTAATCACGATATTCAACATTTTTTTAAGTTCATCACCTCTAGTTATTTTAATTTGATACACGATTTGTATTTTATGTGCAAGTTTTTCGATGCATGAGGTTGTGTTAATGTTTTAACCAAAGAGCTATCTACATGGATGGAATCGTCTTAGGGAGGGCAAGAGAAGTGTTCAACGTGTGGCTGAAAAAATCATGTGTAATTTAAAAGCGTGTATCAAATTGAAACAATTAAAAAACTGGCGAATTGAAGGTCGCGATTAAATTGATATCGGGGCTAAAATCGAGAAGTAATATGGAATTAACCCTTTTATGATTTAAAAAAAATAATCATAAAATTAAATATTTTTTAAAAACTTATATTTTGAATGCTAAAAGAGTATTACTTTGTATGCTACAAGTATTATTTTAGAAATGAGAGTTTACGGGAACGACATTCACGGGAGACCTAATTATTATCGACAGTCAATTAATTAGCATGTGGGTGTATCTTACAGGTGTGTATTGCAGGATATACGGCAGGACAACGAGCGAAACATGTACCGCGAGGAAAGTACGTAGCAGGAGCATCAATCCTAGCTGGAACATCGATCACTATGTTTTTGTTGGTGATTTTACGTGTTTTTCCTTTTACTCCGAGGTACATCATCCCCGTCGCGGGAATGATGGTCGGAAATGCAATGACAGTAACCGGTGTCACCATGAAGAAGCTCCGTGATGACATCAAGATTCAAATGAGTCTGGTAAGATATAGTAGTTCTTGATAGTTTGAACTCTTTTAGGACAATCTTTATACTAGGTTGTTCTTATCTAATTTTATCAATAAATAAACAAAGACAAAAACTCATATGAGACGGTATCATGCATGAGACGAGGTACAACGTAGCACAAATCACACCCACCCCTCCCAAAGTGCTAAAGAGTCAATGTCTAAATTATGACTCGTCTCACCGTGAGACCGTCTCATGCAAGTGTTCCTCATAAACAAAATAGTGAATGTGATTCTTGAATTGTTTCACAGTTTTGTATTTTACATTCAATTATATAATTTTTCACTTATCAAAGTTATCATATATACTAAGGGCACGTTTTCAATCAATTTTTAAATAGTGCGATTGAGAAGCACTTATTTTTATGTAGACCCACTTAGCTTTTCTTTTGAAAATAACGTCGTCTATCTTCTTTAAGAAGAGTTTGCAAACATGGTCTAAATATTTGCACTTTTACACATGACGTCAAATCAAATATCGAATAGCTTGGTTTTCCCCACGTGCCTAAACATCGTCATGTTTCCTTTGCCTGTAGGTAGAGACGGCACTAGCCCTCGGGGCTACTCCGCGCCAAGCGACACTACAACAAGTGAAACGAGCACTCGTGATAGCGCTCTCTCCGATTTTGGACAATGCTAAGACCGTCGGACTAATTTCACTTCCCGGTGCAATGACGGGCCTAATAATGGGTGGAGCGTCGCCTCTCGAGGCCATTCGATTGCAGATCATAGTGATGAACATGCTCCTTGGGGCTTCGACCGTTAGCAGTATTATGTCGACTTATCTATGTTGGCCTTCCTTCTTCACCAAAGCTTATCAATTAGAAATTAAGGTGATTTCTTTGGATTGAATTAAGCTGATGGAATTGTTGTTTTGTTTTGGACCACATTTGCCATCAATTTATCATGGTTTTGGATCCAGGAATTAGGCATGTAGTTATGGAAAAAGGAATGTGTTAACATAAGGCTGATTATATGAAAGTGTAGGTCTTTATGGAAAATCAATTTTATGTGGAGTCGTTCTCCTATGCATCGACAAATTGAACGTTTCAAAAAAATAATTTAAAAAATACACTTGAGTTACACGGTACACTTATCCACAAATTATTAATTTTTTGGAAGAGACAACACCGGGCTTGTTGATTTAACAACCAATTTCTTTGCAAGATGGTTTTTGGGCCTTCAAGATTTTATGGGTCTCCAAATCTTGACCTCAAGAAAAATTCCCTCATTTTAATCAAAGGCTTAGGTCACTCACACTTACCTTTTCAGTGAATACATTGTCTGAATTAATACACCATTCGTATGATGAGTACACGCTTTTTGATTTTTTCAAAATACCCCAATTTATACATTTCTTATTCACGCATTCTCCTATTCAGTTCAAAAAAAAAAACCAACTACCTTGATACGCCACCACCCAAATGGTAAGGCGAGCGAGACAACCACCGCCCACCCCGCGTTCGCTACCGTCGTTGATTCCGAATTACTATAAAATTCGAATTTTTTTTTTTGAAAATTATGTTCACGAATTCGAAATTTTTTCTTGAACTTACTACAAAAATTCGAAAAATATTTCTGACCAGTAAAATAAATATTTCACATGTAGACAGACATTTTTTTTTTTTCGAAGTTAGTACAATAATTCGAAAATATTTCTTAAAAAATATTTTCAACCATAATTATCATTTTTCACATGTAAAATTTCGGAAAAACTTTCATAATTATTTGGAAAAATTTCTCGAACTTACTATAAAAATTCAAAAAATATTTTCGAATAATAGAATCAATATTTTACATGTAAACCAATAAAAAAAAGGGTAGTTTTGATATTTTATGTGTTTATTTTTTTTTTTTAAAAAAAAAAAATTAAAGTTGTATTTATTAAATGTGTAGGTGTGAGTAACCTGATCCATTAAGGTGAAGTTGATGGCCCGATTCGAGCCTCTTAAAGCTGGATCTCGCTAGTAAAGCCCAAATAATTTGTAACGTGAAAGTCTCGTTTGGTGTAATTCATGGGATGTAGCATAATAATAAAACTAGTGTTTGTTTAGAGTGTTTCCTTTTTTAATAAGAAGTTTTAGAGTGGGTCTCTTGTGCATTCAAGTATATCGTGCACTTATATAACTGAATGATCCATTGAAAAAAATATTTGACTCATTAAATATATTAGACATGTTCTGTGGATACATGTGTAGGATTGGAGAGAGTGCACGGATCTTAGATCCGTTCATCAGTTGCACATGAGACTTTGTCGAAGTTTTATGATGTACCAACTACCAAGAGGGAGTTTGCAAGTGAATATATTTTTAAGTTCACTACTTTTTGAAGTAAAATGAAAGTGAATGTATTTTTATAACATCACTTCTCTCCTATACAAAATGCGTCTTCTATTTCTATGAAGAGATAAAATAATATTACACCAACACTTATTTGGAAATTTATATGGCCCCAGTATTTTATCCATCACGGAAATTTTTTATGAGAGTGGGTCTCATGTGCCCCCGAGTGTACCATACATTCATAGTGCATTTTAGAAGCGTGTAATTATATAAAATAAAAAGCGTGCAATTATTGCAAACAGAAACATGTAATTACGTTCTCATATTAACAGTTGCACTTTTCTATTTAAATAAGTTGTATTTTTCAGCATAACAAGTTATATGCTTCTAAAATGCATAATGAGTATAACAGTGCACCCGGGTGCATACAAGACCTAATCTTTCTACGTTACTTTGATTGTGTGGGTGCACCACTTATTTAATTAAATAATGTGTTATACAATATTATCATGCGTGTTCGAAAATTAATAAATAAATTCATTTTACACTTCCTTATAAATTTTAATTTTGAATTTCTCTAGAATGGTAAAAAGGATACAAGTTGCCAATTTGATTAATATTATATTCATAAGTTGGCAGATTTTTATAGACTACAATCCTATAGACTATCCTACGTGTAATAAAAGTCAAATATTATGTTGAAGTAGCTAGAATGTTTTATTATATACATAGGTGCTTGGGTATGTCGTTGATTCAAGACTTAACACACTATATATATATATATATATATATATATATGATAAAGTCTAGTATGAAAAATTTTATATATAAATTTTTTAAATTTAAAATTAAATTCTGTAATTGGTGAATGTAAGATAAAATTGAATGCTTCATAGTTCATTCGGCCCAAGTGGTTTATGGTTCACCCGGTCCGAATAAGTCATAATTTAAGGTTCATTATTTAGTGTTTAGAGTGTAAATGGTTGATTTAGGACAATTTTATAGATTTTCATACATGAAAAATTTCACACTAGACCTCCTCTATATATATTAGATAGCTCACTGAGTAGAAATGAGGGTAAGTGAGTGTTTAATAGAGAGAAAAATTGAGTGACGTGAAGTGTGTGTCCCTAAAAAATTTGTAATTGAGTGTTTGAATCTTAGCAATTGTAGTGTCCATTGTAATTACTCTTTTGTTCTAACAAAAAAATAATGGATGGATACATCACACTTCAAATGTTGTTTTGTATCCAAGTATTCACTTTTTATGACATATTGTTATGTATCCAACAAAGTATTCACCTTTTATTCTGTAATGAGAATGTGTAGGAACCACAGTTCTACCAAAGACGTACAAAATATTTTTTTTTTTTTGTAGGGAAGTGGATGGTTGCTGAAAAGTGCTGGAATAATTTATGTAAAAAAAAATTGTTATATTAAGATGAAAAAGTAAAATACAAAAGCAGAGTTCTATTAAAATAAAAGAGCACAAAAAATCGAAGAAATACGAAGTCGTTCTTATCTAAATTATCACACGAAGTAAATTCATTCATTAGCATGAATTCGACGGAAATGAACACATAATTCATTCAATTTAAATACAAAGCAGCAGAGTCAAGGATCAACATGAAATTTATATTAATCAGAGGCAAATCACCATCACGTCACACGAAGCAAAGAAGGAAATTGATACCTTGAAACATGAAATATTCATCCGATTAAAATATGATCACAAAAAGTGGAACGGAATAAGAAGAACCAGAGTAAATTAAATTGATCCGAAACACATCACTTCACACGAATTAATTACACTGGAACAAGAAATATTAATCCGATTAATATCTCACAAAAAGAGGAACAAAATACGGAGAAGAGAAGGAAATCGATTGACGTCAGAATCGACTGCGCCTCGTCTCACCTCCAGTTGCTGCCAAATCCAGGCAAATAGACCTTCATGTGATGCATAAATTGTTCATGAACCAAGCCATATCCTCCTCCACTGAGATTCCACAAAACGTAAATCCTGGATTTGTCAGGAAATTGCGTACCAACCATTAATTGAATTCAACAGAATACGAAGCAGAGTCATTCGATTAAAATACTACTTTTATAAGTACAATAAAGCACAAAAAAAAGGGAACGGATTACGAAACATATTAACAAATTAATTCATTCCGAAATACTACGAAGCAGAGTCATATTCGATCCGATTAAAATACTATACATACCATGAGGAAGTGTGAACAAGTAATAGAAAGGGGAACAAATTACGAAGCATATGAACACATTATTAAATCATTCAACGGAATACGAAGCAGTCATTCGATTTGATTAAAATACTATATACTATAAGCACAATCAATAAAGGGGAACAAAATACGGAGCATAGATCACATCAGAGTCATTCGATTAAAATATAGGGAAACGAAATACGAAGAAGCAAATCATTACAAGAAGCATACATTCCATTAAAATATACTAATAATATCACATTGATTATTACCCATATCATGAGTAGATTGGAATTCCTTCCATTAAAATATAATCTCACACAAACATAAACAGATCATATCACAAATCTCACAAAAAGAGGAAGTCGATTATTACCTATGCCATGAGTAGATCCCGATGGCAGCTGAGAAGTACGCCTCTATAGTAACGTACTCCATCTGAGCTTCAGTGAGTTCACCCGTGCACTTTTCACCGACTATCGACCAGTCTGCATCCACAATCAGCAAATTGCGCACCAGATACGACAAGCTCGCCAATGCCGGCATGCGCTCTTGCTCCACCACAACTGCAACCAAATCCACATTAATAGGAAGGGGAACGAATTACGAAGCATATGAACACATTTATTAACTCATTCAACGGAATATGAAGCAATCATTCAATTCGATTAAAATACTATATACTATAAGCACAATCAATAAAGGGGAACAAAATACGGAGCATAGATCACATCAAAGTCATTCGATTAAAATATAGGGAAACGAAATACGAAGAAGCAGAGCATTACAAGAAGCATACATTCCATTAAAATATACTAATAATCTCACATCGATTATTACCTATATCATGAGCAAATTGGAATTCCTTCCATTAAAATATAATATCACACAAACATAAACAAATCATATCACAAATCTCACAAAAAGAGGAAAGTCGATTATTACCTATGCCATGAGTAGATCCCCTATGGCATCTGAGAAGTACGCCTCCATAGTAACGTACTCCATTTGAGCGTCAGTGAGTTCTCTTGTGGGGTGGTCCCCTTATTGTTGGGTTGCGATTTCGATTATGGTGCGGTTGCTGTTTCGAGAGGTCTCTCTTGTGGTGATTGCGATTCCGAACTACAACGAGACGAAATGATATTGTCATGTGGCCGATGGTAAAAGGAATTATTGTAATTGATTATCTTAATAAACTATTGTAATTAATTGCATTAAAAAGAATCTGAGAGTGGATAAATTTACAATATAATGATTTGTATTTTTTTTTTAAACCATAGAATGGTTTCTATTAAACAGTTGTACTTTAGTAAAATTATTTATTCACCAAAAATTTGTTGGGATTGTTGGAGTCTGAGTTGCGGAATGAGTATAGGGAGGACAAGACGTTCGACCTAGTTGAGGTCGTGCACTTTCGCTCCAGTGTCAGTCTCCAGGTGGGAGATTGTTGGGATTGTTGGAGTCTGAGTTGCGGAATGAGTCTAGGGAGGACAAGACGTTCGACCTAGTTGAGGTCGTGCACTTCAGCTCCAGTGTCAGTCTCCAGGCTCAAGATTGTTGGGTTATGGAGCCTGAGTGAAACGGGGATGCAGAGCGCGGGAGGCGCTCGACCAGTGCTCGAGGTCGAGCACTATTGCTCGGTCTAGTGCCCCCCTATCCAGCGCCATGAGGGCGCTCGAGCTAGATAGTTGATCGAGCAGAACCGCTCGACCAAATGCCCTGGTTGAGCGATTCCGGAGGCCGAGACGCGAATTAGGGCTTTGGCTCAGTTTCATCTTTTAGGGTTTCGGTTTTTTGTATAAATACCCCCTGACTCCCCTATTGTATCTTGCACTACTTGCACTATCTTGTATGATCATACAAGAAGAAATAGTAGATCTCTCATGGCTTGGTAGTGCCCCCAGATGTAGTCAGTTTGACGAACTGGGTAACCAAATTGTTTGTTTCTAAATTCCTAGTTTTATTATTTTCTCCATAATTGCTTGTTTAATTCCTAACAAAATTGTGTTATAATTGTTGGCAATCATAATACTTATGTGTATCAATTGCATCGGGCAATTAATTTAATTTCAATTCAATTTTGATTTAATTTGATCCAGGTAGAATCATCTAGCGGTCAAAAGATTATGGACATTATATACCAGGTTTACAAGTTCGTTATTAATGAGCGTTGTAGCTTCATTGCTAATAGTTATATATTTTTATAATTTTAGTACTGGTTCGAAACCCAATGGCCACAACATTGCCCTTTTTTTATTCTTAATAAAAGAATCTGTAGTATTAAATGTGTCCTCAATTTCGACACACGTATTAACATATTAAATATAAAATATATTATTAAAATATAAGTATATATATTTAGTAAAATTAATGGCATGATAATAATTATTGTACAAGATCGATTTCGTGAGCCTCTCGTATTTATGAGCTCAAACTCAATAGCTACTCGAGTAGTTCGAACTCGACTCGATTTTGTTCAAGTCGATTTCGTTCTTTTTTTTAGTCGAGCACGAGTAGCTCACGAGTCAACTTGGCTCACTTACAGGTTTGAGTGACAATTTTAAAAATAAAGTGACATTAGTGAGGGTGTTAGTATTGTGTGTTATTTTTATTTTGGGAGTGTACAAGTAATGTTGGGACATCCAAGTGTTCAAGTAATCATGGGACGGTGGGAGTAGTATGAAGTGAATTTTAATTGAGAGTGTTATAGTCCTTTCTACTTTATTATTAAAGTAGATGACATTCTTAAGGTAAAAGTAATGACATGAGATATAATTTAGAGACGTTAGGAGGGAATAATTAAAAATTGAATAATTACTTTATTGTCTTTTATAAAAAGCGATGAGAAAGAACCGTTTAGAAAAATAAGTAAACAAGCACGGGACGAAGGATTTGAAAAATAAAAAACGTCAACAAATGTGTAAACATACAAACAAGGACTTAAGATTTGTAATCCCAAAAGCCACTTGGTAATCCATAAGCAAACATAGTCCAACAGAAAAGACAACCTCATAAAGAAAAGCTTATCAAATAACAAAGTGTCACAAGTATTAGGCCCGATTGGTAAGACTCCCCCAACTAATATAGTCAGTTAATTGGTAGTTGTTTTTAAATACTTGACGACCCGGTTTTTATTGGCTGATCCGCTGTAATTTATGTCCCCAAACACTGTTCATTTTTATATAAATAATACCACCTCAAATATGGTTTTAAATTAAAGGGACTTCTACCGTAACATTTATTCTAAATTTATCCTTATATTTCAAAAAATAAATCTTCCCTTCGTCGCCATTAAATTCCTTCTTCCCTTCGTCGACCTTAAATTCACCCTTATATTTCATCGCCGTCGCAGGCGGCGACGGAGCTCTGTGCCGATATGTAGAACGTTCATCGCTGCTTCTCGGTGCCCAGCCATCGTCAAAGCTCAATAGGTCTCGATCTTGGCGGATTCGTGATGTAGGTTTCGTCAATTTTGCAATGTGGCGGATTTGTGATGTAGGTTTCGTCAATTTTGGTTTCGTCAATTTTGCGATGTGGCGGATTTGTGATGTAGGTTTCGCCGAAGCTCAATAGGCCTGAGATTTGCGAGGTGGCGGATTTGTGATGTAGGTTTCGTCAATTTTGGTGCTTCGCCATTTGGGTTTTTCAAATTGAGATGTAGATTTTTCAAATTTGGGTTTTTCAAATTGAGATGTAGGTTTTTCAATTTTGGTGCTTCGTCAAATTGATGTAGGTTTTTCAAATTTTGGTGTTTCGCCATTTTTGCTAATTTGAGTTTTTCAAATTGATGCTGATTTTTTTTTTCTTATCACAAATTGCTGCTACTTTTGGATGATTTTGCTGTTGAAATTGCTGCATATTTGGATGAGTTTTGCTAATTTGGGATTTGCGGCTGAAATTGGGCATAAAATTTGGGTGATTTTTGCTAATTTGGAATTTTTGCTGCTAAAATTGAGTGAAATTGACGCTAATTTGGGATTTGTTGCTACTAAAATTTGGGCACTATCATAAAATTTGGGTGATTTTTGCTGTTGAAATTGCTGCTAATTTGGAATTGTTGTTGAAATTGGGCATAAAATTTTAGGAAGGGTGATCCTTTGGTGCTGTTGAAGATGATGATGGTGATGGTAAAAAAGAGCTTCTAAAGCAAATGGAAGGACAAATTAGTAATTTTTTACACTTCAATTATTTTTTTTATATTTTATTCACTTTATATACTCCCTACCAATCAACTTATAATTTTTTACACACTCTTTTTAATACTTCATACCAATTAACTTTATATCATTTTTTCTCTTTAAAATAGTCTTGACACTAATATTATAGCAATTTCAAAAGTGACTACCAATCGGGACCTTAGTAAGTATAGAAAATAAGTATTCTGTATTGACTTGATTCAAATGTTTACAACATATGTACATTTAAATAGAGATTAGCATGACATGCGTACGTAATCCCCCAATTACCTGAATCCCACTAATTTGGTGATACACATTAATTAAAAAGATTAATCCCAATAATCACGCGATATACATTAATGTACATATCTGTTTTGACTCCTTCCTTATACGCCCCCGCAAAATTGACGTCCCGTCGGCGACGGAAATTTTGGAACGCAGAAGCTAAAAACGGGCTCGAGCAAGTGGGTTGGTGAGGAGGTCTGCCAATTGATCGAGAGAGTTTACGTAAGAGACTGCAAGATGACCTTTGCTAGCAAGGTCGCGAACAAAGTGCAAGTCTATCGCGATGTGTTTCATGCGGGAATGTTGTACCGGATTCAAGGCCAAACGGGTTGCCCCCATATTATCACATAGAAGGCGTGGGGTGGACACCGTTGCGATGCCGAGATCTTTAAACAGATGATGAAGCCAACAGACTTATGATGCTGCTGCTGCTAATGCCCTGTACTCGGCCTCAGTAGAGGACCGAGCAACTCCAGATTGCTTGCGGGAACGCCAAGAAATCGGATTTGATCCGAGGAATATAATGTAAGCTGATGTGGACTTGCAATCACCAAGATCACCAGCGAAGTCCGAGTCCGAATAAGCAGTAAGTGTGAGCTGGGCAGACGGACGAAGAAGTAACCCATGATGTAGTGATCCCTTCAAGTAGCGGAATAATCTTTTGACAGCATCCCAGTGTGACGGTGAAGGCGAAGCCATGTGCTGTGCCAATTTATTGATGGTAAAAGCGATGTCCGGTCGAGTGAGCGTCAGACACTGAAGGCCGCCAATTGCACTTCTGTATTCGGTGCTATCTACCAATCCAGTAGACGAAACAGACTTGGAGGATAAAGGTGTGCAAACATCCTTTGCACCATCAAGTTTGTGACGCCGTAAGAGATCAAACGTGTACTTGTGTTGAGAGAGGAATAAGCCCTCTTTGCATTGTGCAACCTCAATGCCCAGGAAATATGATAGTGGTCCCAAGTCTTTTATTGCAAATGAGTCGCTAAGATGCTGAGTGAGTGCCTGGATTTTCTTATCACATGATCCTGTGATAATCAGATCATCAACATACATTAACACAAAGAGGCGAAGTTGATCTTTGTGTAATGTAAACAAAGAGCTGTCAGCACGGGATTGAACGAAACCGAATGCTACAAGGGCCGAGCTGAGAGCATTGTACCAAGCACGAGGTGCTTGACGAAGTCCGTAAAGTGTCCATTAGAGTAAACAAACATGACCTGGTTGAGTTTTATCCTTGAACCCGGGAGGCTGAGTCATATAAACTAGCAAGTCAAGTTTCCCGTGTAAGAATGCATTACTCACATCGAGTTGACGAAGAGACCACTTAAACTGAAGTGCCAAAGATAAAACGGTTCTGATGGTGACTGGCTTAACAACCAGGCTAAATGTCTCTTGAAAATCAATACCGGGACGTTGGTTGAAGCCTTTAGCAACTAAACGGGCTTTGTATTTATCCACCGAGCCATCGGGCTTTCTTTTGATTCTAAACACCCACTTGCAGCCAATGATGTTTCTAGACGATGGAGGCTCAACTAAATCCCACATTCCATGTTGATGAAGAGCAGTGAGTTCATCAGCCATGGCTGCCCGCCATTGTGGAGAGTCGAGTGCCTGTCGAACAGTGGATGGTTCAATATCGTTCGGAAGGGGATGTTTGGTAGCAGCAAATAATTGTTTGGGCCTGTAAATGTTATTTTGACTCCGGGTACACATCGTATGTGTTCTCTGGGGTGGCATGTTGTGAGGTTCGATAGGCATAGTTGGCGGTGTTTGAGTTGCTGGGGGCATTGACTGTTGTTGATGCGAGTGTTGGGATTATACTGGAAAATATGTTTTTACTTTGTATAATCGAAACTGAATTTCCAGACTTATTTACTGAAATAAATTGTTTATCACTGATGCTTTAAATATTATTGAATGTTACATATATTTACTGCATAACTGTTCAATAAGTCGTACGTGTTACATTGTAGTTTATTTAGTGATACCAGATCACAGAAGATTAAATTAACAGTCCCTTGTAACTAAAAGTACGCTATTCACGACCTAGATGGAAATGAACAACCCATCGTGAAAGGTTGAAGTGTAAGGCTCAGATTGGTTTGTCTTGACCAAGAGATTACACTAGTGCATGATTGATGCACTGAATATGACCTACAGGAGGATAAATTCTTCAGAACTGAACAAGGAATAATTAGACCTCAGTGGTTCGTTGTTTCTTAATCTTCGTTCCTTAAATAGGATCACGTGGGATTGGTAACTATTTCTTTGACTTATCATGGGTAGCGAATCAATGAGATTCAATACTTTTTATCTTGGGCAATATTATTAGTCACATGTGATTGCTAAGATTTAATACGAAGAATCGTGTGCAAGTACGCTTGTTTGATTTGACCCCTTGGGAGGTTCATAAGCTTTATCATACCAAATCTTGCAAGTGGAATTAGTTTCCGGTATGGATAATAACGTTGAACCGTTCCTTGACCAAGGATAAAAGATATTAATTAATGGAAAGCTATTTCAGTGGCTTGAATTAATTAATAGACTAGATAATCTTAAACACGGGAAATAATGACCGGGAGTCATATTGACTGTAATATGGGTTAAGATGGATAGTGCAATATTAATTATGTAGTGGGAATAATTAATATTTATGGGCTTGAATAATATTGTGGCTCAATATTGGATATTCAAGGTCCATTAGAAGGTCCAATCTTAATTCTCCTAAATGCCCCCTGAGTAGCCCAACACATAGTCCAATAACTGAAAAAGGTGATTAAAATAAAATAAATATTGTTGCTTATTTTTCCAAGTAAAATTTGAAATTTATAGATAAGTTGGGAGAAAGATTTTCTTTGAATTTTGTTATGGAATGAAGATATGTATTCTTGGAATACAAGATTATCTCATTAAATTCAAGAAATCTCCCACTTGGTCATCTATAATATGATTTTCGAATTTTTTTGAAATAGAGAGGCAAGAAAGATTATCTTGATTTTCTTGAAAAGATATTATGGAAGATATGTATTTTTGAAATACAAGAATATCTCATAAATTCAAGAAGATCCAAATCTTGGATTCTTGAACCTCATATTTTCGAAAATATTCATAACAAATAGAGAAAGGTGGGATTTTGTGGAATATTATGATTATGGGAAAAAGAATATAGGAGATATATTCAAGATTTCTTGGAGATCAAGAAAAGATTTTCCCACATCATATTTTGCCAAAATTTTCGTCCACTTTAGCCTCTATAAATAGGGGAAGAATGGTTCATTCCCAATAAGCACACGAAAATTGGTTTTTCGGAAAAATATCAGCGTCGATAAAATATCAAATATTTTGTAACGTCGACAGATTGTATTTTTTTGAAAAACGACAATTGTGAGTAGTGTACAATTCCATGTGCTGGAAAAATTAGCAAATCCACATAAGTGGTGCAACAAAGTTTATTTTTTCCTTTTTGTTAATTGTTCGACAAGTGTCCTTCCACCGGATAGTTGAGCAAGGGCTAAGGAAATACTTGGGAAGTCCTTTTGGTTAGTCCGTCCAACCGAATTCACTGCCATCCCGAGAGGTACGTTCACGTAAACCCGTAGATTCCACATGCGTAGGTTTTATGTGGCTTATTATATGCATGATATGTTGTTGCAATTATTATTTGAATTAATATAGGATTAATTCATGCTAGTAATAATTAAAGAATTAAATTTGTATTTAAATATTCACCCGAATAGATCGTGCAACTTATTCCCCAACAATCGTATCGAGCCACGGTTTTTGACTCTCAATTTTTTAAATTATAATTTAATTCGTTGACATTAAATTTGAAATTGGATAATGTAATTGCTAGATGCATTTTGCGGTATCCAATTGTCATGGAATTTAATGTGTTTATTTATGCATGCATATAAACTGTGGTTTTTAATTAGATTCGTTAGGATTCGTTTTTGCCTCGTGAGAAAATCCACGAAGTAGATTAGAATTTGTTTGATTTGATCAATGTAATAGACTAGTCTAGATCTAGGTTTATTTTTTTTTTGTAAATAAATTGTAACCGGATCGAAAAACGGAGATGGAGACGAAGAATTAAAGGATAAAATCGAAAAGGCGTAGGCGGCGTTTCGTCGCGCTTAAATGTGCCAAGGGAGGCACGCACATGACACGGACGCTGTGAGGCACGACGGGCGCCGGGGCAGGGTTTTAGAGGCCCGTGGGCTGCCAAGGGTGATCCGAACACCGCGCATGCCGATGTAAGACGCGTGACCGCAGGCGCGGAGTCGACCAAAGTGGATTCGCTGGAGCGGGCGACGGATGTTGCGGCGCGGAGTCAGCACCGGCGCGGCGATGGGGAGGGGCGCGGTGCTAAGAAAATCACCGGCGAGGCATTTGCCAGAGATACATGGCCAGACGCCGCCGCCGGTGAGTACCAACCCCGCCGAGGTCAGCGAGGCGCTGGCGGGCGACATACACTCCGCCGGACGTTGTCGAGGCCGCCGAGAGGGCTTAACCCGTTGGCGGAAGCGAAACACCGACGCAAGCCAGTATCCTACCGCGAGTCGCCAGCGCAAGCGCTGGTAATGGAGTATTTTTTGAGACGATCGAGTGGGAGAAATTCAAGACGGTGTTTCTTCAAGATCAAGCCAAGAAAAATCAAACCATGACAATTGGATAATTTGTGCCCAATATGTTTATTTTTTGCTTTTTGCTTGATTTATTTTGTGCTATCTTATGCTTTATTTAATTTGTTTAAATGTGTTTGCATGAGAATTGCCCAAATGAAAAATCTCACCTTCAAAATTACTAAGTATGTTTAAATAATTAATTGACAATTTTATTAGGATAATAAAATTGAATTAATTTTTGACCTCCATGATTTATTTATTTGTGAATTCTTTTGGAGAAATTCCCAATTTGGACGGTCAAAAGATAGCTTTCACATGAATGAATTCCAAACGGATGATTGTGGGTTATTACTAGTGGCGCATTTATAACCTCCCCACGAGGCTCGTTCAAAAACGAAATAATAATCCTCAGATTTAATCATGGTTATTACTTAGGTATAAAATTGATATGCATATACTTCCCTTTCAAGTCCCCGCCAATTTTATATTGGTCAAGTGGGGAGCCAACTATTAATCTGGATATTAAAGGTTTGTAATCGTTCTTGTTTGTAACCGCTTGAATGTGTTTAAATAATGACCCACCCCCGCGTGGCTTATTTAAACTGTTTTGAGATGTTGGGTGATGAATGTTCATATTTTTTTGAGATTTTAAATATGATGCATGTGATCGAATCTTGTGATATACTTGTGCTTATGCATATAGTTATTTATTTCGATTCAAAGATGTCGTTACCTTTTAATCCATTTGTTATTATACTTTAAAGTCAATACAATATGTATGTAAACTATATTGATTGGAAACGAAAATTATAATTGTCCTAACTGCACAAAAGCACAAGTGGATTTTTGACACACCAAAATCGGATGAGCCAACCGACGAGTCAAAACACGGGACTCGTCGGATCACCTTCATGAGAGATGTCGCCGCTAAGAATGGTGGAGGGCAAACCCGTAAAGGATTACGTCCTCAAAATAGATGGCCCATCCGAACAATCTTGAGATTCTCGAGTCGCAGATTATGATCCTGGAGACTCGAGATAAATTTGGTACTTTCACTCGCCCAAAAAGTTTTTGAGCATTTGGCCTCGCTAGCTAATTTGTTGCAAGCTTTTGGTCTCAAGCAGAGATGTTGATAAGGCATCAAACTCAAGTTTTTTGACGGCAAGTGGTCCGTCTTCATCTTCTAGGTCAAGGAGGCAAGAAAAAAAAGAGGACCAAAAGCCATAAGCAATAAAAAACTCAATCTGTTGCCAAGGGCAATGGTAAGATGAGGAATGCTTGTTGTGTCAAGGAAAATCCAAAGAGGAAGTGCTTTTAGGCTGCGGTGAGAGAGGACAATGGTGGTTTTTTCTGTTCCAACCCCAAAAGGGGCCGGACGAAAAAGGTAACTCTCACGCACTAGTTGTTGAAACTTGTTTAGCGGGCGATACTTCTCATTCGTGGGTGGTTGATACGAGATCCACTAATCATGTTGGCTTCACGGGTTCAAACGGACCCGACAACTTAGCGGGGAGTGAGATCCTCATCACACCGGGGCGATGCTTCAGAGTGGCGGCAAAAAGCAATGGGAGAAGTGCACCTATCTTTTGAAGATAAAGTTTTTTTTGAGATTATCTTTATGTTCCCAGTTTTAGAAAGAATTCACTTTCAGTTTCTAAAATTCGATTAAAGGACACTAAGTTTCTTCTAATAAGAATGACATCATTTCTTGAAATGATGAGTGTATCTGATACGGGACATTGATGAAAAAATCTCTATACAATTAATCATGCACACCACTCACTTAAATGCATCCTATAACACATCAACTATTTTCGACAAAAGAAAACGTGAACGAAACACTTCTTTGGCATCTAAGATTGAGTCATATAAATCCAAAGAGGATCCAAAGATTGGTAAAAGACGGTTCACTGGAGTGTCTCCAAGTTGAACCAATTCCAACCTGCAAATCATGTTTGGAGGGTAAAATGACCAAGAGGGCATTTGGAGCCAAGGGGAATAGGGCCAAAGAAGTATTAGAGATCGTTCACACAGATGTATGTGGTCCAATGTCAACCAAAGCAAGAGGAGGTTATGAGTATTTTGTCACTTTTATTGATGATTACTCAAGGTACGGTTACATTTTCCTTATGAAGCATAAATCTGAGACCTTTGAGAAATTCAAAGAATTTAAGGCTCAAACAGAGAATCATAGGGAAAAACGTATCAAGTCTCTACGATCTGATCGTGGAGGCGAATACCTCAAGCCGATGAGTTTTGAACTACTTATCGATGAAGGATTCAGATCCCAACCATCGCACCGGAAACCCTCAACAAAATGGGGTTGCAGAAAGAAAAACAGAACTCTTTTGGAAATGGTTAGATCTATGATGAGTTATGCGGATCTTCCCAAGTCGCTCGGGGTCATGCCTTGAAACAACAAATTACATTCGAACTTGGTGCCATCCAAATCGGTTCCCAAAACTCCCAAAGAATTGTGGACCGGGCGCAAGCCTAGTATGAGACACATGAGAATTTGGGGGTGTCCGCCCACGTGTTGGACAAGGAAGCCAGTAATTGGATCCTCGATCGTAATTAAGGTTGTTTTGTTTGTAGGTTACCCCGAGGGAACAAAAGGGTGTATGTTCTATGGTCCCGAAGATCAAAAGGTGGTCATCAGCACCCACTTTAGATTTTTGGAAGAAGACCCAGAAGTGAGATTACCTTAAATGAGCTAAGAGGGCAAACCTCAATGCCAACTGTACTAGATGATATACCAAACGACACACTTTCACAACGGAACCTCGTCAGAAGTGGGAGGGTTATAAGCTTGACCGAAAAGATTCATGGGAATAGGAGAGTCCCCGGACTTGATTCCCGTGATAAGATTTAATCAGACCCATGGACATATGACGAGGCACTCCAAGACAAGGATGCAGATTCTTGGCAAACAACAATGATAGCCGAAATGGGTTCTATGTTTCATAATAGAGTGTGGGAGCTAATCGAACCACTTAATGGGGTCAAACCCATTGGATACAAGTGGGTGTATAAGAGGAAAAGAGGACCGGATGGGAAGGTTGAAACCTTTAAAGCAAGACTAGTGGCGAAAGGTTACACTCAGAAAGAAGGGATCGATTATGAGGAAATTTTTTCGCCCGTAGCCATGCTTAAGTCCATCCGTATTCTCTTATCGATTGCTGCGCATTTTGACTTTGAAATCTGGCAAATGGATGTCAAGACAGCTTTCCTTAAGCGGAAGTTTTGATGAAGAGATCTATATGCAACAACCCCAAGGCTTCATTGAAAAAGGCCAAGAACACCTAGTTTGTAAGCTCAAGAAGTCCATTTACGGACCCAAACAGGCATCTAGAGCTTGGAACCAATGTTTTGATCATGTTATAAAGTCTTATGGGTTCGATCAAAACGAGTTGGAAAGTTGTGTGTATAAGAAGCGTGTCGGGACTGCATTGGTATTCTTAGTACTATACGTAGACGACATTTTGATCATCGGGAATGATGTGAAGGTGTTATCAGACGTAAGGGCATGACTTTCAAAACAATTTGATATGAAGGACTTAGGGGAAGCCGGACACATCCTTGGGATCAAGATCACTCGAGATAGCAAGAAAATGATGATCGGCTTATCGCAAGCTTCATACATAGACACTGTCTTGAAACGCTTCAGCATGCAAGATTCCAAGAAAGGATTCGTACCTTTCAGACTTGGAATCCATCTATCCAAGAAAATGTCCCCTAAGACGCAAAAGGAGATAGATGACATGAAAGACATTCCTTGTGCTTAGCTACCGCCGGAAACCTTATGTATGCAATCGTAGTACGAGACCAGGATATCCGCTTTGGCCGAGGCATGGTAGCAAGATATCAAAGTAACCTGAGGAAAGCGCATTGGACTACGTGATTTAAAAACATTATGAAGTATCCGAAAAGGAACTCGGGATAGAATGTTGATTTATCGATCCGATAGTCCAAACCCGGCCACACTCCGGACTAATTTCCAATCGACTTAGATTCCGTAAACTATCCGCTTTTCCGGTTAGTGTGTTTCCATTTGAGAAGTACATACCATCAAAACGAGTGTGAAGCAAAAAATGCATCATTGACTCAACCATGGAAGTCGGGTGAAAGTAGTTGCTTGTGAAGCGTTGAAAAAGAACCGATTTGGCTCTAGACCTTCTTAGTGGACTTGGATAGAGTTTCAATTTGTCTAGCAAATATTTGCTAGGGCGCTTGCAAATTCAAGGAACCAAGAGTCCATTGTTGGGATTATCTTGAAAAGTATGCTTTTACTTTGTATAAATAAACCTAATTTTCGAGACTTATTTCTTTGAAATAAATTGTTTATCACTAATGCTTTAAATATGATTGAATGTTATATATATTTCTTCGCATAACTGTTCAATAATTAGACACGTGTTACATCAGTAGTTAATTTAGTGATACCCGATCACGAAGATTAAATTAATAAATCCTTGTAACTATAAAGACGCCTATTCATTTACCTAGATGGAAATGAACAACCATCGCGAAAGGTTGAGGTGTAAGGCTCAGATTGGTTTGTCTTGACCAAGAGATTACACTAGTGCATGACCGATCGATCTTGTTGAATAGGACCCTCTGAGGAGGATAAATTCTTTAGAATCCAACAAGGAAGAATTAGACCTCGGTGGTTCGTTGTTTCTTAACCTTCGTCCCTTAAATAGGATCACGTGGGATTGGTAACTATTGCTTTGACTTATCATGGGTAGCTTAATCGAGAGAGAGATTCAATACTTTTTACCTTGGGCAATATTATTGGTCACATGTGATTGCTAAGATTTAATAAGAAGTGGTGCAAGCACGCTTGCTTGATTTGCCCCCTTGGGGAGGTTCATAAGCTTTATCATACCAAATCTTGCAAGTGAAATTTGTTTTAGGTATGGATAATAATGTTGAACCGTTCCTCGACCAAGGACAAAAGATATTAATTAACGGAAAGCTATTTCATTCATATAGTGGCTTGAATTAATTGATGGGCTAGATAATCTTAAACACGGAAATAATGATGGGAGCCATATTGACTGTAATATGGGTTAAGATGGATAGTGCAATATTAATTATGTAGTGGGATTAATTAATATTTATGGGCTTGAATTATATTGTGGCTCAATATTAGATATTCAAGATCCATTAGAAGGTCCAATCTTAATTCTCCTAAAGGCCCCCTGAGTAGCCCAACAAATAGTCCAATAACTGAAAAGGTGATTAAAATAAAATAAATATTGTTGCTTAATATTCCTCTAAATTTTCAAAAATTATGGATAAAAGAGGGAGAAAGATTTTCTTTGAATTTTGTTATGGAATGAAGATATGTATTCTTGGAATACAAGATTATCTCATTAAATTCAAGAAATCTCCCACTTGGTTATTCATAGTGAGATTTTCGAAATTTTTGGAAAATAGAGGTCAAGAAAGATTTTCTTGATTTTCTTGAAAGGATATTTATGGAAGATATGTATTTCTTGAAATACAAGAATATCTCATAAATTCAAGAAGATCCAAATCTTGGATTCTTGCACTAATATTTTCAAAAATTCCATATTGTAGAGGAGGTGGGATTTTTGTGGAATGTTTTAATTATGGGAAAAAGAATATAGGAGATATATTCAAGATTTCTTGGTGACCAAGAAAAGTCTTTTCCCACATTGAAATATCACTAATTTTTAGTCCCCCTCCTCTCCTATAAATAGGGGATGATTAGTTCATTCCCAAGTACAATTCCATGTCTTTGGAAATATTAGCAAATCCACATGTTGGTGCAACAAAGTTTATTTTTTTTTCCTTTTGTTAATTGTTCGCAAGTATCCTTCCACCGGATTGTCGAGCAAGGGCTAAGGGAATACTTGGGAAGTCCTTTTGGTTAGTCCGTCCGACCAAAGCCTTTGCCATCCGAGGAATGCGTTCACGTAAACCCGTAGAGATTCGCGTGCGTAGGTTTTACGTGGCTTTTTATATGCATGATATGTTGTTGTAATTATTATTTGAATTAAAATAGGATTAATTCATGCTAGTAATAATTAATGAATTAAATTTGTATTTAAATATTCACCGAATAGATCAATGCGAATCATTCCCCAACAATCGTATCGAGCCTTTGTTTTGACTCTGAATTTTTAAATTGTAATTTAATTCGTGGACTTTAAATTTGAAATTGGATAGTAGAATCAATTAGATCTGTTTTGGCGGTATCCAATTGTCATGGATTTTAATGTTTTATTTTGCATGCATATAAACCGTGGGTTTTTTAATTGATTCGATTCGGATTGTTTTTGCCTCGTGAGAAAATCCTCGAGTAGACTAGGATTTGTTTGATTTGATCAATGTAACAGACTAGTCTAGATCTAGGTTTATTTATTTTTTGTAAATAAATTGTAACCGGATCGGAACGAAGAGATGAAGAATTAAAGGACGAAATCGTAACAGGCGTAAAGGGCGGCGCGAAGGGCGCTGCTGCCGGCACGCTTTGGGGCGCAGGGCGAGGCCGAGCCTTGTGAGATGAAAAAGAAGCCTGGTCACGGGGGGCGCGCCTGCACCGAACGGACGGGCGGAAGCTAAGATTTGGGCGTTGAAGTTTGGTCGACAAATGGGCGAGGCGGGAGGCGGGTCGTCGCTCGCCGAGATCTATCGACGCTGTCGACAATGCCGAGGCGTCTTAGCCGAGGCATCAAGGGTAAGGCAGGTCTGCTGGGTGCCGTATCTAGGCAAGCTATTGCGGGGATCTTGGCATCATCCAGATTGCCATTGTTGCGAAATTGGCGCCCGGTTCGAGATTTAAGTATTTTTCGAGACTAACGAGTGGGAGAAATTCGAGATGTGTTTCTTCAAGATCAAGCCAAGAAAAAATCAAACCATGACAATTGGATAATTTGTGCCCAATATGTTTATTTTTTTCGCTTTTACTTGATTTTATTTGTCTTTATCTTATGCTTTATTTAATTTGTTTAAATGTGTTTGAATGAGGGTTGCCAAATTGAAAAATCTCAACTTCAAAATTACTAAGTATGTTTTAAATAATTAATTGACAATTTTTTTAGGATAATAAAATTGAATTAATTAATTTTGACCTCCATGATTTATTTATTTGTGAATTCTTTTGGAGAAATTCCCCCCACGAGACGGTCAAAAGATAGGTTTCACATGAATGAATTCCGAACGAATGATTGTGGGTTATTACTAATGGCGATGATGACCCTCCCCAAGAGGCTCGATCAAAGCGAAATAGTAATCCTGTATTTAATCATTGTTATTACTTAGGTATAAAATTAATATGCATATACTTCCCCGAAGTCTTTGTCAATTTTATATTGGTCAAGTGGGAGCCAACTATTAATCTGGATATTAAAGGTTTGTAACTGTTCTTGTTTGTAACCTGCTTGAATGTGTTTAAATAATGACCCACCCCATGTGGCTTATTTAAACTGTTTTGAGATGTTGACTGATGCATGTTCATATTTTTTTTGAGATTTTAAAATATGATGATGTGATCGAACCTTGTGATATACTTGTGTTATTGCATATAGTTGTTTATTTCAGTTCAACATGTCGTTACCTTTTAATCCACTGTTATTATACTTAAAGTCAATACAATATGTATGGAAACTATATTGATTGGAAAATTATAATTGTTTTAACTGCACAAAAGCACAAGTGGATTTTGACACACAAAAATCAGATGAGCCAACTGACGAGTCAAAACATGCGGGACTCGTCAGATCACCTTGCGAGAGATGTCGTCGCTAAAAATGGTGGAGGAAAAACCCGTAAGGGATTACGTCCTCAAAATAGATGGCCCATCTGAACAAACTTGAGATTCTGAGTGCAGATTATGATCTAGAGACTCAGATGAATTTGGTACTTCATTCTCTGCCCAGAAAGGTTTTTGAGCATTTTGGCCTCGCTAGCTAATTTGTTGCAAACTTTTGGACTCGGCAGAAATGATGATAAGGCACCAAACTCAAGCTTTGACGACAAGTGGTCCATCTTCATCTTCTAGGCCAAGGGTAGACAAGATAAAGAAGAGGACCAAAGGCTATAAGCAATAAAACTCAACTGTTGCCAAGGGCAATGGTAAGATGAGGAATGCTTGTTGAGTCAAGGAAAATCCAAAGAGGAAGTGCTTAAGCTGCGGTGAGAGAGGATAATGGAGGTTTTGCCTGTTCCAACCCCAAAAGGGACGGAAAGAAAGGTAATTCTCACACACTAGTTGTTGAAACTTGTTTAGCGGCGTATACTTCTCATTCGTGGGTGGTTGATACGAGATCCACTAATCATGTTGGCTTCACGAGTTCTAAATGATCCGCAACGTGGTGGGGTGAGATCCTCATCACATCGGGCAACGTTATTTACGAAAGTAGAAGACATTGCAATGCTACGTAAGTGGCAGATATTGCAATGCTACGGTAGTAACGATTATTGCAATACTACGCAAGTAGCAGACATTGCAATGCTACATGAGTAGCAGTTAAAGCAGTGGGAGAAGTGCACCTATCTTTTGAAGATAAAGTTTCTTTTTGAGATTATCTTTATGTTCCCAGTTTTAGAAAGAATTCACTTTCAGTTTCTAAAATTCGATTAAAGGACACTAAGTTTCTTCTAATAAGAATAGTGTATCTATTACGGGACATTGATGGAAAATCTCTATACAATTAACTGTGCACACCACTCACGAAATGTATCCTATAACACATCAACTGTTTCCGAGAAAAGAAAACGTTCATCAGACGTGAACGAGACACTTCTTTGGCATCTAAGATTAGGTCATATAAATCCAAAGAGGATCCAAAGGTTGGTGAAGGATGGTTCGCTGGAGCGTCTCCAAGTTGAATCGGATCCAACCTGCGAATCATGTTTGGAGGGTAATATGACCAAGATGGCATTTGGAGCCAAGGGGAATGGGGCTAAAGAAGTGTTAGAGATCGTTCACATAGATGTACGTAGTTCAATGTTAACCAAAGCAAGAGGAGGTTATGAG
This sequence comes from Stenogyne calaminthoides, assembly GCA_037126765.1. Lineage (NCBI taxonomy): Eukaryota > Viridiplantae > Streptophyta > Magnoliopsida > Lamiales > Lamiaceae > Stenogyne > Stenogyne calaminthoides. Next base: position 37,920,509 of record JBBCBC010000003.1, on the reverse strand, counting down.
TGATTTTATTGGTGATTACTCAAGGTACATTTTCCTTATGAAGCATGAATCTGAGACCTTTGAGAAATTCTAAAGAATTTAAGGCTCAAGCAGAGAATCATATGGAAAAATGTATCAAGTCTCTACGATCTGATCGTGGAGGCGAATACCTCAGCGATGAGTTTTTGAACTACTTATCTGATGAAGGGATTGTATCCCAGCTCGCCGCACCCGAAACCCCTCAACAAAACGGGGTTGCAGAGCAAAGAAACATAATTTTTTTTTGAAATGGTTAGATCAATGATGAGTTATGCGGATCTTCCCGAGTCGTTCTGGGGTCATGCCTTGGAAAACAGCGACTTACATTCTGAACTTGGTGCTATCCAAATCAGTTCCCAAAACCCCAAAAAATTGTGGACCGGGCGCAAGCCTAGTATGAGACACATGAGAACTTTGGGGTATCCGGCCTACGTGTTGGACAAGGAAACCGGTAGATTGGATCCTCGATCAGAATTAAGGCTATTTTGTAGGATACCCTGAGGGAACAAAAGAGTGTATGTTCTATAGTTCCGAAGATCAAAAGGTGGACATCCGCACCCACTTTAGATTTTTGGAAGAAGACTATATGAACCAAAGAAAACCCAGAAGTGAGATTACCTTAAATGAGCTTAGAGGGCAAACCTCAGTGCCGACTGTACTAGATGATATACCAAACGATACGTTTTCACAACCAGAGCCTCGTTATAGTGGGAGGGTTGTTAGACAGCCCGAGAGATTCATGGGAATAGGAGAGTCCTCGGACTTGATTCCCGGAATCAGACCCATGGACATATGACGAGGCACTCCAAGATAAGGATGCAGTTTCTTGGCAAACAGCAATGAAAGCCGAAGTGGGTTCTATGTTTCATAATAGAATGTGGGAGCTAGTCGAACCACTTAATGGGGTCAAACCCATTAGATGCAAGTGGGTATATAAGAGGAAAAGAGGATCGGACGGGAAGGTTGAAACCTTTTAAAGCAAGACTAATGGCGAAAGGTTATACTCAGAAAGAAAGGGATCGATTATGAGGAATTTTTTTGCCCATAGCCATGCTTAAGTCCATCCGTATTCTCTTATCGATTGCTGCGCATTTCGACGTTGAAATCTGGCAAATGGATGTCAAGACAGTTTTCCTTAACGGAAGTCTTGATGAAGAGATCTATATGCAACAACCCCAAGGTTTCATTGAAACAGGCCAAAAACATCTTGTTTGTAAGCTCAAGAAGTCCATTTACGGACTCAAACAGGCATCCAGAGCTTGGAACCAAAGTTTTGATCATGTTATAAAGTCTTATGGGTTTGATCAAAATGATTTTGAAAGTTGTGTGTATAAAAGCGTGTCGGGGATCAGAGATTGGTATTCTTAGTACTGTACGTAGATAACATTGTGATCATCGGGAACGATGTGAAGGTGTGATCAGACGTAAGGGCATGTTTTTCAAAACAGTTTGATATGAAAGACTTAGGGAAAGCCGGACAAATCCTTGGGATCAAGATCACTCGAGATCGCAAGATAAGGATGATCGGGTTATCGCAAGTTTCATACATAGATACTGTCTTGAAATGCTTCAGCATGCAAGATTCCAAGAAAGAATTCGTACCTTTCAGACTTGGAATCCATCTATCCAAGAAAATGTTCCCTAAGACGAAAAGGAGATAGATGACATGAAAGGTATTCCTTGTGCTTCGGCTGTCGGAAACCTTATGTATGCATTGCTGTGTACGAGATCGGATATCTACTTTGCCGTAGGCATGGTAGCAAGACATCAAAGTAACTCAGGGAAAACGCATTGGACGACAGTTAAAAACATTCTGAAGTGTCTGAAAAGAACTCGGGATAGAATGTTGATTTATCAGTCAGATACTCCAATCCCCATCGGCTACACGGACTCGAATTTCCAATCAGATATAGATTCCAGAAATTATCTGCCTCAGTTAGTGTGTTTCCATTTGGGAAGTGTAGCCATCAAATGGACGAGTGTGAAGCAGAAATGCATCACTGACTCAACCATGGGACTCGGGGAAGTAGTTGCTTGTGAAGCAGTGAAAGAACCGATTGGGCTCTAGATCTTCTTAGTGGACTTGGATGGTGTTCAATTTGTCTAAAGAATATCTGCTGCTAGGGCGATTCTTGATTCAAGAGAACCAAGAGTCCACGAGTCAAACAAACACATTAAAGGAAAGACATCTTATACGAGAAATCGTTAAGAGATGAGATATAGATGTGGCAAAGATAGCGTCTGAGGACAGCCTAGCAGATCCATTCACAAAGCGTCTGCCTCTGAATACATTCGAGAGACATGTGAGTGGAATGAGTGTCAAGACCGTTGCCAATCTGCTTTGAGTATAAGTGGGAGAAATTATTAGGTTCGTGTAGGTGACATTAGATGTCATGGACTACTCGAGACGTGTTGTAGTATACTTAAAAGCAGACTTTGAGTATAAGTGGGAGATTGTTGGGATTATCTTTGAAAAGTATGCTTTTACTTTGTATAATCGAAAACCTAATTTTCGAACTTATTTCTTTGAAATAAATTGTTTATCATCGATGCTTTAAATATGATTGAATGTTATATATATTTCTTTGATAACTGTTCAATAATTAAACGTGTTACATCAGTAGTTAATTTAGTGATACCCGATCACATTAAAGAAGATTAAATTAACAGTCCCTTGTAACTATAAGTACGCCATTCACGACCTAGATGGAAATGAACAACCATCGCGAAAGGTTGAGGTGTAAGGCTCAGATTGGTTTGTCTTGACCAAGAGATTACACTAGTGCATGATCGATCAATTTGAATAGGACCTGAGGAGGATAAATTCTTGAATCGAACAAGGAAGAATTAGACCTCGGTGGTTCGTTGTTTCTTAACCTTCGCCCCTTAAATAGGATCACGTGGGATTGGTAACTATTGCTTTGACTTATCATGGGTAGCTTAATCGAGAGAGATTCAATACTTTTTATCTTGGGCAATATTATTGGTCACATGTGATTGCTAAGATTTAATACGAAGAGAATCGGTGCAAGCACGCTTTGCTTTGATTTGCCCTTGAGAGGTTCATAAGCTTTATCATACCAAATCTTGCAAGAGGAATTTGTTTCCATTGTATGGATAATAATGTTGAACCTTTTCCTCGACCAAGGACAAAAGATATTAATTAACGGAAAGCTATTTCAAATTGGCTTGAATTAATTGATGGGCTAGATAATCTTAAACACGGGAAATAATGATTGGGAGCCATATTGGATTTGTAATATGGGTTAAGATGGATAGTGCAATATTAATTATGTAGTGGGATTAATTAATATTTATGGGCTTGAATTATATTGTGGCTCAATATTAGATATTCAAGATCCATTAGAAGGTCCAATCTTAATTCTCCTAAAAGGCCCCCTCGAGTAGCCCAACAAATAGTCCAATAACCTGAAAATGTGATTAAAATAAAATAAATATTGTTGCTTAATATTCCTTTAAATTTTCGAAAATTATGGATAAAAGAGGAGAAAGATTTTCTTTGAATTTTGTTATGGAATGAAGATATGTATTCTTGGAATACAAGATTATCTCATTAAATTCAAGAAATCTCCCACTTTGTTATTCATAGTGAGATTTTCGATTTTTTTGGAAAATAGAGCTCAAGAAAGATTTTCTTGATTTTCTTGAAAGGATATTTATGGAAGATATGTATTTCTTGAAATACAAGAATATCTCATAAATTCAAGAAGATCCAAATCTTGGATTCTTGCACTAATATTTTCAAAAATTCCATATTGTAGAGGAGGTGGGATTTTTGTGGAAAATTTTAATTATGGGAAAAAGAATATAGGAGATATATTCAAGATTTCTTGGTGACCAAGAAAAGTCTTTTCCCACATTGAAATATCACTAAATTTTCGTCCCCCTCCTCTCCTATAAATAGGGGATGATTAGTTCATTCCCAAGTACAATTCCATGTGCTAGAAATATTAGCAAATCCACATAAGTGGTGCAACAAAGTTTATTTTTTTCCTTTTGTTAATTGTTCGCGAAAGTATCCTTCCACCGGATTGTCGAGCAAGATCAAGGCTAAAGGAATACTTGGGAAGTCCTTTTGGTTAGTCCGTCCGACCAAAGCCCACGATGCCATTATAAATCCCGAGAGGATCAAGTTGACCAGGGGGAACCGATGACGTTCACGTGAAACCCGTAGATTCCGTGATGTAGGTTTTTTCGATGGCTTTTTATATGCATGATATGTTGTTGTAATTATTATTTGAATTAATATAGGATTAATTCATGCTAGTAATAATTAATGAATTAAATTTGTATTTAAATATTCATCCACCTATCTCAAAAGAGGGTGACAATGGAGGATAAGCGCGAAGTGAAATTAGATATAAAATTCAAGATCCACAGCATTAAATATCGAATTTCATTCCATGAGCTTAAAAGCAAAAACATCTACGAAGTCAAACAAACAAATGTAATGGGAAAACTGAAGGAAAGACATCTTATACGAGAAATCGTTAAGAGAGAGGATATAAATGTGGCAAAGATAGCGTCTAAGGACAACCAAAAGAAGCATCTATTCATTCACATGAGGGTGATTAATGTTTTGGTTAATTGGTTTCTGAATACATTCGAGAGACATGTGGAAGGAATGGGTGTCAAGAAAAAAGGAAAAGAAAAGTTGGTGATACCATCCAATCTTCAAAAAAATCTATTTTTATATTGAGTATAAGTGGGAGAAATTATTAGGTTCGTATTTGTAGGTGACATTAGATGTCACGAGATCAAACACGAAGACATGTTGTAGTATACTTTAAAAAGCAGACTTTGAGTATAAGTGGGAGATTGTTGGGATTATCTTACCGAAAGTATGCTTTTACTTTGTATAATGAAAAAGTGTTAATATTCAATTTCGCATTTACTTATTTCAAAAAATGCTTTTTGAAATAAATTGTTTATCACTAATGCTTTAAATATTATTGAATGTTACATATATTTATTTGCATAATCTTTCAATAAAGCCGTGAACGTGTTACATTGTAGTTAATTTAGTGATACGAGATCACGTAAGATTAAATTAAATCCCCTTGTAACTAAAAAGTACGCTATTTCGACCTAGATGGAAATGAACAACCCATCGTGAAAGGTTGAAGTGTAAGGCTCAGATTGGTTTGTCTTGACCAAGAAATTACACTAGTGCATGGTGATGCTTTTAGGTTTCAAACTGAATTAATGAATAGGACCTAAACATGAGGATAAATTCTTTAACCCGAACAAGGAATAATTAGACCTCGGTGGTTCGTTGTTTTCTTAATCTTCGTTCCTTAAATAGGATCACGTGGGATTGGTAACTATTGCTTTGACTTATCATGGGTAGCGAATCAATGAGATTCAATACTTTTTATCTTGAGCAATATTATTAGTCATGTGATTGCTAAGATTTAATACTGAAGAATCGTGTGCAACGCGTTGAAAGGTTTGTTTGATTTGATTATCATTCGAAAAAAATTACACTAGGAGGTTCATAAGCTTTATCATACCAAATCTTGCAAGTGGAATTAGTTTTAGGTATGGATAATAATGTTGAACCGTTCTTGACCAAGGATAAAAGATATTAATTAATGGAAAGCTATTTGATTGGCTTGAATTAATTAATGGGCTAGATAATCTTAAACACGGAAATAATGACCAAATTAATTAATGGGAGCCATATGATTGTAATATGGGTTAAGATGGATAGGCAATATTAATTATGTAGTGGATTAATTAATATTTTGGGCTTGAATAATATTGTGGCTCAATATTAGATATTCAAGGTCCATTAGAAGGTCCAATCTTAATTCTCCTAAAAAGGCCCCCTCCGAAAGTAGCCCAACATATAGTCCAATAATAAAAAATGTGATTAAAATAAAATAAATATTGTTGCTTATTTTTCCAAGTAAAATTCGAAATTTATAGATAAGTTGGGAGAAAGATTTTCTTTGAATTTTGTTATGGAATGAAGATATGTATTCTTGGAATACAAGATTATCTCATTAAATTCAAGAAATCTCCCACTTGGTCATCTATAATATGATTTTCGAAATTTTTTGAAATAGAGGGGCAAGAAAAATTTTCTTGATTTTCTTGAAAAGATATTATGGAAGATATGTATTTTTGAAATACAAGAATATCTCATAAATTCAAGAAGATCCAAATCTTGGATTCTTGAACCTCATATTTTCGAAAATATTCATAACAAATAGAGAGAAAGGTGGGATTTTGTGGAATATTATGAATATGGGAAAAAGAATATAGGAGATATATTCAAGATTTCTTGGAGATCAAGAAAAAAATTTCCCACATCATATTTTGCCAAAATTTTCGTCCACTTTAGCCTCTATAAATAGGGGATGTATGGTTCATTCCCAATAAACACACGAAAATTGGTTTTTCGGAAAAATATCAGCGTCGATAAAATATAAAATATTTTGTAACGTCGAAAGATTGTATTTTTTTGAAAAATGACAATTGTGAGTAGTGTACAATTCCATGTGCTGGAAAAATTAGCAAATCCACATAAGTGGTGCAACAAAGTTTATTTTTTCCTTTTTGTTAATTGTTCGACAAGTGTCCTTCCACCGGATAGTTGAGCAAGGGCTAAAGGAATACTTGGGAAGTCCTTTTGGTTAGTCCGTCCAACCGAATTCACTGCCATCCCGAGAGGTACGTTCACGTAAACCCGTAGATTCCGCATGCGTAGGTTTTATGTGGCTTATTATATGCATGATATGTTGTTGCAATTATTATTTGAATTAATATAGGATTAATTCATGCTAGTAATAATTAAAGAATTAAATTTGTATTTAAATATTCACCCGAATAGATCTGTGCAACTTATTCCCCAATCTCATTGGGCACCGATCGTGATGGAGATGGATTTGGGCCAGAGGGAGATATGGACGAGCTTTCTGTAGCTAAGTCAAGTGCATGTGATGACAAGGCTGGAGGCTCGGGTAATAAGGGCAATGTGAAGTTGCCACGTTTTGGCACAAGAGCAGATGGTGTGGGAGACTTTAATAATGTGCTAGGAAATTTAGCCTCTAAGAATTGCACATGGCGAGACAAATAAATTCGCCCAGAGAGTGAGCCATAGCACTTATAAGCATTTTGAGAGGTTGAATAACCAATAAAAATGCAAGGCAATGGTGGTGGTGTTAATTTACCCGGTAAGTACGGACGTAGCCAAGGAAAACAAAGACAGCCGAAGATTCGTAATTTTGAATAATTGGGTTTTGCTCGAAATAATAATTGATACAGACTCTTCTTACCGAGTAAGGGCGTAGGCATTCGATTGATCAAATAAATTGCAGTTTGCAAAGCATGGGACCAATATTCATCGGGAAGAGAAGCATGGTGAAGGAGTGCCCGACCAATCTCGAGAATATGTCGATTACGACGTTCGGACATGCCGTTTTGTTGTGGTGTGTGCGGCGCAGTTGTCAACCATGAAATACCACAATTAACCAGAAATTTACGCAAGGCAAGAAATTCCCCACCATTATCTGTGAAAAAGTTACGTATAGTGTGCCCAAATTGATTTTCAACCAAAGAACTGAATTGTGGAAAAATAGTTGCCACTTGAGACTTAGCATTCAATGGATAAAGCCAACAATAACGAGTAAAGAGATCCACAATTAACAGAAAGTATTTCGATCCATCCAATGAAACAACAGGTGAAGGACCCCAAACATGTTGGGGAATAAGTTGCACAGATCTATTCGGGATGAATATTTAAATACAAATTTAATTCTTATAATTATTACTAGCATGAATTAATCCTATATTAATTCAAATAACAATCCAACAACAAATCATACATATAATCAATTTACGTAAAACCTACGCATGCGAAAATTCTACGAGTTTACGTGAACATACCTCTTGGGACGACAATGGTCTTGTTGATTAGACTCTGTTGGGAGATGAATTTAATAAAAGATTATATGATTTTGATTAAGATCCCAAAACCCCTGAGTATGACATGTTCAGTAATGATCTTGATAGATGAGTCAGGATTCAGTTTTAGAGTATTCAGGATGTTATCTGCAAAATGTATAGTCAGCAGATATAGTTCAGGATAGGTTCTGAAGACTCTGAAGAACTCAAGATGTTTCAAGATCTTGAAGTTTCAAAGATGAAATCAAGTCTCAAGACTCAAGATGAAATCGAGATATCAAGACTCAAGATGGAAACCGAGAACCAAGACTCAAGATGAAGACTCAAAGATATCACCAAGATAAATCAATCTCGTAAGACTCAAGACTCGTAAGACTCAAGACTCGTAAGACTCAAGACTCAAGACCTCAAGACTCGTAAGACGCAAGATCAAGATCGAGTATTTGAAGATCAAGAATATCGAAAGACAAGAATTATCAAGACTCAAGAATGTATCAATGCTCAAGATGAACTCGAATGTTCCGAGGCACTGAATATATCTATCTGAAGGATGCAATACTGAGAGAAACGCGATACCTTAGAAAGTAAGATATTGCCAAGACATTCAAATGCAAACAAGAGGAACTAAGTCAGAAGTGTTGTTAAGGTTATATCAAACTCAGAGTTTGTAACCAAAAGAGCCGTTGAAAGGTGTCTACTTTTTTACCGGAGACAAAAGTCAAAAAGAGGAAGACGACATCGCACTATACCGATTAATCGACAAAGGATAAAGTCAATAAAAAGATGTCAGATGTACGATAGTTCCAGACTGCAAAAAGTGAAGACCGGCTACATGAAAGGCTATTGCCTAAAACGTGTTAGGGAGTTTCAAACCCTAAATATAGCCGTTTCTCACACACCATAAGAGGGAACTCACGAAGCTATCTCTCCAACGGATAGTTTTCAAGAGTAACCTTGGTGTATGCCTATAAATACTGGTGACCCTCTACATCGTAAGGTTACGAGAAATTTATACGCAACTCAAGAGCTCAAACTTATTCTTGCAAAAGTTACAGCACTCGAAATACCTTGAATTTCCCAAGTGCTTCTATATTGAAGAGAGCTCACTTTACTAAGCCTAGCTTGATAAGATTTATCCAAAGCTTAGTCGAGATATCCTAACCCTTTGCATTGTGCTTCATTGTAAAGGATATCTCATCCTAGTTGGAAACCAACCAAGAAACCCCAAACCCTTGAGAAGGTAGTTGGAGTGTGTTTGTTGGTGAGTAGAGTTGTAAAGAGTTAGTAAACTACGCGGAGTAGTCGTAAAACTCTAGAGGAGAAGTTAGTAAGCCAAGGGTGGGTAGTCCGAAAGCTTTGTGTGTGATTGAGTAAGTAAACTACGGAGGTAGTCGAAAAACTCAAGGTCGGGTTGAGTAAGTAAACTACGCGGAGTAGTCGTAAAAACTCGGGGTACGAAGTTGAGTAAGTAAACACGAGGTAGTCCGAAAAGCTCGAAGTTGATAGTGAATTTCTCTCAAGAGTCGGGAGAGCGGATGTAGAGCTTGAGTCTCGAACCACTATAATCGTTGTGTTCTTTATTGCTTTCTTTATATCAGGCTTTTAATTGCATTGACTCGATTTTGAAAGCATACTTTTCACCGATATTCGGTTGGAATCAATCCACCAAGTTGCATAAGTGAATCACAGCCTAATCACTATTTCATAAGGGAAGGTTTCAAAGAAAGCTTTAAAACGAGTATAAACTAAGGCCAACCATTCAAGACGACCGAAAAGCTAGAACAGATAGTTACCAAATCAACTCTCTACCGAGGATTGATAAGTTAGTTATCCGATCCAAGCAACTCGGGATCTCGACACTCGAGGACTCGGTTGGGATTATCTCGAGGTATCTGAAAAGCATTTCGGGATCACTGTCTCAATGAGACTTTGACTCAGAAGCGATCTGTGCTTCTCGTAACCTAATCTTGAGGATTGTCGACCCAAGCCGACCTCAGAAGAAAAAAAGTTTTAAAATCAATTGAACACGTGTATTCCCCCATACACGTGTAAGACTCGTTTTCAGGGACCAACAAGTGGTATCAGAGCAAAGGGTTCAACTTGACCACTGTTGTGGTTGACCAAAGTTTTATTTTCAAAAATACTTGTGGTCTATCCGAATCGATCTTATTTGCTAAATTTTTTTTCAAAAGATCGGAAAAATGTCTTCTAAAAACTTCCCATGTTCTCGAGAGAGAACTATGATCTATGGAGACCGAGAACGCAGGCACATCGTATTCCAAACATGAGCGTATGTGGAGAGTGGTTTCTCAAGGACCATTCAAATTTATGTGGTGAATCCGGAGGAATGTAAGATGAGAGAATTGATCCTAGAGCGAGAATTTCCTAAGTCGATGACCAACCGACTCTGAGGAGAGAGAAAGTTAGTCAATCTAGACTACATTGCAAAAGACACACTATACAATACAATTGATGATGGTGTGATGGGAATGATCTCTCACTGTAATACTGCTAAAGAGATATGGGATACACTAGCTGTTATGTGCCAAGGCACAGATCATATAAAAAGAAAACAAACTTTCAAAGTGGCAATTGGAAAGTTTGACAGTTTTTGAAATGGATGATGGTGAATCAATAGACAAATTGGAAGTCGATTCACTAAAGATCATGAATGATCTAAATGCACTTGGAAAGAAATATCTACAAAGAGAAGTGGCATTGAAATTTCTTAGAGGTCTTTCTAAGAAATGAGATATTCATGCAAAGGGTGATTGAAAACACCAAGAACATTAGTTCAATGCCATACCAACAAGTCTTCTCTCGAAATGAAAGCCTATGAATTTGTAATTGATAAGAAATCCAAAAAAAAAGGCCGACAAAGAAAGATGATTCTTCATCATAAAAATGTGGCTTTAAAAGCCAAAGATAAAACTCAAAAACTAAAGAGTCTCGAGAACCCCATGCCAAACATCGGGATGAGCTTGAGGAAAAGCTAAAGACCGATGGCAAGGAGGTTTGATGACTTAATAGTAGATTTGGAAAATACAAAAGCTTTTTTACAGAACCACAGTACCGGAGAAGAAACCCGAGGATGATCAACCGAGAAGAAGAAGGACACGAAGTCAAGGATCTTCATCATCAGAAAGAAGGACTCCAAGTCCAAAGAAGAAAATGATCGGGATGATGATGCCAACAGATGCTATAATTGTCAAGAAAGGTCACTTCCAAAGATGATTGTCCGAGTTGAGTGCTAAGGAGAGAAGAGAAAGACAAGCTAAAAGAGACCAAGTTCTCAAGCCAAAAAGGCCATGGTTGCGGAAGAAGAACACTCGAGGAGGAATCTAGCTCTTCAGATGAGATATTCTCGTGACAAAGGAAAGTGATGACATCTGCCCTCGATGGCCATTGAGGAGGTAAACTCTCCCGTCTCTCGTTGTTGCTCCTACACTAGCACAAGAGTTTTCAAGTTCCACCAAAAACAACTATTTTGACCGATGGATTCTTTTTGAGAACTGATGAAAGACTATGTTGTTTTTGCAAGGATCGCTAAATAAAACTCAAGAGCAGAATAAGCGAATCGAATGCCGAAAATCTAAAATGGAAAGACTCTAGCAAAACCGAAATCACTTCTCAATTTACGGGAGCTACCGATGAACTCGGATGTTCGAAAGTACAACTCTCGAGAGAAAGAGAAGTTGATAGAGACCCTAACAAAAAAAGCTAGAGAAATCCATCAAGAAATTCAACTAATCGTAACTAAGTTCAATGACCTCTCTCGAGAAGCATGAAACTCTCACAGAATCGTGAGGATAGTGCATGTAAGAAGTTAACTCTATTGAATAATGCATCTAAAGTAATAGATGAAATTCAGAGTTACCAGAGATCCGCCACTATAAAAACTGGATTGGGATACACCTGTGGGGAACCTCACAAGGTCATCCGAATCTTTGCATCAAGTAGCAAGAAGACAATCTTTGTTAAATCAATGGCACCTACACTTCAAACTCAAGAAATGCCCAAGGTTGTAGACAAAGGAAAATGACCTATGGTTTCAAAAAAAACCGAATGATTAGGTTAGAAAGCCCAAACCTCGGTGAAGGCTAGAAAACCCGAAATCGATTGGAAAATTTGCAAGTACTTCAAAGCCTCGGGCTAAGAATGCAAACTTGAAAGGATCTACTTCGAACCATCAGAGGAATCTTCGAGAAGAGAAACACTCAACAGAGATATTCTCAATCGAAGAGACCAAGTCCTCAAGATCTTCGAAAGACCCATATTTCAAAGACAGCAACCTAAACCCCACTTGCCTAAGGGTAAAGGTTACCCGAACCCAAGTCAACAAAGATTCGCATCCCAAGACAGTAAGCCAAAAGAATGGACAAAAAGGCTTGAACCAAAGAAGAATTCAAAAGCCCATGTTCATGCTAAGGCCAAAGACTATACACGTGAAACCGCTAAGGCACCCAGAGTAGTAAATGTGTATGTAGATGTTTATGGAAGACAAATCACCACTCTAAAGTGATTATAGTTGTTAGGTGATTTGGATCCCTAAAGGTACAATTTAACCTTGTAGGACCCTACACAAATTGGGTACCTAAGAATTAAATTGTTTTTCAGAGGAAAACAAGGGGAATCGAATCGACTAAAGATCACATGGCAATCGATGAGCAGAGATGAAAAGCCCTCGATATATGGTATCTTGACAAAGTGGATGTTCAAGACATATGACAGATACAAGAAGATACTCAAAGGACTATGTTGAACAAAGAGGCCTGAGATCACTTTTGGAGATAACTCCAGGGATGATCAAGGATATGGAACTTTGGAAATCGACTCTTTCATATCCATGGTGTTTCATATGTATCCGGATTGAAGCATAACTTGCTTTCAATTAGCCAATTTCTGTGATAAAGGTTTTAATGAAAGTTCTGAGAACTTATGAAAGATGATACATCACAAAAAACTACTACTAATCGGGTACAAGAAAAGGGAATGTGTATCTTATCGATTGGAGTTCAACTCCTAAAGATACATGTTTAGTTGCTAAAAGTTCCACAGATACCAAATTGGTTATGGCATAAAAAGAATGAATCACCTAAATTTCAAAACCCCGAACAAGCTTGCAAGATTAGCTCTTGTAAGAGGGTTACCTAACGAAGTGTTCAAGAAGGAACATATTTGTGATGCATGCGAGAAAAGGCAAAACAGATAAGAGCATCATTTAAAAGTAAAGTTGAGGTTTCTAATGAAAAGAATACTTGATTATTTCATATGGATCTTTTTGGTCCTATAAACACTGTGGAGCACTAATGGCGGGAAATACACATTGGTAGTAGTTGATGACTACTCGAGATATACTTGGGTCATATTCTTTTCAAGAAGAAAGAGACTTAGATAAAATTCGCCAGAGTTAATGAAAAGGCTCAAGATTGAGAAAAATCGAGTGTGGTCAAAATCGATCCGACAAAGGAACTGAATTTATAAATCATATTATATCGATTATTAGCAAAGAAATGGAATTTCTCATGAAACATCACCGCAAGGACCCCTCAACAAAATGGTGTTCTTTGAAAGAAGGAACATGACTCGAAAAAAAGTTCGCAAGGACAATGATAGTTGAAGTCGATATTCCTAAAAGATTTTGGGTCAAGTCGTCAACACCGCACGCTACTCACGAGAATAGATCCATGCCGACCAAGAGTCAAGGCAAAACACCTTATGAGCTTTGGAATGAAAGGAAGCCTCTTGTTTCTTTCTTTTAGTGTGTTTGGTTGCAAGTGTTTCATACACAATAATGGTAAAGATCGGTTGAAAACTTTTGATAGTAAAGTTCGATGAAGGAATATTCTTAGGATATTTCAAGTCAAGAAAGCTTTCGAGTTTACAACTGTAGGACTCTTTATTGTGGAGGAAACACCTCATGTTGTTTTTGATGAAACTATTTGTGTTCGTAAGAAACATGAACATGACGCAGATGAACCGACTCAAGAGGATCACCAGATTAAGCCCAAACAAAAAGATAAATCATCCACTTAACGAGAAAAGAAGAAGTCACCACTATCTATGACCGGAGTGACTCGAGACTTCGGATAAAGAAGTTCGTGGATGGAAATCGGGATGGTGAGACTCGGGAAAACCAACACTCCAAAAGGTGACCAACCGAACAGACACTAGTTCGGACTGTGTATGTGATGCCAATGAAGATGTGGTCACGGTGAGGCAAATTCTCGAATCTATCAACCAAGGGGAACAAATGTCTCTCGATAATGTTTCAATAGAATCTCCCCTGAGGAAGATGATTCACTTTCTCCTTTTTTGTTGTTCCCTGAGTTTGCTGATTTAACTAAACCTAACATTTTAAATGTTGAGGATACTATTTAAGGGGGAACATCAAGAAGGAAATGGTTAGATAGTCATCCTACAAGTCAGATTGTGGGTGATCTAACTGAAGGTGTTAAGACAAGAAGGTTCCATGGTGAGAGTGCACTATTCTGCTGCTTCCTATCAGAGAAAGAACCTGCTGAGATTAATGAAGCTCTACAAGATTCTTATTGGATTACTGCTATGCAAGATGAGCTGAATCAATTCTCAAGGAATGAAGTATGGGAGTTGGTAGATAGACCTGAAAGGCACAATGTCATTGGAACCAAGTGGGTTTTCAAGAATAAAAGAGATGAAAACAACAACATTGTAAGAAACAAGGCAAGGCTAGTTGCACAAGGTTATTCCCAAGAAGAAGGCTTGGATTATGATGAAACCTTTGCACTTTTGTTGCAAGACTAGAAGTCATCGATTGTTTCTTGCATATCTCGCCCACATGAAGTTCATGATCTATCAAATGGATGTGAAAAGTGCATTTCGAGCGGTGTGCTTAAAGAAGAGGTTTATGTGGAACAACCTCCGGCTTCAAACAGAATGACCAAGTTTTCTGTGCTCGAAAAAAAGCCTTGTATGGTCTCAAGCAAGCACCCGAGCATGGTATGATACTCTTTTCGGTTTTCTCATCGACCATGGTTTTGTCAAAGGAACTGTTGATAGAACTCGTTCGGGGATAGAGGATGGGGAAGATATCTTCTTGGGTTCGGGATATATGTTGATGACATCATTTTGGATCTCCAAACCATCACCGTGTGAAAAGTTTTCAACACCGATGAAAGGCAAGTTTGAGATGTCAATGATGGGAGAGATGAATTTCTTTCTAGGTCTTCAAGTGAAACAATCAAAGGAATGAATATTCATCAACCGTGCAAAGTACACCGTAGATCCGATTGCCAAATATGGTGTATGAATTGCAAACTTCGGTTAGGATTCCTATGAATACTAACTACAAGATGGATCCTCGATTCGGAAGGCAAATCAAGAAATCATACCGATTATAGAGGAATCATTCGATCATTGCTCTATCTCACAAACAAGTAGGCCGGATATAACATTTCTTTGTTGGGATATGTGCAAAGATACCAAGCTAATCCTAAGACTAGTCACATGGAGGTCGCCAAAAAGATATTGAGATATCTTAAGGTCACAAAGATGAATAGAGGATTATGGTATCCGGTGATGATAACCTTGAATTAACCGTTCTTTCGAGATGTCGACTATGGAGGTTGCGAAATTGATGTGAAAGTCCACAACAGAACTTGTCAATTTCTAGGAAGCAAACCGATATCTTGGTTTTTCAAAGAAATGACCTCAAGAGTAACCAAGATTATGAAGAAAATTTTAATACATACATATGGCTGAAGGGAAGTTCGGGTGCTTTCGATTCTTTCGCTCGCACAACAATTAAGGGATTATAAAGTTGTGGCTAATGAAGTACCAATATTTTGTGACAATAATAGTGTCATTGCTATTTCACAAAATCCTAGATTGCACACCATATGCAAGCATGTGGATATCGGACATCACTTCATCGAGATCATGTCGAGAAAAAGGACATAAGGATGGAGAAAATTTATATCGATAAGCAAAAGAGCTGATATCTTGACTAAACCTTTTGGTCAATCAAGATTTCGTGAACTTTCAATTGAATTAGGGATGTTAGAACGGTGTATAAAGTAAATCAAAATTGAAGATTTTTTCGGATGCATGAAGCTTTAAACTCTACCGAGAAACTCAGGATAAAATGGAAATATCGAATCGAGTCTCAGAAACTCGAGTTCATCAAGGTCAAGACTAGAAAAGAAGCATCTTGAACCCTTTCAAGATTTCAAGATATAATCGACATTTTATCAAGGTCAAGATCAAGAAGACCGATAGAGGGAAATTAATCGAAGAGGTAATGACTATGTGACCCATTTATTGCTATAAGTAAAACTCAAGAATCATTCGCAATAAATACAAAACACCGAGGAATGTTTTTCAAGGATCGTTTTAAATTCGAAGAAGGACAACAAATATTTAATGCTCGCCACATTATTGACCAATGAGGATATTTTGGCGGCTTATTTTTCGGAGATCGTTTGGTTCATATACCCGATTAATCGAGATTAATCTCAACGAATTGCTTTTCACCTAACCAACACGATTCTCCACGATCTCGGGTTATTTATACCCCTTTAAGCCATTCAAGCCAAAATTTTATCAAACCCTTCGCTCCCAAATACTCAGAACTAAAATCCCTTTGCCCGTAAATCATAAAACCCTAAAGCGTCACATTCTTCAATCATATTCTAAAATGGCTCCAACCAGATTCGGAGAGATTAGCCATAACCAATAAGCCATGGTACGAGTTCATTGTCTCACTTGAAAGCACAACCAACTCAAAGCCAGAAGAGGAGGCTCTGCATATGATCCGACTGGCTAAACTCACCCATCTAGTCGCAGTTTCCACTGCATCAGAGTTCATAAAAAGAGGTAATCGAATTCATCCGCAATTTTAAAATAGATGAAGAAGATTGTATGCACTCTTCGACATCAGATCTCATCTAGAGCACTCATCAAAATACGCCGATTTTTGAGAGAGAGATGTACATTGTTCCTAAAAATCTGAATGATGTGTTTGAGCTATGTGATAGAGGAGAGGATCCTGCGATGTATATGTCGGGTAGAGAGCAGGAGTACCTAGATAGGATTGCTGAGAATCCTGTGAAGTTTGAGGCAACTTTGCACAAGAAGCACCTAAAGCCACAATATCGCAGGCCGATGGATATTGTGAGCAAAGAGCGTCATGAGTCTTCTTGGGGAGTTTTGAGCAGATTAGTACCCCAAGCTCAGATTGATGGCGGCGACGAGGCATCTCCCACCACCGACTTCAACCGGGCTGAAATTTTAGTCCAGATGGTGCCTGAGCAAGCCAAGATCATAAAAAGAGTCAATGGGGAAATCACGATGAAAGGCAAGATCCACCATGCCACCAAAATTGCCTATATTTTGGAGATGTGCAGAGAGGAGGAGGATATCTTCGCCAATTCAACCCCATTCCCTAAATCCAAAATTATTTTCAAGCCCATCTTGGAAGAAGAAAGCCATTCGAGGGAAAAGAGAAAAGAAGGTAGAATCACCTTCTGGGTCCGCCGAGAAAGAGACCCAACAAACCGGGGAAGGTTGCATTGGAGGCAAAATGGAAAGAAGCGAGCAAAACCGATGAGGCGGAAGAACCTCGCCCAAAGCGCAGAAAGATTGGTGGTTCTCACCGACGGCGTACTTGATTTCGGCGAGAGACAACCCGAGGGCCAAACCGCCAGAGTTCACCATTACAAGTGCCGCTCAAAGTTATCTCAAGGACACAGGATCGATCGGGAGGAGCGGTGTCTTCTCTCGAGGTGCTCAAACATCACTGGGTTCGGATAAAATTTCTCAGAAATTTTAAAGCGAGCTCGACTCGTGAGATGCCTACCTCAGATGTGCAGTCAGCTCAAGAAACCCACCGAGTTGATCCGAAGATGCAGCTCAGACCGACGAGCTAACTCGACTACATCGAGGAAATGCCACCAGCCTCTTTAACCCACTCAGATGCAACCGAGGACCTAATGCACAAGCCAGATATATCGAGGCTCGGTGAGCAAAATGTACTCGATGAGCTCCCCGAGTGACCTATCGCTTGATCCCTTAGCGAAAGCTTCTATCAACGCAGAGCCCGAGATGGAAGAAGGGCGAAATTTGAAGAAGGCGAGTGGAGGAGCAAGTGGGAAACGGTTCATCTGACCGATACCCTCGAGCTCAAATAATTCTCGATCTCAGAAGATATATTCTTCAGACATGGGCAGCGATGTATATCCTCAATCGACTCTTCCTTAGATGCTTGATATTGTCAAGATTCAGAGGAAGACTGGGTGGAATGAGGAGACAACCTTCCCGACCGGACTTCTCAGTGGTTCGGAATGACAAAGCTCGTGGATGAAAAATTCCAATTTTGATGAGCTGGTTCAGAGGAAGTTTAGCCGAGAAGAAAGCAATCGAGGTTGGTGCCCCGAGCAAATGGAGACAAATCCAAAGATGGAGATGGGGACCAACAGGGAGATGCCGAGGATCGATCTCAAAACGTAAAAAAGAGACTTCGTTGTCGATCAACTCAGATCGGTTAAGACTCTTCGTACCTTTTCGCACTATTAATAATTATGCCGAGAGTTACCGAAAGTACTATCTTTAATTCCGAAATGTCCGATAATCGACCGAGGCTCAATTCGAGTCCGGAGCTCGGGATGAAGCCGAGCTCGTGATGATCAAACAGCATGTAGGCGCAGTAGGTCGCCGAGATTGATCTCACTCCCATCATGGAGAAACTTGAGAAGATTGAGCCAATGTCGATCAAACTTACTCAGATGGAAGCAACGTTGGCCAATCAAGCTCGAAGACAATGGAAGGACTTAGCCATTCTTGAATCGGTGCAGATACAAAAACACTCGACCACTCGGATGACCTCCATGGAAGAAAAATTTGAATAAAAAGTTCTTGGATGAGTCAACGCAGAGTTAAGTCTTTGAAATGAAACAAAAGCACCGGTGAGTCGCATGAATTTCTAGAGGTGAAACCGACAGAGAAAAATGAGGTCTTGATCAAATCTGTTGTTGAGGAAATGAGCTCGGTGCTTTGACCAAGATGATAAAGATGCTTAAAGATGCACTCTTCGAAAGGGCTTTGCCCACATAATCGAAGAACTGCTCGCGGGCTAAGAACCACATTAGGAGAATGGAAGATGAGCAAGATCAGCTAAGGGAGAGATCATTTGTGTGAGCAAAGACGAAGATCACATGGACACAACTCTCTCCGAGACTTCTTCCAAACTACGGTGCGAAGAAGGGGAAAGGGAAGGTGCTGAGACCTCGGGAAGTTCATGGCACGATTTTGGAAAAGAAGGCTCGGAAAGATCTTTGAAATGTACAATCTAGTCCAAGCCTTTAAAGAAGCTCTGAGCTACCGAGAAGTTGAAATTTGCTCAAGTAGAAGTTCGCTCTACATTCGAAGTTTCGAAAGCAAACCAAGCTTGAGGTTGCAAGAGAGAAACCGAGTGCTAAACTAAGGTTGGAACAAGCCAGCCGGTGCCGAATCGCTTATGAAGAGGAAAGCCTTGGGCGTTGTTCAACTCAGAAGAAGCGCGAAGGCTTCTAAGCCAATCCAGAGAAAGTTGGTTCTGGATGATGAAGATGCAGAGGAATCTCGAGTCTCAACCTCGTAAGAAAGTCTTCAACACCAAAGAGGCTCATGACACTCCAAAAAGAATAAGCTAAGAAAGCCGCCGCTTGGGCCTCGTGAACTTCGTGATCGAAAGAAGATAGACGAAGAGCAAAAAGCGGCGAGTGACTTTCGTGAAGTTTTGCGAAGCAAGAGGAAGGGAACATCGAAAAGCTGAAGTGGCCCCATGTTGATAAATGGATGCCCATTAAACTCAACGACATGTGGGAAGAAGTGAAGAGAACCTTCCGTTCAATTATGATGTTCTCGTGGAATGGAGAGGGAAGGCTCGCACTTTAACGAAGCTTTATTGAATATCTTCTCACCTTTTATCCAAAGTATCTACAAAAGTCGGATTAACCTTGCGGATGAAGGTGGAGTCTGAGATAGTAGCCCCAAATCCATATTCCTATCCTCCTCCGAGACTTGGTAATGGCTTGGTAAATGAAAAGGCCATTACGCAAGAAATTGCTCAATCTACCGGGTCATTGGGCCTAATCGAAACTTGATCCAGACATCATCGGGAAAGAAATGAGTCAAGAAGAGATTCTTCTAATGTTTGATCCGGAAGTGCCCATCGATGAAGTCAAAATGAAGCAAACAGAAAGCGTAAGATCAAGAGCCTAATCAAGACTAAAGATCAAGACTCGTAAGATTTTGTATTCTTTAAATTTTTGTCTTTTTGATTTTGTTTGATAAATTCATTGTAATCTGTAATGGTACACTTATCATCAATGAAGATTTATCATTATGCTCAAAAGATAATATCTCATTATCTTATTTTACATGTCTTTATATTTGATATGCCCGACATTGTTGTTTGGTGATGAAATTGTTGGGAGATTCATTTTTCAAGTAATTGTTGAGAGACATAACCAATCTTGTAATAGGATAAACTCAAACCTGAGTATAGGTTATATGTCTGTAACAAGATAGGTTTTGGCATCATCAAAAAGGGGGAAATTGTTGGGAGATGAATTTAATAAAAGATTATATGATTTTGATTAAGATCCCAAAACCCCTGAGTATGACATGTTCAGGAATGATCTTGATAGATGAGTCGAGATCGGTTTTTTTAGAGTATTAGGATGTTATATCGCAAAATGTATAGTCAAGCAGATATAGTTCAGGATAGGTTTCAAGACTCAAGAACTCAAATATGTTTCGAAGATATGAAGTTTCAAGATGAAATCAAGTCTTCAAGACTCAAGATGAAATCAGATATCAAGACTCAAGATGGAAACCGAGAATCAAGACTCAAAGATGAAGACTCAAGATATCACCAAGATAAATCAAGACTCAAGACTCAAGACTCAAGACTCAGAAGACCCTGAAGACTCAGAAGACCTCAAGACTCGTAAGACTCAAGACGCAAGATCAAGACCGAAAGTATTTGAAGATCAAGAATATCGAAAAGACAAGAATTATCAAGACTCAAGAATGCATCAATGCTCAAAAGATGAACCCGAATGTTCCGAGGCAATCAATATATCTATCTCAAGGATGCAACATCGAGAGAAACGCGATACCTTAGAAAGTTAGATATTGCCAAGACATTCAAATGCGCATAAGAGGAACTAAGTCAAGTTGTTGTTAAGGTTATATCAAACTCAGAGTTTGTAAACCAAAAGAGCCGCTGAAAGGTGTCTACTTTTTTACCGAGACAAAAGTCAAAAAGAGGAAGACGACATCGTACCATACCGACATCGACAAAGGAAAGTCGTTTGAAAAAGATGTCAGATGTACGATAGTTCCAGACTGCAAAAAGTGAAGACCGGCTACATGAAAGACTATTGCCTAAAACGTGTTAGGGAGTTTCAAACCCTAAATATAGCCGCTTTCTCACACACCATAAGAGGGAACTCACGGCTATCTCTCCAACGGATAGTTTTCAAGAGTAACCTTGGTGTATGCCTATAATACCGGGTGACCTCTACATCGTAAGGTTACGGAAATTTATACGCAACTCAAGAGCTCAAACTTATTCTTGCAAAAGTTACAAACTCTAAATACCTTGAATTTCCCAAGTGCTTCTATATTGAAGAGAGCTCACTTTACTAAGCCTAGCTTGATAAGATTTATCCAAAGCTTAGTCGAGATATCCTAACCCTTTGCATTGTGCTTCATTGTAAAGGATATCTCATCCTAGTTGAAACCAACCAAGAAACCCCAAACCCTCGAGAAAGGTAGTTAGAGTGTGTTTGTTGGTGAGTAGAGAGTTGTAAAGAGTTAGTAAACTACGTGAGTAGTCGTAAAAACTCTAGAGGAGAAGTTAGTAAGCTCTGAGGTAGTTCAAAGCTTGTGTGTGATTGAGTAAGTAAACTACGGAGGTAAATGTAAAACTCAAGGTCGGGTTGAGAAAAGTAAACCACGTGGAGTAGTCGTAAAAACTCAGGGCGAAGTTGAGTAAGTAAACTACGAGGTAGTCCGAAAGCTCGAAGTTGATAGTGAATTTCTCTCAAGAGTCGGGAGAGTGGATGTAGGAGCTTGAGTCTCTCGAACCACTATAATCTTTGTGTTCTTTATTGCTTCCCCTTATCTCAGGCTTAACTTGCATTGACTCGATTTTGAAAGCATACTTTTCATCGATATTCGGTTGGAATCAATCCATTGAAGTTGCATAAGTGAATCACAGCCTAATCACTATTTCATAAGGAAGGTTTTCAAAGAAAGTTTTAAAACGAAAGTATAAACTAAGGGCCAACCATTCAAGACGATCGAAAGTAGTTAGAACAGATAGTTACCAAATCGAACTCTACCGAGGATTCAAGAAGTTAGTTATCCGATCCAAGCAACTCAGATCTCTCGACACTCGAGGACTCGGGTTGGGATTATCCGAGGTATCTCGAAAGTTATTTCAGATCCTTTGTCTCAAGAGACTTTGACTCAGAGCGATCCGGCTTCTCGTAACCTAATCTTCGTGGATTGTCGACCCAAGTCGACCTCAAGAAGAAAAAAAAAAAGTTTTAAAATCACTGAACACGTGTATTCCCCCCCCCCATACACGTGTAAGACTCGTTTTCACCGGGACCAACAGACTCACCAAAAGAACTTCCCAAGTATTCCCTTAATCCTTGCTCGACTATCCGGTGGTAGGACACTTGTGAACAATTAACAAAAGGAAAATAAAATTTGTTGCACCACCTTTGTGGATTTACTAATTTTTCCAGCACATAGAATTGTGTTTGGGAATGAAAGAATCATCCCCTATTTATAGAGTAGAGGTGGTCGAAATTTTAGGGCAAAACAATGTGGGAAAATCTTTTTTTGGTCTCCAAGAAATCTTGAATATATCTCCTATATTCTTTTCCCATAATTATAATATTCCACAAAATCCCACCTCCTCTTTGTTATGGAATATTTTCGAAATATTAGGTCAAGATTTCAAGATTTGGATCTTCTTGATTTTATGAGATATTTTTGTATTTCAAGAAATACATATCTTTCATAATATCTTTTCAAGAAAATCAAGAAAATCTTTCTTGCCCTTTATATTTCAAAATTTTCGAAAATTGCTATATGGATACCCAAGTGGGATATTTCTTGAATTTAATGAGATAATCTTGTATTCCAAGAATACATATCTTCATTCCATAACAAAATTCAAAGAAAATCTTTCTCCCCTTTTAATCCATATTTTTCGAAATATTGAGGAAAATAAGGCAACAATATTTATTTTATTTTAAACACCTTTTTCAGTTATTGGACTATATGTTGGGCTACTTAGGGGGCCTTTAGGAGAATTAAGATTGGACATTCCAATGGATCTTGAATTATCAATATTGAGCCACAATATTATTCAAGCCCATAAATATTAATTAATCCCACTACATAATTAATATCAGACTATCCATCTTAACCCATATTATACCAATATGGCTCCCTTGTTATTGTTTCCCCGTGTTTAAGATTATCTAGTCCATTAATTAATTTCAAATGCATGAAATAGCTTTCCATTAATTAATATCTTTTTTGTCCTGAAAGTTAATGAACGGTTCAACATTATTACTCATACCTAAACTAGTTCCACTTGCAAGATTTGGTATGATAAAACTTATGAACCTCCCAAGGTGGCAAATCGAACAAAGCGTGATTTGCACACGATTCTCCGTATTAAATCTTAGCAATCACATGTGACCAATAACATTGCCCAAGATAAAAAGTATTGAATCTCGTTGATTCTCTACCCATGATAAGTCAAGCAATAGTTACCAACCACACGTGATCCTATTTAAGGAACGAAGATTAAGAAATAACGAACCACCGAGGTCTAATTCTTCCTTGTTCGGGCTCAAGAATTTGTCCTCTCAGAGGTCCTATTCAAGGCATCACCATGCACTAGTGTAATCTCTTGGTCAAGACAAGCCAACTCGAGCCTTACACTTCAACCTTTCACGATGGATTGTTCATTTCCATCTAGGTCGTGAATGGTGTACTTTTAGTTACAAGGGAATGTTAATTTAATCTTCTCGTGATCCGTATCACTAAATTAACTACAATCGTAACACGCATTATTTATTGAACAGGTTATGCAAAGAAATATATGTAACATTCAATGATATTTAAAGCATCAGTGATAAACAATTTATTTCAGTAAATAAGTCTGAAATTCAGTTTTGATTATACAAAGTGAAAGCATACTTTTCAGTATAATCCCAACAAAACATCGGCATATAAATAATGTAAAGGATGCATTGCAACAAATGAAGAAGAACGAAAAGGCAGTTTATGAGATTTGCTCAGCTGGCAAGAAACACAATCTTTACCCAAAACTTGGGACTTGTTCATAACAGGTAATTCAAACTGACTCATAATAAAATTACTAGTCTCCACGGATGGATGTCCTAGGCATGCATGCCAATAGGAAGGAGGTGCCCGAACGCCCATATATGTAGACTTTTATTTGACTTCAAGGAAGGTACTGGTGGAATTAAATGATAAACGCCATCTCGACATGGTCCATTAACTAGCTGCGCCCCCGTGGTTTGATCCTTAATAATAAAATAAGATGGAAAGAATTCCATTGAAACATTATTAGCAGCTGTAAACTTACTGACATATAATAAATTCTGTTGAGCGGAAGGGACGCATAGAATGTCAGACAACAAGAATTTACGATCTGGAAAATGAAGGACAAAGTTACCAGTATGAGATATAGAAAGACTTGTACCATCAGCGATATTCATTTCATCGGTCCCATCATACTCCGAGTGAATGGACAAGTTGCTGAGATCAGAGGTAAGATTGTGAGATGCGCCAGAATCCACAAGCCAAGGATTTCCAGAATGGCTAGCCATAGGCGAAGCAAAGTTCACTGAGTACTGGAGGCGACGACAAGTATGTGCTGCATGTCCGTTGAATCCACAGAGTTGGCAAACCACAGGAGGGCGGGGAGGGTTGGAGTGAGACCCCGAATTGTTTCCACCTAGGTTCTGGTTCGACCCGCGTCCAGAAGAATAACCAGATTTTGAACCACCACCACGTTGGTTCGAATGAGATCGAGTGTTGTTATTGCCGCGGTAATTTCCACGACCCCCATTACCGCGATGAGAAGAACACCCACGTGATGAATTTTGGGCATTGTTGGCAGTGGCAAGTAACTGACGTTGACTAACTTCTTGGTTTTTGATCGATGTTTCATGCTCAACCAAAAGGTCGTGAAGTTCCTCAAATCGCAGGGGTGTTTCACGAATGTGGATAGGACCAACAATCGTACCATATTTAGGTCCTAGTCCATTGATAACGAATAGGGTGAGATCGTCGAGACTCACCGGTTGATCAATCAAGGCGAGTTCATCCGCCTTCGCCTTCACGTAGTGAAGGAATTCAGTGATAGAACGGGAACCGATCGAGATGCGATGCAATTTGCTCTTAAGTTGGTTGACGCGAGAACGGGAACGACTCGCAAAAAGACGAGTGAGTATAGCCCACGCTTCGGCAGAGGTCACGACTGTGGACGCCAAGGGCAGAACACTGGAATCAAGTGATCCAAAAATTGCAGCAAGCAGGAGTTGGTCCTGACGGTGCCAGTGTTCGATCGCAGCAGTATTGGAGTCATCGTCAAGAGGCTGTGGGCATGGCTTCTGGCCATCAATAAACCCCAGCAGATTGTGGTCGCGAAGGAGGGCCACGAGATGCGCTCTCCACGACGGGTAATTGTTGTGAGAGAGCTTGATGGGTAAATGATGATGGGTTGTGATCGGGACAACTGGAGGTCCCGTCGGAGTAGCATCGGTGGAGGTATTGAGAGTGCTGGTAGACATGGCGGTGTCTAGTTAAGGACGGCTGCAGGGAAGCGGAGAGTATAATAGGGTTTAGGCAGTAGATCAAAGCCTTCGTGATACCATATAGAAAATACGTATTCTGTATTGATTTGATTCAAATGTTTACAGCATATGTACATTTAACTAGAGATTAGCATGACATGCGTACGTAATCCCCCAATTACCTCAATCCCACTAATTTGGTGATACACATTAATTAAAAAGATTAATCTCAATAATCACGCGATATACATTAATGTACATATCTATTTTGACTCCTTTCTTACATTATGCAATACTATAAGTAATAGCAATACAATATCCAAAATCAAAATCCAAACAAGTATGATCAAATACAATCAATGTTACCTAATTCTTTTATTAATATTACCGCAAACAATAATTTTCGATTGCATATAATCAATCGATGTTTCTCTTATTCTAAACATATAATCAATACTAAAATCACAAAGAACTAAAATGGGCTGGAAAAAAATTAACACGAGAAAAACACTTGAATGAAAAAAATATTCAATGCAAAATATTATTTTTTTTTTTTTTTTTTTCCTTCTTACTGTTTGAATTAATTACAACACATTAACTAATATGAGCATGGCTCTTTTAACATTTTAAGATGTTTTGTGCTACGTCCCAGATATGAGACCGTCTTATACGAGTTTTTATCATATTAATAAAGGCAGCAACTGAGTTTTACTTCACTGTGAAAAATAGAAAAAAATAGACAAAGTGTAGTATGAAAATTTTCATACATGAATTTTTTTTAATTTACAACCAAATTCTGTAATTGATGAAGGTAAGACATAATTGAGTGGTTCATGGTTCACTCAACCCAAGTGATTCATGGTTCACCCGGCCCGGATAGATCATAATTTAAGGTTCATTATTTAGTGTTTAAGATGTAGATAGTTGATTTAGAATAATTTTATAAATTTTCATACATGAAAATTTTCACACTAAACCTACTCTATTAATAAAGACAGAACTGATGAAAAAATGAAAAAAAATAGAGTTATTTCTTTCCTCAATTTTTTTTTTTTTGTTTCGACAGAAATTACCAAATATATAACGAAATAACGAATTCTATTGGGTACAACATTGTATGCGAGGCGCACAACCTTTAATGAACATCGACATTTTAACGTGCGAGCTCGTTTCGTTTCTCTTTTCTCTCGGTTGTCTCCTTCTTCACGCCAGCTTTTCGGAAAAACATCTCAGAAGCCCTAATTTCGATCCACTGTAATTGATATATTATTTATTTCTCGATTGATCGGAATACAGAGGCGGTGGTAATTGGCGTTACGATGATTCGCCGTCGTTCGGTACCGAGGGTTCCGTGTTTATTGTTTATCTCATGCTCGATTCTTCTCAGCTTTTCTCCAGGTAAAAAAGAGAACATCCGATTCAGTTCAATAATTAATTACTATTTGTTGATTTGATCTAATTAATTTGAATTAGTTTTGTAGAATTAGGAATTAGGGATTAGTTATGAGAAGGAATAGCATATGCCATATAGACATGAATTAACATGGAGATTCTGGCTTTGCTGGTGATATAGTTCTAATTTACTCTTTATTTTGGCATGTGTATGGTGAAACTTACATGAGTGATGAAACAAATGTAATTTAATCTTGAGAGTTTAGTGCAAAAATAAAATATGGAAAGTAAAACAAGGGAATATGATTTGAGGGGTTGTCGTTGTATTGCCGAAGGTTTAGTATGAGGGATTATATCGATTCTCTTGCTATATTTTAGTCGTATTTGCATTTTTTGAGTAATGAGTAGAAGAATCAATCATGTTCTTAATACATTTGAAGTAATGCTGCTGATTCGATTGTAATTTTTCTACTCCTGTTTTTCCCCTGCCTCCAGTGTTAATATCGGCTGCAGTTGTTACACTTGGTTCTATCGAAATATTCAAGACCCATGAATGGATTCCCACCAAACCGACGGTGTACTTTCATTGTAAAGGGGAGAATAAGATAGAATTACCAGATGTTAAAGAAAAGCGTGTACCATATACCTTTAAAGGTGAAGAATCTTGGCAGGTACATATCTATGTTTGATAACTCGGTTCCTCTATTTGTATGGCGTTATCTTTTACTCTATATGCTATCCACGGCTATTCATTGGGCTACGCTGTCAACTTGTCATTTCCCAATTACAATTTCTGATTCTGTTACATCTGCTAAAATGTATCAGCATTCAGCCCTTTTCCTTCATGCTATTTCACAAAGCTTGTCCAGCTCCCTTCCTAGTAGAAGAAATCTCTTTTGCTTTAAAATTGCTTGTTCCATAATTCCCCCAAAGATTAGTGTTCATATTTTATATAGCTTCAGAACTCTACTGTTTAATAAAAGTTGTGAAGTTATTATTGGATACACTATATTGACATCTCACTCGCGTTCATCTATCTTTGACTCTCTAGTACTATTTGATTGTGCCATTTGGTCTTTAATGTTGTTTGCTTATTGATAATTCCTGTCAATTCGATAAAAACTTGCTCATTATTCTTGTTTATGGTGGTCAAATTGTTGCTTATTGTATGCCAGTGGATTATTTGTTACTTTTTCTCACTGTATGCACTATAGAAATATGTAGCCTCAAAAGTGATATCAATTTCTTTTTGTATATTCCAGCCTCTAACAGAACTTCAAAATTTAAAATGCAAACGTTGTGGATTCTATGAGAAAGATGCTCTGAAACCAGATGAAGAACTTGATGAGTGGGAATTGTGTGCGGAAGATTTCACGTCTGATGGCAAATATACTCATTTCAAAGACAAAGACTTCAACGCCACATTTCTATGTCCAGAATGTGTTGCTCTCATACATGGTAAATCTCCATTTTATCTTTCAGCTCATCTTCATATTTGTGCGTTTGATGCAAGACTTCACGTATTGTTGCTGATGTGCTAATTATCTGTCAGTGTCATTTTAAATATGAGTAAGTTCTTGTACAGCAGTTGCACCGTGCAACTAATCCTCAAGACCACAACTAATGCACTTGGTGCATAAAAGATTATGCCTTTAAAATTTATATAGCGTTAAACATCTTCATTTGAAAAATAATGTTATAAATATTTGTACGACATATATATCTTCTTTTGTTGATCAAATGACGCAATAAGACTAACTTTTCTCAGGTCCTATATATTCGTGTGTGCAAAATATGCATGTAGAATTTTTCGCACTCTCATTTAGCAAAATGCTGATTGTGTGCTTGTATTTTCCAGCTCACGATAATACCCCTAAACCCAAAGAAAAGTCAAAAGGGTTGATGCATTGGGGTTTGATTATCATTATCAGTTGTGCAGCGTCGTTCTTGTTTATAGTTGGTCTGGTCGCTGGTTGCAAGTACTGGCAAAAACGAAAGAGGCAACAACAGCAGGCTCAGTTCCTTAAACTTTTCGAAGATACTGATGATATCGAGGATGAATTGGGTATAGGCCCTCTCAGCCACACCATATGAATATTTGCAGACAGGATCTTCCGAGTTCCCACTCTTTATTTGTATATTGAAGTTGCTTAAAGAATATTTCCACACGACTAGAAAGCATAGATGTGAATAGGGCAATTTTTATGGGAAAAACAGGCATTCGATTTTCATGATCATCTTTGACAAAGATATAGCAATGGGAACTTTAACAGGTTGTATAAATTTTAAGGATTTCGTATGTTTCAGCTTCCCATATTTTATTTTGTCAATGCATGTCATTTGTATAATTTGGCCTCATTTGGTTTTATGCGTTAGGGGTTATTGCTTATACATTTTATTATGATGTTTGGTTTCTTTCGTAAGTCAGCTTGGTTTTATACTTCTTGTATGGTGGAATTTTTAATTTCCATGTAAACTTGAATTCTTCTTTACAATTAATTTTCAGTTCCTATTAAATTGTGTTATTAAAATAATCAAGAAAGTGACACTCAGCAAAATGAGATCTGAATCTCCACATGCAATCTGCAGATACTCCACTCATTTGAAGAGCAAGAACCAATAAATAAGTAACGCTTTCAACATTGTTTTATACAAAAGCTATCATTAAAAAAATCTTCCACCCCCTTGTAACATCCATAATCTAAAAAATGTTGCAATAGGCTATGTCAATGAATGATCTGAACACAACAAAGTTGCCCTATCCATTTACACAAAATCGATAAATTGTCAACCTCCGTCTAATTGCAACATTGATACAAAATATGCTTTAATATGGCATCAACCAATTCACACCCGGATGTGAACGAAAAATGGACATTTTTTGACATTACATTCAGCTCAATTCACGTCTCTTTCGCTTGTTACTATGACTTGTCGGTCATAGTTACTCCAGCCTCCCCTCAAAATGCTTTGAAAGAACCACAGGATCCTCCTGTGAAATTTAATCCCCAAACGAGTGAGGAAAGATACTACTACTTAGAAATCACAACCTCAAATATGAATATTTTGATAGCCTTCATAAAAGACAGAGTGGGCACACTAAGGCATTATCAAGAACTAAAAATTAAACCAAGCTATTTGACACTCATTTTGAGATCAATTCAATAGACATACACGCATGGGTCATGCATAGGTAGCGATGCGCGACCTAATGGGATGGATAGACAAGGGCAAAAATGTCGTAAAAGGGCTTTAAAGAGATCTTTTATCAAGGGTAGGACAAAAAAGAGTTTTCACTATAAAAAAATGGCATTTTTGCATATTTTCTGTAAATTCAAATGCATACCTGATTCATCACTCCGAACTGTTGGTCCAAATTGCACGGTTGAACTTATCTAACTCTTCTGAATGCTTTCCATACACAGTTTTAATTGTGTCTATACAGCAGCTGAATTTAAGGCAGGTGTTAAAACACTGAAAACACGATATTTCTTCTCAATCATCTGACACCAGCAATTGAGATCAAATGAAGCCAAAAAGGTTTAGGTTTCCAAACCTGCAAGCTTCCTTGTTGAACTTTTTCTTTTCAATCCCGTATAAAGTTTCGAACACCTCTGGCTCAACTCGGCAAAAATACGGACGCTCTAAAGTGAAGACCGAGAAACAAATTCAACATACTAGAAAAACATGAATAAATTTGATACTTAAAAAAACAGCTCTCTAGTATTCTAATAATATGATTAGGATCAAATTTTCAAAAAATCTCAATGTTCAAGCATCAATAATAAGACCAAAATTGCCAAATGAAATCAAGAATCTCGAAAACGAGAGTGCATTCACCAGCATAAATGGAACATTTTCTTGAGCTCTTATCATAGTGTTTGCACCACCCATCTTGGCCAACCAAGCTTTTGTACAGCTGGAAAAAATTAATCCACATATCCAAACATCATATAACCATCAAAATTCTCTTTCACCTATATACGCATCACTAAAATGCCACTAATCAACACACATTCTGTCAAAAATACAAATATGCTGTAGATTTAGGGTTCATACATCAACATTACCACCCAAATTTCAAAATTGCTAAAATGCCACTGAAGAACAAAACCTATTTTGTTAAAAAATCAAACACGATATGAACTTAGGGTTCATAATATAACCATCCAAAATTCGATATACACAATTTACACAAAATCAAGAAGATTTTGGGGGAAATAGACCTGGATATCAGAGGGAC
Source organism: Stenogyne calaminthoides (assembly GCA_037126765.1). Lineage (NCBI taxonomy): Eukaryota > Viridiplantae > Streptophyta > Magnoliopsida > Lamiales > Lamiaceae > Stenogyne > Stenogyne calaminthoides. Next base: position 37,889,048 of record JBBCBC010000003.1, on the reverse strand, counting down.
CGTCGAAGATTTCTTCAGGGAAAGGAAAATTGGGGCCCTTATCGAGTTTGCAACACGCGCCGCAATTCTGTACGCACTGCCACACCGGATCTTTTTTCTTGCCGCCGAAGCCGGGAGAGGTGGTTGTGGTGGACTTCTGGCGCTGGGTTTTTCTGGGAGGCTGAGACGGCGGTCTCTTGTTCGCGGCAGCACGCACGGCGGCCCACGGTGGGGATATCATCAATGCGCGTAACATTTGAAAAACTCAGAAATTTGCTAAATTGAAATCGCTGTTTTTAGGTTTTTCTGAATTGGTACACAAAAGATTTTGTGAAATAATTAAATAGTTCTAATTATCTGAGTTTTTTTTTATTAATTTTACTATTATAATAAAAAATCAAAATGTGAACCTAGTATGTTCAACGAAATATATTAAAATTGCATTCATTTCATTATATAATTTGTTTTATTTTATTTTTATCATTGATGTTATTACAAAAGTTTTTCTTTCTACTTAATTCCCCGAAAAAAAATGTAATTAATTACTAGGAATTATTATCTAGTTGGCCAATGAATTGAGTGTTCCGATTATTATGAGAACATATCTCGGATGAAACTAAATTATGTCATTCATTTATATTTTAAAATATAAAATTGAACACTAAATATAAAATAGGTGATCTCATTTTGACAGAGATAGAGTAGGCAAACGAACAATAAAAATAGTGGAACAACGCAAAACTTTTTAGGAAGATAATGTTATAAAATGTAAACTAGTATCATATCGAATTCAATGTCACAAAAGTCAAGAATGCCCCTACCATCTTTCCCTCCAACCAAACAATGTGAAAATAATATTAACTGCATATCATTATTGACAAACTCGAAATATTTATTGCACAGAGAGCCACTCAATAGCTTATTACGAAAAAGGAAGCTACTAAACTATAGGATTAGATTAAATAAAATGGAACATAAAAAACTAATAATAACATTGAGTTTCCATGCATTGAGGTAATTGGAGGGATAAATTGTTGACGTATTTTTGGGGCAGTGATTGAGTGAAGTGGGGCTATGGGGTTCCGAGTGCTGGTACATGGGCTCCGTGAGTCATTATAAGGTGATGAACGGCTGCTCCTTCTTGACTCAACTCCTCTATAATGGTCGCTTTTATTAGCAGGTGACCGTGATTGGCTGTTTAGACACGAGACCAATGGGAGAGGAGAATAACTGGGCGAAGGGGAAGAGTAATCTATCGAGGCAGGAGAATAACCGGGCAAAGTGGGAGAGTAACCAGGTGAAGTGGGAGAGTAATTGTGCCAGGGGGAGAATAAGCAGGTGAAGTGGGAGTATAACCGGGGGGTAGTAGGTGAGTGAAACATCCAAAGCAACAGTAAGTTGGAACGGAGGGAGTAATGAATAAGAAATCATTATAGCCCCATTAACAAACAAACCTCGGCTTCATCCAACTGTTGTTGGAGTTCCTTTCGCCGCATTGAATCTGCAGCAACAGAAGCAAGAATCAGCATAAGTGAGAGAGAGAGAGAGAAAGCTTCACTATGAACACATCTACTAAAAAAGCTAATATTAAGCAATTGATATATGACTCCCTTGAAACTTAAAACATAAACTAGTTAGAAAAGTTACTCTAGCAAATTCCACAGTAATAAACCGTCCATCAATCTCTGTTCCATCCAAATTATATCTTGCATCATCAGCATCACGTGGACCAGTAAATTCCTGTTTTGCAAAACAGACATATAAAATCTAACATGAGAATTCCCTCCCACATTGTGTAGTATAAAACAACCCTAAAAAACCCATCCTAAGAACAGAGTTATACATACAACATATGCATGGTCTTGCTTCATATCCACATTGCGTACTCTGCAAAAATAGTTGCCAAAAACAGTAATTAAGCCACCATAACTAAACAACACAAGCAACATACTGCACTGAACAAAGTTATAAGTAGGAATTATTACCTTCCATATCTTTTGAAAATTCGCTCGAGATCCCGTGGGCTGGTTCTCGAATATAATTTACCAACACGGATGCGAGTTTTCCATCCATTACGATCATCATAACGGGCCATTATATATTAGCTGCAAAACCAACATATAATTTTTTTAAAAGTAAAACACAAGATTATAAGATAATACTATACAGTATGAAGGTTAAAATCTAGATCTAAATAATGGGTTGGTTAATATCTAAACCCCTTGTCAAATGCAGCCATGAAAATCTAAATAGATACATAAATTCAAGAAACTACTTTTCTCTCTCATCTTTAATGCACTCTAAAACAAAGATATCCATAACTACAGGAGTACAATTTTCTAAGAACAATTAACTATATCTCGGATATTTCTCTGTACAATTTAAAAGCCCTGGATCTAGAACAAATATAACCATAACCTCAAAATCTAAGAACAATCAACTAGTTCCATGATAAATCTCAGTAACGATTCAAAAACCTCAACCCTAAATCAACGAAATCCACAAGTATACGATCCGTACATAATTCCTAACAACAATTTCATAAATACATAACTAACTAAAGTAACATTAAACTAATTCTGGAATAACAGAAATCCAACATCACTGACCAATTTCACTCAGAGAAGAACAAAGATCAATCGCATCGTTACACCAAACTTGACGCCCGTATAAATCACAACTACGAAATCCACAGCAAAACCCTAATTCAAAGCATATAAAAGGGGGATTTATATTTTGCAGAGAGTAGATTACCGCCTTATATAAAACTTTAAAACTGAGACGTATTTATAGTATTGATCGAGGGGACCCAATTATGCATGGAATTGATTTTTCGCTAATTGTATGTATAAATAAATATTGTTTACATTTACTCCCTCCGTCCCAATCATAATGACATTTTTACTGTTCATAAAGATTTAGTGGAATAGTGATAAAGTGGTGGGGTAGGAATGATTGTTTATTAGTATTTTATATGATAAAGTGATAAAGTGATGAGTAATTGGGGGTAAAAAGTGTTATTTATTAATATTTTATGTGATAAAGTGATAAAATAATAAAATGTGTAAATAACTTTATAATTATGATTGGAACTAAAATATGGGGGGAGGGAGTAATTAATTTTAACTCATAACAAATCATTTCTTCAAATATATGAACTGTTTAATTAAGGATACTTTCAATCAAATTAAGGAGCATAAAAATATGAAGGGTAATTGAAGAATTTAAGGAAAAAGTATAATTTATGGTATTAGAAAAATTCAATCACAAATTTATTTAAGACTAAAATCAATTATCATCAACCAATTAAAGATTAAACATTTATTGCATCAAAATATTAACTTATTTGATATAGTCAATGTTCACAACTAGAAATATATTACATTTGAAAAAGACACGTTAATTATAATTTAAATATAAGTTTTTTAAAAAAAATTACACCATGTATGACATATATATAATCTAAGTGATGGTCAAGAACTAGTACAAGAATAATTAAGATTGAAATTTAGACTCTAAAAATTACACCCCAAACATTTTGTTTTCTAATTTCTATTAGTTTGTTAAAATTCTATCACATAATTAATTAAGACAAGAATCAATTACCGTCAATCTATTTAAAATTATACATATCAAATCTTTTTCCAATTTGATTAAGACAAGAATCAATTTAAGCAAGCATCCACGACTAAAAATACATTATAAAACTCCTATTTTAAAACACATAATAATAAATTTAAATTGATACTACGTTACATGATAATTTTCACACGTTGCCTATTAATTTGCCATTATCATCTATCCATCCACACCCTCTCCTCCACATCATCTTTCATTAAATACCTAACATTTTAAATTTATTTTCACAATGATTTATCATCCATATATGCTCATTATAAAAAAAATATAAAATTTACTTTTACAATGATTCATCCATCCATATATACTTTTGTGGGCTCTTGTAAACTATAAAAGATTTATTAAATAATAATATTTAGAATTTAAAAAGAAAAAGAAAAAAACAATAAAAAAATGGATCATGCATAATGTAGTCGTTTTAATTTTTGGTTTTCACTAAGCTTCTGAAATTTCATCAATTATACTGTATTTTAAAATCATGCAACTTATTTAATCGTGCAACTTATTTTTCATATTAATAATTGCACGGTTTAATATAAATATAAAGAAAATGCACATTCAGTGCAACAAGTTATGTTGATCGTAAAATATATATTATTCTCTCCATCCCAAGATGACTTGAACAGTTGACTTACACGTATTTTTGTGAGCGAGTTTTGTATTAGTGTTAAAAATGATAAAGTAACTTTTAAGGAGGGGTATGATAGATAATGGGTTCATCTATCATACCCCTCCTTAAAATTCACTTTATCATTTCAATTACTAATACAAAATTCGTTCGTAAAAATGCGTGTAAAATTCAACTGTTCAAGTCATCTTGGGACGGATGGAGTATAAAGTACACTAGGCAAATGGTGCATAAATTACTTAGATATACTAAAAACATGTTAAATATGTTAATTCAATTACTGATACATACAAGTTTTATGACACTCTTACCATTAGATACTACCTTATTAAAACATTACTAATAGGTATAAAATTGGATCCTAAATACCAATTCCACCCTTTCTCAATCCAATAAAGTTAAAAAAAAAAAAAGAACTGCCATTTGGAGTAATTTACATTTTTGTCAAGCTTATTGGGTGGAGTAATTAATTTTCAAGAAAACTAATTATTATTTTAGTAGTATTAAATTTAAGAGGAGGTTTAAAATGTTTTTTTTATTATAAAAAATATATATAATATCTTTCATCTCCTAAATTTTTCGGCGACTGGAATTGAAGAATCTTCTGATTTTAAATTTCTTACACTTTATTTCCTCCCCAAGAAATCAATGTTTTTATTCTTATAAATAGAACAAACTTTTATAAAAATAAATAAAAAAATTGCACATACAAAAAAATTGCGTGCAAATTTTTTGTGGGTAATGTTTAATTTTTTTTTTCCGTATGTTCAACATGTGCAATATTTTGTTCTTATGAATAGAACAATTTTGCACAAAAAAAAATTACACATACAAAAAAATTGCGGCAATAATTTTTTGTAGGTAATGTTCAATTTTTTTCTTCATATGTTCAATGTGTGCAATATAATTTTGTTCTTATGAATAGAACAAGTTTGCATACAAAAAAATTGCACACACAAAAAAATTGCAGCAATAGTTTTGGTTGGGTAATGTTCATTTTTTTTTCATATGTTCAACATGTGCAATATTTTTTTTCCTATGAATAGAACAAATTTTCACAAAAATAAATAAAAAATTAAACTGCACATACAAAAAAATTGCAACAATATTTTTTATGTATATGTGCAAATAAAATTAATGTGAAGGAACCCTGTAAATTAATCTACAATGAGAAGCTCCATATCTTTTTAATTAAGCAAACAATGAAACTCTAAAAATTTTAGGGAAAAATGACAGCCAACATTAATGGTGAAAAAGAAATAAAGGGACAACAACTCTTTTGTTTTGCGAAATAAGTTTGGTAATTTAGAGAGTGTAAGAAAATTTTAGAACATATAATTTAGTTGAGGTTACTTCTGTAAATTTATAGCTCATTTTGTATTGAATTGTAACTTTTTTTTTGTTAGTAGTAGATTGTAAAAGACCATTATAAATTGTACATAATAGTTATTCCCTCTACTAAAAACATGTTAAATATGTTAGTTCAACTATGAAGAAAAAAGAATTAATTTTTAACCATAGGGGCTTGTGAAATTTCCAAATCATAAAAAAATTTATATTTTTAAATAGAAGGTTTTCGTGCAATTAACACTAATTATAATGAAAACAAAAATAATTCATAGATGCGATCCCATGGAGCTCACACGTTCAATACCGCGCCATTTGCCGCGCGAACTGTACTGCCATCTCCTCCTCCGCCGCTTCACCAATCGGGCCGTTCCGGCAGGCGAAGCAGCTACACGTCCGCCTGATTCTCTCCGCCGCCGCTACCGCCGACTTCCTCGCCTCAAAACTCATCTCAGCGTAACCCACCAGAACTACGCCCGCCATGTGTTCGACCAAATGCCACCAAAAATGTTGATATATTTGGGTGCACACTATCAGGGCCGGCCCAGCTCAGCCATTAAAAACTGTGCGTTTTTCACAACCCTAATCCCCAATCCATCTCCAGAATTGATGTTGAAATTAGAAAGCAAAATGTCGTCGTCGGATTCATGTGTACGGTCGTCGTCTCAGGCGAGAGATGCAGAAATTACAAAGCAACCCTTCTGTTTATACCTATTCTACGATCACTCTGATAATCCAAACGCAATGTGGTGTTACGGTCTATATAAATTCGTCGTCAACTTGAATGAACCAACCACTTATAACGAGGATCCTCCATCTCCAATTTTGATGGAATTTCCAACCAGAGAATACGATGAAGATTCCGTTGTGAAATCCATCTCCAATTTTTTTTAAAAATTCCAAAACGAAATTACATCCCGACGAAAGCTATGCGATGGGCGCCATCTCCAATGTTGGTATTTCCGAGAAGGAATGTTTTGGTGCCGAGAGGGATGCGGTGCGCCCGCCTCGGCTCGAAATTGTACTTCCTTGGCGGGACGGTGAAGGAAAGATTTCGCCATGAGCGTGAGTATCCTCGAGATGTTTTCGTTTTCGACATTGCTACGGAACAAATTAAGCTCATGGACGTCCGTCAGGGAAGCCCAAGCCTTGTGCAGTTTTTGCCACCAACTGTAAGTTATACGCCCTAGGCCGCCTTCCTTATTTTCCTCATATATCACGGTCAGAACTATCCGATAATCTATCCGAAATGAAGCTGTTTGAGTGCTACGATCCCAACACTAAAAGGTGGGAGGTTCTTGGCAACCTGCCGTCGGTGTATTTAGACAGCAATTACGTTGGCATAGCATGGGTAGGATGCAATGTGTTGGAAAAGCGGCAACAAGTTGTGCTCATAGGCAGGCCGTTCCCCATTTCTTATGAAATGGAAGTTAAATTTGTGTACCATATTCGGCAAGACAAGTGGACATGCCATAGGCTTCCCGTGCCAATGATAGATGCTTTGGCCGCAATCAGTTTTCAGGAGGCCGCAGATGACAACAACTTTCTTTATTCGCTGCCTCGCCAGATTGCGCAGCCTCTGAAATCGAAATCAGACTATGTAAGTGAGGACGATGAGAACGCCCTGTTTTCGGACGTGTTTCCTCCAAACTGGTACTGTATGGATGAGCAACTTGAGCCAGATGAGGAAGACGCTCCGCCAGTGGTAGTTGATGGATTGGTGGAGATGTCGTCCCCTGATATGTCGAAGAGGGAATTGTATATCATGTTCATAGGGAAACTGAGGGAGCCTTACCCTTATCCATACATCACCAGGTTGCTGCGTTGTGCAGGGCACGGTTATTTCTGTTATTTGACCTCTGGGAAGCTCCACCGCACCGACCGTCAGAGATCTCCTGAAGATATCGCTTTTGAAAGTTATTACCCTATGCGTGGTGATACCCTCACCCAAGGCATTACCATCAGTTGCTAAAGGAGGAGATCAAACAAGAAAAACAAGACTGTTTCCTAGCTCAGATTTTGCACTCTCAAATTTATGTTATGGAGACTCCTTTCTTCATCGCTGGGGAATTGGAAGGATGCTTCGTCGTGACCCCTGTCAGTCCCTACTTTTGCTAAATACAATTTTTCTGGTTTGTTTTCATAAAAGCTATTTGATCCATCACCTGCATTTTCAATTGCAACAACATTGTTCTGTTTCATCTTGTTTTCTCTTTTAAGCTGCTAACCTCGTTCATTTGATCGCTTTATGCCTCTGTGGCCTTACTGGTGGTTATTGTTGTTGATGACCTAAAGGTTGCCTGCCTTTTAGTGTAGGAATAACATGATTTGCACCTTTCGTTTGTATCGGATTTTGATAATTATATTAATGTATTGATGAATCTTGTACTATATATATCGCATTAGCTAATGATTAGTCTTACTCTTCTTGCATTATTCTAGTGTGCGTTTTAATTATATATATTTATGTTGACGCAGGAGCAACTGCAGAGGAGACTAAACAGGAAGGAAAAAAGAAAAAAAAGAAGCAGAATGTGCAGTGATTTGGGTAATGTTTGGAATACGGACTTTGTCATAAAGCTTCTGGATGGCTATGTTAACATTGACAAGATGAAGATGTGGAGTGAGTTGGGAGACATTTTAAGACTTGTTACAAGTTATTGGTTAAAAGCATGTGTTTGTTGGAAATGTTTCTCATGTTTGATCATGATCCTATTTTATGTTTGTCTAGTTTGATGGCTTCGTGGAACAATTAGAAATACAATGAATTATGTGATTTTTACGCTCTAAAGTTTGTTTGGTTCGTAGTTCTTAATGGTCAATGATGGATCAGGAGATTCATCAACTTACTCCCCAGATTGGAGTAGATTTCGTGATTACATTGCCCTGAAGGTGGAGTTGTTCCTCGTATTTTGCCACTTGGACTGCAAGATTGAAGTCTTGCCCCTAAGGACTGTGCAGCATTGCAAGAAAGGCTGTATTTCTGAGGTTCATCATCTTGGATCTCTGTTGCTGTAATCTTGTGATACTGGAAATCTGGATATTGGTGCAGAATTGGGATGAAGAAATCTGTTTTTTTTTCCTGGTAAAAATGCCAAGAGTTCAAATGTTTTCCAAAAGTTTATTTTCTTACTGCTGTAATCTTGTACTATCAATCAATTAAGTTGTATGATAGAAAAATTAAGTTTGATGTAATTATTCATCCTCGTCTTTTCACAGGTTTCTGATAAGACAAAAGCTAGTATAAGACAGTCTCATTCGTAAGACGGAGTATAACTTAACACAATTAACATCCCCTTTTAAAGTGTTAAAGCGTCAATACCCAAATTACACTCCATCTCACTGTGAGATGGTCTCACGCAAGAGTGTCTCTTCTGATAAATGCCAATAGTAGAGTACCAGCGGGGATGGATAAATATAACACTTTTCGATTTCCTTTCAACACGAGTATAAAAAATGAGACAAATAATAACAAATACTACCTCCGTCCCGAGATAACGTGCACATTTTTTCGTGCACGGAAACTAGGAAAATTTGCTTTATTGGTATTATTTAAATTAATTATAATGATATTGTGAGTACCTAAGTTTTGAGTGTGTTGCCATTTTAGAAAATATGCACGTTATTGCGGGAGAAACTAAAAGGAAATTGTGCACGTTATTGCGGGACAGAGTGAGTAATAAGAAACGAGCGGAGTACTATTATTATTTTAGAGTAGATATTCGATGAAAATAATTCGTACGAAATTTATATCATTACATTTATAATTAATAATATCATAATATTTATTAACTAATATTAGACAAAAACTTGTATGCAATATTGCATACAAGTGATATGTGCAATTGAGTCTTTTTTTTCTCGCGGTCAGGGGAATGAATTTTAGGGCAGATTGTTGGTGGGCCAATGAGCTTCTTCATCTTCTTCCTCGCGCGCGCAGCCGAGGCGGTCAGATTTCCTCTTCTTCCTCTTATCTTCTGGCGAATCTAATGGGCTTTCTTCTTCCTCGTTTGTTCCCTAATTTTTTTTCGCTCCGATTATTGGATGAAACCAGGTCATTCAATTTGGATTTCGATGTGGATTCTAAGAGAAGAAGAGAGAATATGTGTGTGATGTTTGGATTACCCCTCAACACAAAGTGTATGATGAAATTCAGATCATTCTACACTTTTTTTTCACGCTGTTCTGTAAATCTGTAATTTTGGACTAAAGATTTTTTTCGCGTTTGTACCGGTTTTTATTCATGTAGTAACACTCTTTTTCTCATATGGTAACACTCTTTTTGTTCATGTAGTAACACATCAAATTGTTCTTTAAATCTGTAATTCTGGACTGTGATTTCTTTTCGCGCTTGTACTGATTTTGTTCATGTGGTAACACGTAATATAATAATGTAGTAACACTTGTACATAGATGTAGTAACACACAAAAATTTGAGAAAAGTTCATATAGTAACACATCAAATTGTTCTTTAAATCTGTAATTCTGGATTGTGATTTCTTTTCGCGCTTGTACTGATTTTGTTCATGTGGTAACACGTAATATAATAATGTAGTAACACTTTTACATAGATGTAGTAACACACAAAAATTTGAGAAAAAAAAATAAAAACAAATTATGCGTACAGTGGGAATCGAACCTGCAACCAAATTTATTAGCAACAAACCTAAACCACTAGGCTACAATACATATTTGATAAAAATATTCTTCTATAAATACATATGCGTCCGCTCCAACCCTGAACCCACTGTCCGCGTCCTGCCCGCGCTCGACCCGCCCAGACCCGACCCGCGAATTTTAAACAATTTTTACCTTATTTAGGTTGTATTGCACATAACACTAGTGTGCAATATTTCACACAAGACTTTCTCCTAATATTATTAAACTTATAAATTGATAAAATAACATTAAATAATATATATATTAATTTATAAAAGTAACAATATCAATCAATCAATCCATATTAAAAGAGGAAAAACGGCAGTTATTGCCTAATTTATTTTTCATTTTCCTTTAAATTGCAGAGTAGAGTAGGAAAGTAAGCAAAAGGTCTGTTTGCGTTTCCCGCACTTCACATTTATATCTCTTCAAAAATTTCCACTCTCAAAACCCTTGATTAGACGTCTTAATTTTTTGCGTAATCGGAACCAAAGAACACTAGATTGGGTTAGAGCATCTATTGGATTACGGAATCTGTTCTGTTCTCGTCAAATCGATCGATTAATATAGGTAATATTTCAATACTGTGTAGAATTTAAATCGCTGTAGCATCGATTATGTGTTCATATTGCAAAATCCATGTGCTGTGTAGATCAAATGTAGTATTTGTGTTTTATGAAAATTTTCAATTTGTATGGCTTTTCGTGTTTTTTCTTTTTTTCTGTATAAATATGAACAGTTTGCTGTTTCTTCTACCATATATCGTATAAATGCAAGTTCATTGAATTAAGGCTTGATAATATGCATCATTTCTGTTATGTTTCCCTTTTGATTTATTTGCTTCGTTCATATTTTGTTACCGGGAAGAGAAAATGGTGGAATAAATCATCACTTCAACAGTGAAGGGACGAATTTTGGAGAGGTGTGGTTTTTCTTTTTTTGAAAATTGAAATAAAATTTATTTTTGGAGTGCCATGATGATAGAGTATGCTTTAGAATGTGAATTCTTCTGCTTTAGGATATAATTTTTTTTTTTTGGAAAGATGAGCTACTTGGTTATCTGGGTAGCTTTTCATGCTCTAAAATTCTTATTGATCTGCTCAAAGTTGTGAAAATGGTGGTCAGTGGTGACTAAGTTTGGGACGTCCCCCAAATCGAGAGTTGAATTATTGCAATCGAACTATATAATCTTGTGTTACCGTAGGTTATAGCTGTAGTTCTTCATATTTTTTCGGTTACTCATAACTTTGGTCGATAGTTTAAGATTATGATACTTAGGAAACCTTCATGTGCTCGGTGCTTGTTGGATCGTAACTCTTTTTTCCTTGTTGCTCTTATACTGTTTTAAAACTCCGATAAGATACATTAACATTCGAATTGACTATGATTAAGTCGTGTGGTAGTATTCTCTTTTTTCAACACTTGATTATATTTATAGCTAATCAACATATGAAAATTTGATAGATTGAGAACTCATGATGCCTCGTTTTTTGGATTTTCGTTGTTGTTTAGGAACATTTGCTCGTTAATGGACCCAACCAAAGATTATGCCGAGTTTGAAAAGAGGGTGAGCAAGACTATATATGTAGACAACATTTCACCAACGACAACTGAATCTATGCTAAAGGCTGCTTTCAACCAGTTTGGTAATGTGACAAAGGTTGAGTTCATATCTGCTTATATGCAACCGAATGGATTCCCTAATGCTGCTTTAGTCGAGATGGAAAATGTAGAGCAGGCAAAACAAGTTATAACTGAGATGCAGATTTTCCCGTTTATGATTGGTGGAATGCCTAGGCCCGTGAGGGCAAAGAGTGCCACAGTAGAGATGTTCGATGAACGTCCTAGCAAACCGGGAAGAAAGATACATTGCAGATGGTTGAACCCTAAAGAGCCAAATTTCGAAGTGGCTATGAAAATCAAGAATCTGGTGAAGAATCATGCTGCAGAAGCTTCGTTCTTACTCGAGGTAATTGAATCTCGCATTCTTCCATCTTGTTAGTTAGTTTACGTCTTTGTTTTTTAGGGATTCTTTTCAATATATTGAGAGTAACACTTGGGTGCAATTGGTGCCACAACTAAAACTGTTCAGTAATAACAACTAATACCTTTTCAAAATACACTATAGTACAAGTATTTGTCATTGCCATGTATTGAAAGGTTATAAGTATTATTACTCAGCGTTGCAGCAACAATTGGCGGAGGAAGAAAAGCTTTCGATGAAACAAGACGAAACTTTAGGAGTTCTCTATCAGAAACTCGAGCTGATAGATGGTGTTTCTACTGATGGAAGTGCTAAACGTCTGGCTGAATATTATCACTGTTATGTATAAAGATTATAATATTCTTTACGCAAGGGGTCAAGTTTTGTCGTCTATCTATACGTTCAGTACGTGTGGAAAGAAGACTTGTCTTTTAAAAAAAATCGGTATATTTGTCTTTTTGTATGGAAAAAAAAAACCGCGTAGAAACATTTTTGTTTTTCTTTAACTGAAAAGGGTCCGATTTCCATATTTCTTGAAACTTGAAAGGATACATTTGACATTTTCCAGGTTTTTGCAACTTATTTTCCATATTTCTTTAGTTGTGTTTCTTATGTTGCATTTTGTGAATGTATATTATGCATACAAGCACATGGTCAACGTGATTTTGTAATGTATAGTTTAGATTATTTCATCGTTTGACAATTTCTTTTAAATCGTATCCATATCATCAATTTCTATGTCCAAATATTATTAAAAATAAATAAATTATGGATCGAGGATAATTATACCAACTAATTGATGATTCTGTACAAAAATATTAGTCCCACAAGTTAAATCATTTGAGCAAAACATATATCCACGTGCCTTAGTAGGAACTCATAAATGCAATAACGAGATAAGGCATGTGACTGATGTTTGTTGGCATTCAATTCTTTTAGCTGGATGGTTGAATTTATTTAATTATTTTGGTGTTAAAATATTTTTAGTAGAATATTTTTTGGCTACTTTTTAATAAACGGTGAAGCTGTAAAAATATATTAGTATTACAAAAAAAAAAACTTAACGAGCGTTCTAAACAAAAAAAAAATTAAGGTATTTTATGAAGGTACAAGACAGTATTAGATGCAAAACATAACAATATTACAATAAAATATATAATTTTAAATTTATTATACGATACAATTTGTAATCAGAATTAATAATAGAAAAATATTTTCATATATACTTGAATCAACTAGAGTTAACTCAATTTTTAATTCATCAATCAATTGTAAATGTAATCTACAAATAATTAAAATATATATGCTTAATTAAAATTGTTAAATTTAATTTATTATTTAAAATGTCTCAATTTTAAAGTATTTAATGATTTGTAGTGTAGTGGTAAGGTTCTACCTATGTAGATAAAGTGGTTGACCTTTTTTTTTTCTATATTAAATATACATCCTTAATTAATTTAAAATTTTCTTTGTTAAATATAAATTCTTAATTAAAATAGACAAATACACATTAATATACCGAAAAATTCAATGTTGTAGCATAAATTTGTGTAGCCTAGCGGTTAGGCTTTCTTTGTTGTGCCCTGGAAATCCGAGTTTGAACCTTGCCTGTCGCAAGCTATATTTTTTAGCCCCTTTTTGGCGAATTATATACAAATTTGGTCAAAATTAAAGATTTATATGTATTATTTTTTCACCTTTTTTGGGCGAATTATATACAAATTTGGTCAAAATTAAAGATTTATATGTATACAAATTTGTATTCTAGACTTTGTCTTTTAATATTTATCCTATTGGGTGTTTATTCAATTATTTGTGTAGCCTAGCGTTTAGGCTTTCTTTGTTGTGCCTTGAAACCGAAGTTCGAACCTTGCGTGTCGCAAGCTATATTTTTTCGCACCTTTTTGGCGAATTATATACAAATTTGGTCAAAATTAAAGATTTATATGTATTATTTTTTCGCCTTTTTTGGGTGAATTATATACAAATTTGAACAAAATTAAAGTTTTGGTCAAAATTAAAAATTTATATGTATACAAATTTATATTTTAGACATTTTCTTTTAATATTTATCCTATCGGGTGTTTATTCAATTATTTGATTGTTAGTGGACAGAATTTGAATAAGCTATGCTAAAACAGAATACGAGTCGTCCTTCAAAAATATGATGTTTAGTTTATTATATGTGAATACTTTATTGAAAAATATACTTGAATTTCCCAAAGTTTTCAGTCATCACCATTTTCTAAATGGACAAGCAAGCTTTATTCAAAAAAAAGAAAAGAAAAAAGGACAAGCAAGTCATTTCTTCAATTTTTTTTTTAATAATTTTAAATCTCACGCAAACTTATCGAATTAGACTAAAGTTATAGAAAAGTTGTATCAGTAATAGATTATGTAGGTCGGTGGGTGAAGAAATGGAATTTAACAAAACGCCCATTTCAAATTTAAAATATATAAGTTCTCCACACAAAATAAAATGGGCATACTTGATATTTTTCACGGATTACTGTTTTTTTTTCTTTGCTTCTTCACGGAATTAAAGTTAATTTCAAGCATTACCTATTTTGGCTATTTATGTGACTTATGACTTATGAGTGAAACCACAAGCTTTGTTTAATGGATAAATTGTAAGAACATGATTTATTTTTATCATTAATTGTATTTTGAAGAATGAATTTTCAATTTTATAAAAACAAATATTTAATTTTTAAATTAATATAATAAAAAAATTTATATAAATTTATAGCCAAAAGAGTGGAGTATTTTTGTCAATTCACATGTGCGTGTTTTGCCTATAAATTTATTAAAGATTTTCTTTTTGTAATAATTTAAAAATTCAATTCTCGGCATTCAAAAGTTAAAAGTTCGATTATCAAAATACAATTGGTAAAAAAAGATAAATTCAATTTTTGCAATTTGTCCTGGTTTAGTTATCCAGAAATTCTTCTTATGGTGTCTAAGAAAAAGAATTATCCTTATTAATTCAAGAAAAAAAATACTAATTAAATAAAATAAATAATAAATAAAATGTTATTTTATGACATCAGTATTTCATTTGTACATAGGCAGAAAATTCAAGAATTCAGATTTTCTGCTCAATCTCACATACCGCTTAGAGAGAGAAAATAAACGGCCCCGGAAATATATTCTTCGAATCTTCTGTGAGAGAAAATTCAGCGATTGAACTTCATATCTTGGGCTGTCAAAATACAGCAATTGAGCCATCAATCCCAATTCTTGTTTAGGCAATTTCAAAAATCTTGGATGTGTAGGTACGAATTATGTATATATATCTTGAATTTTTAGTGCAATTTTCATGAATATGGATTGAATCACTTCCGTTTCCAGCATTAAAATTGTTCCGTTCTTCTTGTTTATTTATTTTAGAAGATGTGAAATCTGGTTTTTAGGGCTCTAGTTGACCCGGAATTGTAATCGAACTTTTCATTTGGGATTGGATTTAGGAAGCCTCGTAGCATTCACAATTTTTTTAGTTTTGAAATGATTTACTTGTTTGCTGAGTTAATTGACAGCATCTCATCAATTTAGTATGCTGAATTGTTGATCATATTGCATGCAGATGTTAAGAGTTCTACTTCCTGGGATTTGATATTTGAAATACACTTGTGTTAATTTTGATTTGTGTTACAGGATATATTCTGATAATGCATTCTTTTAATTTGTGAAGTAGTTGACTTTGTTTTTGAATTTTCGGGTGAATATATTGTAGATAAAAGAAATGAGTATTGTTGGTAAAGTTACCGGGTTCATTACTCAAGGTGTGTATTCAGTTGCCACACCGTTTCATCCTTTCGGTGGGGCAGTTGACATAATCGTTGTTAAACAAAACGATGGAACTTATAGAAGTACGCCTTGGTATGTACGATTTGGTAAATTTCAAGGTGTCCTTAAAGGTGCAGAGAAGGTTGTGCGTATAGAAGTTAATGGGGTTGAAGCCAATTTTCATATGTGTCTTGATAATTCTGGTGAAGCTTATTTTGTTAGAGAAGTTGATCCAGATGATGATGGTGAGGGCATTAAGGACTCTGAAAGTCTCGAAGGCGGAAAAGAAGATAATAGCACTGACTATAGTAACTTCGGTAGTGTTTCAAAAGAAAATGATTTTTTTGATGAAGAGACCGATGACTTTAACCATGGTGACATAGAGGTGAGAGACGAACGTTCTGCTCTTGGTTTAAAGCGATTAGAGAGAGTTGAGTCTGATGCTGATAGGATATTCTACGAGTTTCAAGATGAACAATCTTCATTAGAAGATTCAGTTGATTTTTCAGATTATGATTCTAATAGATATGACAATTTAGAGAGTGTAAAACATGCATTGGAATCAGAAAACTCGAGTTCGGAAGTGGTTTTAGTGAGTGTAGATGGCCATATACTAATGGCACCTATATCATCATCTGTTGATGCTGAAAATGTGCAATTAAACACACCTCAGTTTCACTTGGGACCGGGAGAAGGGGCAGAAGAGTTTGATGGGGGTGACGATTCTTGGACCTCCGATTATCTGACTCAGCTCGATTCTTCCACACGTGAGATTAATACAGAAAACACTTTCAAGGAAAATAAGGAGACGCCGTGTAGTAAAAATGATATAGAAACTAGTCCTGAAAGTAATCAGGAGATTCAGGACAAAGGTGTTTGTGTAGAAAATAGTCCTGAAAGTACAAGGTTTAGAAGGTCTGAGGTTTACAAAAGTTGCTTGGAGCTCACAGAATTGTCCGTACAGTCAGCAAATGACGACCAGGAAAATATGAGTCCTTCGGTGGACAGTCTTGAGGATACAAGCCAGAAGTCACCTTTAAGTCCTTCAGTGAATGATATACCTGAAGAAGATGATCTTGAAATATCTAGAGAAGATGATGATGAATTATCTCTCCATGTTTCTGAAAACCCGAGCAGTGTTTCTTCCCCAGTTTTACAGGTTGAAGCTTCAACCCATGAAAGAAATACTTTTGATGTGGATCATGAAGGTTCTGATAGCATGCCTGTTCAATTTGTTGGCAGTGATCATGAATCACCAAAACAAGATCCAACAATTGAAACAATTAATTATGGTGAAGAATCTCCTGATTCTGATGCAAGTAAAAGGGTCCGTGTTGAACTTCATACTGTTGCATCCATTGGTGATACGATCTCCGATTTGACGAGTAAGAAATTTACTTTTCTGTAACAGTAAAATCAAAGTCGCTCCCTTGTTGGCAAAGTTTTATGTAAACCAGTTTTACAGTGCAACTGGTTTGCATTTTGATTTTCAAGTGTCTTTTTAAGCAATATTAGTTATTTCATTAAAAGATACCAATTTTTTTTTACTATAAAGTGATAGTTGCGAAAAGTTGCACGGTATAACTGTTTTACACAAGACCATCTCCTCGTTTGATTTTAGACTGATATTACTTTCTGCCATTTTTTAGGGCCGGAGATATCTCTCTGTGGTAAATTGCTTCAAGCAGGAATGGGTTTGAACGAAGCTGAAGATGTCTTCAATGCAAACCGCATATCATTGGACAAATTCAAACTTTCTGCTACATCAATCGTAAAGAACGAAGACCTGCTTGTTAGATTACAGGGGAAATACTTACCATGGGATAAAGCTGCACACATCATTCTTGGTATGGCTGCTTTTGGTTTAGATCTACCAGTTGAGTCACAAGATGTAATCCCCGTGGAACAGGAGAAACTGGTAGCAAAGGAAGATAATCCTGGATTGGCTTCTACTCCGTCAAGGAGATGGAGATTGTGGCGAATTCCGTTTAGGAGAGTCAAGACAATTGAACACACGGCGAGTAATTCATCGAATGAGGAAGTCTTTGTGGGTTCTGATTCTGTCTCACCGAGTGAGCTGGCAGTTGCAACTCCGAAATCGCATTCGTCTATTGAGTCTCCTAGGAAGCAAATCATAAGAACAAATGTGCCAACTAGTGAGCAGATAGCCTCGTTGAATCTTAAGGAGGGACAGAATATGGTGAATTTTATTTTCTCTACCAGAGTTCTTGGATCCCAAAAGGTGGGCAACTCTTTCTTGATGGATATTTGTGGTTAGATTAGCTGGTAATTATATATGTTTTTCCTGAAGCAGGTTGAAGCTCATATATACTTGTGGAAGTGGAATACACGAATAGTAATTTCTGACGTAGATGGGACTATTACCAAGTAAGTGTTTTTTTCCATTTACTGGTTTGTATCATCTCTTTCTCTCTCTTGGAAAGACAAATTTTCCATACTGAGATTATGAAATGAAGTTGTCTAAAATGTTCTCGTGCTGACTGTAATTTGCAATGCTGTAGTGACTTTTGATCTGTAGTTATGCCTTTTTTGGGGATCAGAAATAGTAAACTAGAACTAGAGACAGATAACCAATCTCGCGATAATTTTTTACCATTACTCACAATCTTGATTCTTGTTGCTCGTTTTTAGGTCTGATGTTCTTGGTCAGTTTATGCCTTTGGTTGGAAAAGACTGGACTCATTCTGGGATTGCTCATCTTTTTTCTGCAATAAAGGTAGTTTCTTCAAATGCTTTGTTTTCTACGCCTAATGCAATCATTACATGCCGTATTGTACTGGTATTGGCTTTGCCCATGCAAAAAAATAGATCTAGGTATCATGGTTCTTGTTAGAGAACACTTGGGTAAGTTTGTTACAGGATTATTTAGGATGAGGGAAATCCAAAATTTTGAAATATTAGTGTGAAGTTTATCTAATGATAAATATAGTTTTATGTTAGCGAAATGGAGATATCATAGCCTCTACTAAGGTGGCATAAAAGCATATGAAGAGCCCTTTGTAATTAAAATCTGAAAAAAAGTTGATTAAGGTTTCATGTAAACATAAGAGGACATAGTTTATTTTCCTAAATAAAATGTATTTACATTTTAGTTAAGTGGAAATTAGCAGAGCTGCTACTGAGGTGGATATAAGCATCCAAGGGCCAAACACTCCGGACATGCAGAGTCATATTTTAAATTCAAATCAGGAGTGTATAAAATCAAAATGCTAACCGACTTGTGAGCATGTGTAACTGACTTGTAGTTCATATGATCAAGGAGATTTTATGGTATGATACTTTTTTTTTAAAACACAAAATAATCCAATAGGTAGGACGTATTTTGAAGAGCGGTAAGGGAAATTCGAAAAGAAACTACAACACCTGACTTAAAAGTGAAATAAAAAAAAAAAAAAAAAAAAAGAAGAAGAAATCCCAAACTTATGGCAGCCTTTTAGAGTCTCTGCGAGACGTATGAGATTCAAACCTATTTGATATGATTTTATGAGTTTAATGGAAATATGAGGTTCCATTTAAAGTTCTTGTTTACTATTGTCACGTATCTTGATTTATGGTACAGGAGAATGGGTACCAGCTCTTATTTCTGAGTGCACGGGCAATTGTTCAAGCATACTTAACCAAAAGTTTTCTATTCAATCTCAAGCAGGTATGTGTTACTATGCCCTGAAGCTTTATTAGCTTATGAAAATGTTCCATAGTCAAATTTATTTGTTGTTTGGCGTTTGATGGTCATGGTCCAATTTTTTTTGAGATATACCCTTTGGGGCATATATATTTGTACTCGATAGAAGGTTGAATTTTTTAAAATATTATGGTGAATAGATATAACTTCATTTAGCAGTTCTGATTCTTGATTATGAAACTTTCTTGTGGTCTCTTATTTGGAACTCTTATAATAGGATTATTTAGTACTATTTGTTAAAAAATGATTGCAGGATGGGAAAAGCTTACCAAATGGGCCTGTTGTTATTTCCCCTGATGGCTTATTTCCGTCATTGTACCGAGAAGGTGATATCCATTTCCTTAAAGGGTCAATTCTGATCTTATTGTATATCAAACAAATTTTGTATAGTATAATAAAACGACTACATGCTGTTTCAAACCAATGCATTATATCTCGAATGTTAAGTTTTATACATCTGCTTTTGGGATGTACATACTGCACTAGTTTCTGCTGAAGTTAGACATTCACCACTCGAGGGATAAAATTAGCTTGCAGCTATTTAATTAAAGATTGTTGAGAAAATTTTACAACTTCTCCTGAGAGTAATAATCTAGTCTCATTGAAATCAAGCCTCAACATACATAGGAAACCAGGTTTCGGTTTGAAACTGTATACAGTGCTGATTTTTTTAAAAGATATTATGACTCCTTATGAGGGTTATTAATTTTTATTAGATTATGTATTGCTATCAGATAATTTCTGTAATTTATTCGTCTTTCTAAATCTATTTTCATTTTCTACGTTCTCTCCACTACATATTAAGTTGATGTGTCGTTCTTTTTATCTGATGTATGTTTTATTGATGCCAGTGATAAGAAGAGCTCCTCATGAATTCAAGATCGCCTGTTTAGAGGTAAATCTTAGTGGGCGTGCGGTTCAAATTCTTTAATGGGAATGATAATGAGAATCATTGAATAATGAAAATGATGACACTGTTAATATTTTGCACTAGTCTTGGCATTATTAGAGACAAAAACTGATTGTTGGTTGAGGATTATTAAAATGATAGAGGAGTAACAATTATAGGAGGGGTGATAGTTAAATAAAAGGGGGTAATGATCAAGTTATTTTTAGTCTCATTACCTTGTATAAAGTATGATGAAGGTGAGTTAATCAACTTTTTATTCTCAGTAACCACCACATTTGCCCATGCTCATTCCCATCGAAGAATTTCAAACCAAGTGCCCCTTAATGTTTCTCTCTCTCGAATATCTATATCTATTTAGTATTGTGAATCTTTTAGTATTGATATAATGTCTATTTACAGGATATCAAGGCATTATTCCCCCCAGATTACAATCCATTTTACGCGGGTTTTGGAAACAGAGATACCGATGAGCTCAGCTATCGGAAAATTGGGATTCCAAAGGGCAAAATCTTTATAATCAACCCCAAGGTAGTCACTTTTCGCATAATTTTGAGAGCAAAAGAATGCAAAGATTTCAAAAAATTTTACAATTTCATTTTTATCTTACAGGGCGAGGTGGCCATTAATCACCGTATAGATGTGAAAACATACACTTCGTTGCACACACTAGTGAACGACATGTTCCCTCCAACATCACTGGTCGAGCAGGTACTCTTTCTGCAAAGAAAATGTCAAATTATTTATAAAAAAAAAAAAGCGTTTTCAAGAACGTCTTTCTTTCATTCCCCTTTTTCAGTGGTATTATTTACGTTTTTAATACCCTCTCACGTCTGTGCAGGAGGATTTTAACTCGTGGAATTACTGGAAAATGCCGTTGCGCGACATTGATAACTTGTAGAAGACTTCTGGCTGGCTAGAGATGCTGGACAGGTTTTTTGCGACCAGTATTCTGGAATTCGATCAAATTTTGTCTTCCCGCCGTTAGCTGAAGAGTATGTTTCATTACACCCATTGTCAAGTGTAAGAACTCTCTTTTCTGTGTAACCTTATAATCAATCATGTATGATACTGATGCTTATTACAGAGTCCCCCGATGAATAAAACAATTCTTGAGACTCAAAAACTGCAAAGAGGTCCTCGATTTCATACCATGTTCTAATCTCGTGTAATGTATTATTAGTGTACGTTATGCTATAGAAGATCTCATGTTTTTTAGCCCATGATGTGTACATGTTTGTTTTCGGCTTTTAGGTGGATTTGCAAATTCGAGTTTGGGTGAACTTGAAAATCCTAATAAATAGTGTCTTGTGTTTGTTTTGAGATTTTGATGGAGTAGGATGCTCTGTTTATGTCGCGTCATTACATCTGTCATGTGGGGGTTGATCGTATTCGTATTATTATATTATTGTTGATTGTGTGTATAATGCGCCGATGCTTTTAGCGCTGTGAAAACTGGAAATGGAAGAAAGTTGTGAAGTGTAAAAAATAATGTGGGTGAATAGTTAGTGTATTGTTGTGAAGATTGTAGAATTAAAACAAGCAGAAGCTTAACTCAATAGTGTAGAATTTTTTTTTTAAAGAGGGAATTGGTAAGTCCCAATTTATTTATTTTTAAAATGTGATTCTAAGTGTTGTAGACTTGTAGTTGGGTTTGAAAAAAACACTGTAGTATTTGATTGCTGTGAGTTTTCAAATTTTTGATTTTGGAATCTCAATGTAGAACAATATTTGGATTTGAAAGTTCAAAAACCGATTTTTTAAAATTGAAAATATATATTTGAATAGCAAAAAATGTACTTGGACGTTGTATATGTTTGATATGTTTGGAAGATAGAATTTTGTGGGCTATGGTAGGATTTTTTTTGGGTTTAAAAAATAGGTGATGGAAATCATTTTAGACAAAAAATTATATGAGACGGTTTTATACATGAGATGGGGTAGAAAACACCACAAATCAACACCCACCCCTTTTAAAATGTTAAAACGTTATGTCCAAATTATAATTCGTCTCACCGTGAGACCGTTTCAAGCAAGTTTGCCTCTATCATTTTATTGTAAAAAACTGTTGATGGTGGGTAGGTAATAATTATTAATTAAATAGTGGGTGTTACATGGTTGATTGTAAATATAAAACTTGTAGAGTTGATATGTTGTGAAACTTGTTTACCGTGAAATTGATTTTTTTTTTTTACAGACATACACTTTAGTAATATAAGTCACACCCTTTAGTAATATAAGTCACACACTTCAGTTATCACTACGACACTCTTTGCTATAATATAAGTCACACCTTTCACTTTTATGAGTAATACTCTTTATAGTAAAAAGTCACACACTTCACAGTAAAAAGTCACACACTTTAGTAATATAAGTCACACTCCTTAATCAGTTTCACCGTAAAACTTATTCACACTATACTTTGCCAAACTTGTATTTGTAAAAAATAAGTTCGAGTATTATAAATAGATAAAAAAATTGTATAGACTTGGTTCATGCTATGAACTTTGTTTTTAATTAATGACATTTGACCCTACCCAGGGTACAATACGGGTCAAATTTAGTGTTTTAAAAAAATATACTAGAAATAAGTGAAATAAGTCAAATAATCCAAGTTTATATCATATAAATCCAAAACGAATATTCAGTTTTGTGTTTACTATTATATTTTCTTAATCTCTGATATCCAATTTTTTCATAGAATAAAGCTCTGATGTCCAATCCACATCTAATGAAATATACAAAGTACATAGGCTTGGGCCGGGCCAGTTTTGATCTAAAATTGGGCTGCAATGGGCCCATTATAGCATCTTGAGGCAACACTGGTGTTTTTTTTTTAAATGGCCTTCCACAATGATATCCAAATACTCGAAATAATTTCTCAGAGTTTATGTATTTTTATAGAGTAACACTCATGTTAGCCAGGTCTATACATGAATTCTATCACATATATATATAAAAAAATTCATTGTTTAAAAATATAAAATATTTTTTAAACAATGATAATTTTTATATATGACAGTAATAGTTTTATGCATAACAATGATAATAAAAAAATTGAATTCACGATAAACTCTGATTTAAATAAATTTTTGTCATTTTTATATAGAGAATGTTGCATCACAGCAGAATCATTATCCAATAATTAGGCTCTGATTATAAAGACAAACGTGAGTGGATAAGAGGACATTATTATTATTTTTACAAGACCTTGAAAACAAAATCCCATTTTCTTGGGTTGCATTAATTTTTCATTTTACAATGTTTAGACAACAATTACAATGTTTATACAACAATTACAATGTTGAACCCTTACCTAGTTGTGCGCAACAAGATCGAGGCCACATTAAATATGATGTTTGAATGTCTCTAAATAAAACATGTAGAACCACCAATTAATAAACAAGAAAATTTAGTCTAATATAGTGGGCAAGACCATTTAATTTAATTTATCTCATGACACGTTTAATCTCATGACACTAAAAATTTATTAATTAAACACAAACTTTCTAGTAAAACTTATTCTTGGTATAAAACAAATATCGCTACACTTATAAATTAATATCACTCTTATAAATTAATACTAATAACATTTGTTACAATATTAGTTAATAAGTGTAGTGTTATTAATTAATAAATATAATGGTATTAGTTTGTAAGTTTAATAATATAAATGTTATACTATTACAATATTAATTAATAATTATAGTGTTATCAATTAATAAATGTAATGATATTAATTTGTAAATTTAATAATATAAAATTTATACTAACTCTTTACATTCTATCCTTGTAATATCATTAATTTTTACTTAAAAATTTTATATCGTCGTGCTGATCTACTCCATCAACTCCGATGTTTTTAAAAATTATTGTACAATTAGTACATAATTGCAATACTATTTTTTAAACATTGTGTGCATACACATATGTATAAAAAATATCATATAGTAAAAAAGACGAGACGCCCATATTTTGACCAAATCAAGTAGGAGATCCCATCATCCCAACATAAGAATTCATTTGTCTTGCCATAAAATTAAAATACTACTGGTTCTGAGGGAGTGCAAAAAAACCAGGTTTTGAGGAATGGGCTGTTTCCCAATTTAATTATTTATCTATTTTTATTTATTTATTGATTATCTTTTTTGTTGCAGAGAAAGCTGTGGGTGCTGCAGCAGGGGATGTATATGCCAGCATTATTCAATTCAATTCTGTGTAAAAATATAAAAATACTGCATGTTTTTTGGACACTTATACAAAAATACAAATCCCGCTGATCCACTAAGATTTGTTAGATGAGACTAGTGATTTGAATTTCTGGATGTGAATAAGATTTTAAGTGAAACATGCATTTTTATGTTAATTATGTTTTCTATATACAATTTTAGTTATCATATTTTTATAAATGGACGGATCCGGGTATTGGGTGGCGGTTATCCCTTGAGATTTAATTTTTAAATTAATATATATAAAAAGAATTTGTATTTTTGGAAAACTAGAGAAAATAGGTTCAATTAGAACACCTATCGAGATGATCATTTATAAAATTTGGAGGTTTTATCTAATAATATGAACTCTTAAAGAATCGAGAATTCCTAAACTCCCCAGACTTCTCCCTCATCGACTTCTAGTAAACTTGGACTAGTGAGATTTCGAGCCGCTATAACTTCGTAAAATTATTTTATTTATGTTTTTATTTCGTAAAATTTTATCATTTCATTCTTTTTAAAATATACAATTTTTTTTTCCCTTTACTCTTTTAAAAAAAAAAATCACACTCGAAAAGTGGACCAATTTTTAAATTTCGGTTGGTTGAGTCCAATTTTACGTATTTTGGCCAAGCGTAGCACCCTCAACGATCCGTCCCTGTTTTTATATAACTGTGAAAAATAACAAAGATTCTGCAGCGACACATTATTGAGTAATATATGATATTCATAATTTGGTATACATGAGTCTGCTATTTTCATACATACGCACACGCACACGCACACACTGCGTGTGAATAACAACCATTTTCACACTAACAACATGCACTCTCTGTGAATACCATACACATTATTAGTCTCCCATTTTCACACATTCAAATTTCACTCCACCATTTTCACACACACACGCACTCACTGTGTGTCAATACCAGAAATTTCACTCTGCTACTCTCTCTCTCTCTCACACACACACACACTGAGTGTGAGCTATTTTCAGAAACCTCTGTTCCGTTGAAGAAGACTACATAGACATGGAATTAACTTCAAAAACCAGAGATTTCGAATTTTCCACATTCCATCACAGAGAAGAAACCTCCACTTTTCCCGCCGACGAGCTTTTCTACAAAGGCAAACTCCTCCCTCTCCACCTCCCTCCGCGCAGGCAAATGGTCCAACACCTTCTCTGCACCACCACCGCCGCCGCCGCCGTGGACCGCTACTTCTCCGCCCCGTTCACCGCGCCCTGCACCACCGCCAACACGCCCTCAGATTCGCGCAACATTTCCCCATCCGAATCGTGCAGA
This sequence comes from Stenogyne calaminthoides, assembly GCA_037126765.1. Classification (NCBI taxonomy): domain Eukaryota; kingdom Viridiplantae; phylum Streptophyta; class Magnoliopsida; order Lamiales; family Lamiaceae; genus Stenogyne; species Stenogyne calaminthoides. Next base: position 37,862,901 of record JBBCBC010000003.1, on the reverse strand, counting down.
GCGAGCTGCGATCTAAACCCTAGCGACGCCAATTTCTTCGAATGGCCCAACGAATTAACCAATTTCATCGCCAATCACGACCACAAGGGTTCAATTAACCCGTGGATGAAGAAGATTAAGCAGATTAAACACTCGATCGTCGCTCAGAAATTGAAATCATCAAGGGCATACCTCAGATCTCTGTTCACAAAATCCGTACCCGAGGAAAAATCCCCTGTTCCGAGCTTATCGATGAAGATGGGGAAAAAAATAGCAGATATAATCAAGAGCATTGACAGAAACGCGATTGATGACAGAAACGGCAACAGGCGGTCGTTTTCCGGCGCGATTAAGAGGCATTCTCCGACGAAATGTTTATCTTCTTCTTCTTCGTCTTCATCTTCGTCTTCGTTTAATTCGAGCGGCGTTCGTGTGAATTTTCTGAGGAGGAGTAGCAGTGCGGAACGAGATTGAAGGCTCGATTGATGCTGCCATTGCTCATTGCAAGAAATCTATGGAGAATTCGTTGTGTGATTCGAAGATTGAAGAAAAAATTGGTGTTAGTATGCTTGAGTTTGAATCTAGATAAAGATTTTGGAATTTGTATGAGTTAATAATGGTTTTATGTTAATGTGCTAATTGAAGTTTTGGATGATATTTAATGTAATTATGAGTTGTTAATTGTGTGATTCAATACAATGTAATCCACGTTTAACAATGGTCACATGAATTTTTATAAGTAATTATGATATATACGTATAATGTGATTTTATCAATCTTATACTTGTATATTCATTAGACAAAAATATACAAGGATACAAAAACTGGAATTTGGTCATTTAATTATTGGAGATTACAAAATGAGAATTATTTTGTGATAAAATCACTTTTTAAAAAAGATAATTAAGGTGAATAGTAGTTATTGGTATTTGAAAATGTGGTATTTGGTGCTCCATTTTCTTTTCTTTTTTTATCGGCCGAATTTAAATTTGTGCTCGCTAGATAATTTTATATGTAAATCGTTGTATATATACTGATAAGACATGTGTTGATTTTCGAAAAAATTGCTGCTCGAGATATTGAGTTTGTACATTGATCAAAGCATTTATGGTATGAGTAGTATGAATCGAAAGCTGGATCTATATTAAATTTAACTTGAATTGCTCTATCGATCCTCCTATGTAGAGATGATTTTAAAATTGTACTTTCAAATAATAATTAAAAATCACAAAAATAGTCATGTAACTTTGCCCGAATCCACCAATGATCATTTATGTTTTTACTTTATCAATTTTGGTCATTTTGGTTTTAATTATAGTCATTTTCGCTGGAAAATTGAAAATTTTGACCGGAAAATTACCGGAAATATTATGTAGCACACAAAATAATGCGAAAAAAAATATATTGAAATGACGGGTTCAATGAAAGGAAGAGAATAGTATAAGTTTCGACACTCTCCTCAACGTAGATCACTCGAAATTAGCCACTATAATGAATAAAATTCATAATTTTGAAGTTGCGATTCACGGGAGAGGTGTAAACAAAACATGAAATTGATTGAGGGTTTTTCTTCCTTGATAAGACAATTCAAATGAGAGTGGTGGCGACCGTCAATGTGACCAGAATAAAAGGTTAGGTCAATTTTTCGATTAAATTTTAAATTATCCGGCGAAAAGAGCTACAATTGAAACCAAAAGGATCACAATTGATAAAATAAAAACTTACAGGACTATTTTTGGATTCGAGCAAAGTTACATGACCATTTATGATATTTTTTCTAATACTTGTCATAGATCAAGAAGAAAGTTAAATAAGGAATTTCCTATCTAGTTTAGTGAAAAAAGTGTTAAATAAAGGAATTTCTTTATTTGCAGATTGCAAGGTGAAAATAAAAAATGACTACCTATTAAGGGGGTGAGCACACTTGTTCAATAATTGATGTTTCATTTTATATTTCATAATATAAATTAATGATACATTAAATAATAAAAAATATTTAATAAATTACAATATTATAAATTTATGCGTTAAAGACTCCGTAAGAGTTAGATAATAATGAGTTACGAAAAATGGAACATAAGAATGAACTCAAATAAGCAAATGCGAATAAAGGTGATGATTACAATATAAATGGATTTATTATATTTAGAATATTCTCTACAAAACCTAGCAAGATAAAGGCAAAAAAAGTGAGTAAAAAGTAAAGAAAAAGTAGAGCGTAGCTTTTCACATATAAAAAGAAGTCAGAAATTTAGAATCAGAAAGTGAGCATCTTATCTCAAGGTGCTACTTTGTACTACTACGTGTCTTTAATGAGGTCGGCTATTCTCCTGTAGTATGAATTTAGGGGTATCACTTGATATATTTTTTTTAATTGTATATGTACCTTTTTTTATTTAAATTTCTAATTTATAATAATTTGCCTCGTAAGATAGTATAACATGAAAATTAAATCAAGTTAATACTCGGTTAGTAATTGTTCGATAACTTATTTGAGTTTGATTTAACATAGATATCAAATAAAGTGAAACATACATTTATGTTCGGTTCAGAATAAAGCTAGACTCGAGCTTTATAGGAATAATAACAACATAAGAATATCAAACTGCTCGATTCGAGTTTGACTCGATAAAAATTTGCTCGAGCTTAATTTAATTAATTATCAAATAAATTTAAACATGAATTTCAAAACTCGACAACATTTTAAACAAGCTTGAACTATTGTGTGTTCGACTAGACTCATTTATAGTCTTAGCGAAATAAGATTATAAACTCGAGCCAAAGGTTATGCTTCTTCACATGATGCCTGGAATTTAGCTTTAGAAAAATCATACCAAAGATGCAGTTATGCAGACTTTTATTTAATTAATTATAACATTTCGCCCCCTTAATTTGTAACACTATATATATATATATGTAAAATATAAAGATTCTCGCATATTGTGCAAAATCTTAAATCCATCCACACAGTCAAAAGATAAAAATCATCATATTTTTGGATCAAATTAATCAAGTGTATTATCAAAAAAAATTAGAAAAAAATCCATGATGATTGGAGTACTAATTGGTTCCATATTTTGTATGTGACCAACTTGCATGTTACAGTGTTTGAAGAAGTGTGCACATGTATTTTTATCCAAAAATATATAGACACCTTTTACCATTATAGGACCAATCCACACTCCACTATAGCTTGTTCAAATTCTGTAATAATGGAAAAATTCATGGAACCTACTACCAATTTTCTTACATGTACTATTCCATTGAGATCTCTGATAAAAAGTGGATTGAAAAAAGTTGGAAAATTCACCACTCTTTTTATATGGTCACATGTTTTATGATTGCACGGCCCAGTACGAATCTGCTCGGTATTCTCACTCATTATATTATCATGTGTCTATTTCTCTCTGAAATTTAAAAAAATTTATATAAAAAAGATGTAGAAAATTATTTATAGATCAAACATTGTCATGCGCTCACTGATAACATGACAGTGTAATGAAATACGAGATGAAACATGATAATATAGTTGGTTGATTGGTTGTATTGGTCATGGTCCAAATAGTAAAGGTAGTTAGGGGAATGAATTTAAAGATGCTTGAAAGTTGAAAGTGAAAACTCAGTATTTGGCCTTGCTAATGATTCTGAAATTGCAAAGTGAAAAGGTAATGCAATTATGTCCTTTTGGAGCAAGATAACATGGTTTGTTCTTTTGAAGTAACTACTATTTCTTCTACTAATACTTTTCAATAATATATGAATTTTATGTATATAGTGTATATATGTTAGTATCTCACTATTATTTAATTAATTATACAGCTTTTAAGTATGCACTAAATTCCCCAAAAAGAGATGATAAAAGGTAACAAAGCTTATATAATAAAAGAAATTCAAATCATATAATTAAAAACAATAAAAGCATTTGAAAATAATAAACTTTATATTTTAGGTCTTAATTTATTTTTTAGATGTCAGATAAAAGATATTAAAAAATGAATAATTTGACATTTAGTGTGTGAGATATATTTAAAATGAAAACTTTTATTATAAAATTGAAATTATTTGTGAAAAGACCACATCCCAGCCCAAAGATAGAAAAAAAATCTGCACAATGTAAAATGGGCCCAACCAACCATAAGCCCAAATACGAAACAGAGAGTACACTTTTTTGTTTGAAAAGAAATTTGGGCTACACTTTTTTTGAGAGGAAACAGGACTTTAACTTATTTAAGAACATCGGTACAAGCCAATTCCTCTAACCAAATCGAAAAATCGGTCTCAGAAGGACGTGCTGAAGAAAAAGCAAAATGAGCTAACTTATCTATTGGAGCATTAAAATTTCTGAAAACATGTCATAGCTCAATAAAACTACCGTATTGAATTTTGGCCTACACTTGAACGCAGAGGAAGTGTAACTTTACTTGCTCAAATAAAAATTGATCAACAATCAACTCTCACTAGTCCTCTTTTTATATAGTTATTATATATAGATTGATCAATATTGCTTAGCCTTAACAATTTTCATGAATCATAGAGCTTGAAATGCCTTCGTTTTCTTTCCTTAAAATTCTCTTTATAATGCTTGAATGCTCACTATTAGCGGTTCGATTTCCCAATTTCATTTTTCGTATTCTATTGATGTTCCATTTTTATGAAGTTTAACACATGGATCCAGAATATAGTGTTCCGTTAAATATATTTTATTTTTCCACGTGTCATTCATTCCTATTATGGAATATAAAGTGGAATACCAATTATGGAATAGTGATCTCATTCCCACTATTAGATAGTTGTGAATCAATGAAATAAGAAATGATCCAAGCATGCAAAATGCATCATATTATTATTACATTACATTACATAGATGTTCATATGTTACCATAAGTTCATTCATTATACACACATGCAAGGAGTATAAATCATTATACACACATTGAATTCAAAGAGCATATAGCTTCCTAAATTCATCCTCACCCACATCGGATTCCGACCTACCGGAAACCGACCACGACCGCTCCCGGCTGTTCCTCTCCGACCTCCGTAAACTCCTCAAATTCGATGCCTCGATCCGATGCATTATCACCCAATAACACAACGTCCCGAGCGTCGTCGCCATTATAACCGTCCCTATAACCGTCACCCCAACCGCCAACCACCTCTCCCGACTCCCGACCACAATGTAGCACAAGGCAAGAAACGCGACGGACACGAACGCGCACGCCAGCCACATCAGCTTGTTGATCACCGTCATGAGCTGCTTCTTGGCCCTCCGCTCGACCACGACCACGGAGGTCTGGACGACGACGACGGCCAGAGATATGAAGAGGGCCATCGAGTCGAAAATCAAGAAAATCATGAACTCGATATTCGGAGCTATTTTGGCCTCCCCGGACGAGTACCCGGGTGGGACGTTTTTCAGGTCGTCCTCGTACTGGCCGGGGAGGGTAAAAATGGCGGCGAACGCGACCGTGGCTATCAGGACCGCGACGACCGTCGTGGAAGTTATCGCGTTGTTTAGTCCCTCGGATTGCATTTTGTTGAGACGCTTGGCGATCCCACGGACGCGTCTCCGAGTTTGGCGCGTGTGCTCGAGCTGGTCGCACACCTCGTGTTTTATGTCGCTCACGGTTTGTTTCAGCTCTCTTCCCGCGCTTTTTGGTTGCTGAGCGGATAGAGATTTCGCGCTCTTTACGCCGTATTCTTGCAGAATCGTTGCTATACCGGAGTGGCCCGTTTTTTCAGCCGTGTCAAGGGCCGTTTCCCCTGCCTTGTTGATGGCTTCTTTGTTGATCCCTTTGTGTTTCAACAGAGCTTGAACAATCTACATACATAACAAAGATAATTTGTTAGTTAACAATTTTTTTGAGCTCAAAGAAGTTCACAGCAGAATAGAAAGGCAACTAACATGCTGTTTATCTAAGTAAGAGCAAAGAATCGACCAAATATGGAAATAATTCGAAAAGCTGTATCACAATTATATCTCACATTTCTTATATCATCTCTAGTCGAGTAGTGTAGTGCCAAGCACGAACTTGACTAAATTAAAAAACTCGAAGCTTGAAACTTGACTTGACTCGATCGAACTCAATTCTTTTCATCCCGAGCTCAACTCGATAACTTATATAGCCTTAGTTCAGCTTGTTTATACTTTTTACATGAAATTAGGATATATTGGTAGATAATAAAATCATGTAAGCTCGATTAGGCTTGCGAGCATGGCAAGCCAAGTATTGAGCTCGAGCTCGAGAACTATTTGAATAGCTCGACTTGATTGAATCGAGTCGATTTCTAGTAGAGCACGAGAAGCTCACGTGTCATTGACTAGCTAAGAGTTAGATAGTGAAATATCACTTTTGAAATTCGAAAACTGTAAAGGGGCAGCTTAGAAAAAACACAGTGATTTTGCCCCCTCGAATAGAAGTTCCAAACGCACCCTATATGGAGATTCTTCGCTACCCGTTTGCAAACTATATGAATAATCTCATCATGCATACTTCAATCCTCAAAGAATTTAAACGACAAGTGAAAAGCATTATACCTGCGGACGACCCTTCCTCGTGGCTATATGCAACGCAGTATTGCCCTTCCCATCTGTAATTGTTAGTACAGACGAGTCTGGAGCAACGAGCTCGTCAATGACTTTAGTACTATTCCCCTTCACGGCCATATGAAGGGCGGTTTGTCCCTTTTTATCACTCCATGTTGCAATTCCCGGTTCTTTGCTTAAAAGGGCCTTTACCACCTCAGAATGACCGTTTCTTGCAGACGAGTGTAGTGCAGTTTTACCATTGTTTCTTGCTATGGTAGCCAAGTTGCTATTCGTTTCCAAGAGATAATTTACGACCTCAATGTGACCTTGTGCTGCAGCTGTGTGCAATGCCGTTGTGTTTGATTGATCAACTGTGGCCAATAGTTGAGGAATCGCCTCCATAAGAACCTTTAAAACTCCTGCAATAAAATCTTCTTTTCAGAATTCATGACCATATATTTAAGTAGATGCAATATGATCCTTCGTTCGCCAATTATGATTAAACCCGAAATCAACATATGTTGAATGATGATCCGAACACGGGATCATAAAACTTAGGTAAATTACCAAAAAAAAAACTCCTCAAAGTTTGTCCAAATTACCAGATACCCCCTAAAAAGACCAAAAGAATTGTTTGATTGATCAAAAAATGCAAGATCACTTCACTTATAGTGTTATCTTCATATTTGCACCGATTGATTGTTTCATGATTTTGCATTACTCGTCAACCAAACAAACTTCTTAGCCTTTATATGGGGAATTTGGTAATTTATTCTAACCACGGAATTCTTAAACGATTATTATAGCTACCACAATACAAACCATGAACTACGCTATAAAATCGACACTTAACTCAAAAATAGTTCACAAGTTCTTCATAATAGGACTATTCTCATGATATCAGAGCCACAAGGCTCGAAGAATTTGCCATCGATAATATTAGCTTCGAATTATTTCATATTAACAACTAACATAGGCAACAATCAGACAACACATGAAGAACAAAACACACATAAAAAAAGCAATAGATTGTCACCTAATTCTCCAAGCTTAGCAGCAATATGAAAAGCATCAAAACCACTCTTAGTTTTGATTGCAGCAGACCCAACATCATAGTACTTTGCCATCTCCTCAACCACATCAACATGCCCACATTCAGCCGCAACATAAAGCGCGGTTTCGCCTGATTGATTCTGTTTGGACAGAAGCTCCTTCATATCTTCTTCACTACTTCCATTGATGATCTGCAAAACCACCTCCAAATCCCCTGTCCTAACAGCCGAATGCAAGGCCGAATCGTCGCGTTTTCCGGTTAATTGCTTCTTGATTTCCTTCTTCTTGAAGCTCACTTGCCTTGTTGTAGCTTCCATGATGTGGTGAGAATCAATTCAATCGAAATTTTGAGAAAGAAACCCCCTTTTGGTACAAATTGGTTTTGGGTGAAACCCTAGATCAAGAACCAGTATTGGGAGCAAAAAAAGGTGTTATCTTGCTGACAAATTGAGTGGAATAAGAAAAGCCCAGATCAAGAATCACTTGGGAGATTAAAAAACATCATCTTTTTTCAAGAACACGTGGGGAATACGGGAGATTTGGTATCTGATTTTTGTGATATTATTGCATTATCTGTAACAGAACATTAAAAATTCTGTTCACACTCTTGGAAATGGAGTCAGATTTTCACGCGGTTGTAGCTTTGAGTCAACAATCAGCAATCATTTATTCACTTTGAAATTCAAGAACTGCAAATTTATTTCAAGATAAAGTCAAAATTTTCAACATGGTGAAGATTAAGATTACATAATATGATAATAATCATATGATCATGTTCCTAAGAAGAACAATATATGTAGAAAAAAGTTATTACTATTGAAGCAAGATTATTACCTGAAATATCATCAACACAATTGGTAGTAGATTGTTTTTATTCAGTTTCTAGCAGCTGTTGGAGGTTTTAGGGGGGGAGAGGGAATGATTTGAGAGACAAGAATACAGAGAGGTGAGGTAACAAGTTGCAAATTTGAGTGGCAACAAAAAGGCAACACATGGGTTGATGCTCATTTGCTTGTTTATTCCTTTATCTTTTTGTTTGTCTATTATTATTATTACTATAAAATAAAACCTAACAACCTTATGGTTATCACATTCTAGGTTAAATAAGATACCAACAATGAAAAGCTAATCCAAAAACTGTTTCTTCAAATTCATGCGTGTCTTGAAGTGAAAAAATGTATGAATGTATATACATCTTTTGGAGAATTATCTAAATGACAAAAACTCGTATGAGACGGTCTCATGCATGAGAGACGGATTACAAAGTAGCATAAATCAACACTTATCCCTTTTAAAGCTTTAAAAGACCATGCCCGAATTATTTTTATTTTACTGTGGGACCGTCCAATGAAAATGCGCCTTGTAATAATAATATAACCTTGTACATATTTTCAATACACAACTTCCACAAAAGTCTTCCATCCAATAATTGTTAGTTGTAATGGAAAAAATGTCTACAAATATTTGATTTTAGAGGCGAAATTAGTACTTCTAGAAAGAAAACATTGAGAAGAAAGTTACATTTTACAATCATTATATGCCATTTTCTTCAATGAATGAAGATCAATGATGAACCCATCAATAATTTCTATTAATACATTAACATATACTAATTTGTAAACTCAGAAAGTTTTTAATTATTTAGAAAAAGAAGAGGGCGTTGACTCAAAAAGCCATGAATCAAGGTCAACACTACCTACTAATTAGGGGTCCCCACGTGTGTGTGGGGTGTGTGGTGGGGCCCATACTATTAATAGATATAGTAGATTGGTCTGTTTTGCTGTTGTTGACACTATGTTTGTAGTGTACGTAATAAAAAGTCAGCATTATGAGTCACAGAAAAGGACATCTCCTCGTCTAATATCCATTAATTTCTAAGTGGTGGGGTTCATGATTTTGCCATGCATGGACGGCTAGAAGCATGAGTGTTAAGCAATTTTTTAATAATGTAATATCGGATATTTCGTGAGTATTTAAGTATATGAATACTGGTGTAATATGCACATGATAAGCCCCATATTGTACCTTAATTAAAAATATTAATAATAATTTTAATTATTATGTCGAATACGGCTGATCAGCGTGTGAAGTCCATATAAAACACATGGGATCAAATTTGTAAAATTTGTTTTATTATTTGTCTTGAAATTAATTTGTCTTATATTAAATAAACCTTAGCCCAAAAAAAATAAAAAAAATATTTACTTTCTCTATTGTTTGCACGGTCACATCACTGTCAAATTGTTTGTTGTTCACATGTTTTATTATATGACATTTTTCTTGTTTTGATTTTATATTTATTTAGGTGTTACAAATAAACTGAATAGACTATAGAGACACATATTTCAAAAAATGAAAAATTATAAAAATATTTATATACAAAGAAAATATAAATTAATTATAACATTATAGTCGTACCACAACCATATTTTACTCAAAAAAAAATTAAATCTGTATTTTAGTACCCGTAATGTATTGTACCCATATTCATGCAACCTAGTTGGACAGTTAATTTTGAAGTTAAATACTTAAAAGTTTATAAATTAAGTGTTGATGTTATATGTAAAATAAATTTATTGTAAATTTAGTTTATATATTTTAATGAAACAATCGATATTTGTTAAATTAATCTTAGTGGTTGAATATGGTGCTTGGATATGAAGTCTATCAACTTTGATTTTGATATTTATAATGTAAAATAAGGTCTAGCTCGTAAGAATAACTCCTAACTTAATATTAATTTGTTTATTTAGATTAGAATAATGATTAAATTGGATTATCATAGTGAGGAGTAGGTAGGTATAAACTTATGATTATCACTCTTCACATAATATTTATTACTTCTTCAAAACACATGCACATGTGACACCCATTTAGAGTTGCCCAAACGGTTCGAACCGCCGGTTCCCGGTTCCAAAAAGTTGGAACGAACTGAACCGTGTAAAATACTTTAACGGTTCCGGTTTCGGCGGTTTCGGTTCCGGTTCCAACGGTTCCGACGGTTCACGGTTTTGGAACCGTTTTTTTTTAATCTTTATCAAAAAAAAAAAAAAAAAAAATTGAAGTAAATTTAAAGAAGATGAAGCAAAATCTTATGTTATTAAACATACAAAATTACAAATAACAAACAACTCAAAAAATTTACATGAAACAATAATTTAATACATTACAAAAATTACAATTTACAATTTACAACTTACAAGTAACATGCTAAATTGCTAATGCTACAAATACAAGTGTACAACTTATAATTACAATTAAAAAAATTACAAATAATGAAAAGAGGATAAAAAAAAAAGGGCTTGGGCATAATTTTAAATTTTAAACTTAGAAAATTCTAAGTTAGAAACTTAAAATTATGTTGCCTACGTATCCAATTAGAATCAAAGCCCACGTAGTTCTCTTACCTTGTTTCTTACCTCAAGACTTAAATTTTAAGAAGATTTAAGCTTCACTTTTGGTTTTTTTCGGTTGTGTCGTCGATCACACTATCTTCGCTAGAATCCGCTAAGCAAGAGCTTCATCTTGTGTTCGATCTTGGCTTTCACCCAATCATCAAGTAAACATTGGTTTTCCAAGTGCTCAATCGTCAATCTTGAACGCCTTTCATTCAAGATATGTCCACCCAAGCTAAATGCTTTCGATTCGTGACTCTGAGTTTGAGCCGGGACATGCATATACCTCTTTTGCAATTATACTCAACACCGGATAAGCATCTAATCTCCTCGACCACCACTTTAAAATATTAAAATTTTCTAATTCTCCCGTTTGATACTTAAAAGAAGGTGTATTTAGAAAATTTTCAATTTCTAAGAAAACATTTGATTGTGCCGTTGCACGTTGTTGATATCGTTCTTTAGAAAAATTATCTAAACGGAAAAATTTACCATAAAGACCACGACCAAGGGATTGAGTACCACCACGCCCACTAGTAGTACTAGTAGCACCACTAACACTAGTAGAATCACCACTAGTAGGACCAAATTGAATTTTATATTCTCTAAAAACATCCATAAGAACTTGTTTAGATTTTTGGACAACCACAATAGGAGAAGGGGTGTTATCATCTGTAATAGGAAATAAAACATCATAATATATAGAAATTAATTCTTGCACTCCATCTATTCTTACTCTAGGATCAAGTATTTTAGCAATTATAAACACATCGGGAATATATAAAAAATATTTCATCCATTTGACTTTCATTGAACTAATAGCATTATATAATATTTCATTTGGATCACTACAATCTAGAGTAATTGCAACTCTAACACGTTGATCTAAGACAAGAATAGAAGTAGGATAATACGTCTTGGGATAATTGTGTAGTAAGCTTCATTAAAAACTTGCAACATCTCACATAAAAGTAGCACATGAATCCCATTGACTAGGAAATAAAGTAATACCACATTGTTCTTGTGCAAAAAAATTACATAATGCATTTCTATACTCATAAGATGCACTTAACATTTTATAAGTTGAGTTCCATCTAGTAGGAACATCAAGTGAAAACTTTTTAGGAGTAAGTTTATTAACTACACAAAAACTTTTTCACCTTTTTAAAACTTTTTGATGTCTAACCAAATAACCAAGTGCATGTTTAATAGGAGCAACATGCATTTTTAAAGAAGATAAACCATCTTGAACACACAAATTTAAAATATGACAAAAACATCTTACATGAAAAAATCTACCACCAATTGATGGTTGACAAATTGCAATAAGTTCATCTAAACTAACCAGTATTAACACTTGCATTATCAAATGAAATTGAAAATATTTTTTTGTAAGAATGTTGTACTCTTTGCAAAAACCGCATTTAATTTTTTAGAGCAATATTAGCGGTCAGTATGCTCGAAGATCAAACTCTCTATATGCAATTAAACATTTTTTAATTGTCCACGATCATCAATCCAATGACAAGTAATGCCCATATAATTATGCTCTTGAAAATGATCACTCCAAATATCCGAACATATAGAAACTTTTTGAGTTAATCTAGAAAACATGCTAGTCATTTCATCTCTTATTTCTTTAGCCATTTTATCAATTTCACGAGTAATAGAAGACCGTGAATTTTTTTTTTCGTCAAGGATTATAAGCCGTAGTAACCCATTTTTTCAAAAGCGAAGATCATTTGCAAAACGAAAAGGAAGATGTTTAGAACAAATAAGTTTAGTTAATTCTCTTCTAGCAACCTTAACATTATATCTAAATAAACTAGTAGGATTACTTACTTCACCACCTTCAGAAGACGCCGTGAATCCACGTAGTTGCGTTTGAGATGTAGTCATTCCCAAGACTTCTTTATGTTTTGCCAACAAGTGTTTTTTAAATGTTCCATATCCACCACCATTCTCAAAATGATAAACATTAGTGCAATAGTTACAATAAACTTTAAATATATTTACCTCATCGGTTGCCATTTTTTTGAAGTGAATGGTGAATATTTCGGATGCAAGAACTCTACATCTTCTTTCTCCGCCTTGAGGTGGAATGGCCTCCTCCACATTTTCTTCGTTTTCATGAGGACCATGTCCATGACCATGAGTACTTTCTTGAGTACCACCACGAGGTTGTTGAAATTCTTCATTTGAAAAAGTGGCATCCGCATGCTTAGGGACCAAGACTCGCTTCTATTTCCTCCACACTCCATGGAATATTGAATTGTGCAAAGAGAGGAGGAGGAGGTGGAGGAAAATCGGAAGTCATCGGACTCTTTTCTTTTCCTCCTCCTAGAAGATGATGGTCGAGATGATCCTCCTCTTTTGACATTTTTTATGTAATATAAAATATAAAGTAAAGTGTATATAATATAAACTATATACTATAATGTATAAAATATATCAATATAGATAATATATGAAGTATGAACTATGAACTATAATGAAGTTTTATAAAGTTAGAACAAGAGAATTAGAGATGAAGAAGAATTGATCAATTTGGATCAAGTTGGTGCAAGAAAATGAATACAAATGAAGGGGTATTTATAGAGTTTGGGAAAATAAAAAAAAAAAAAAAAAATAGAACATTTCATATTGAATCTCGACCATTGGATCAAAAAAAACAAAGAATATTTGACTCAATCTCAACCATTCACTAATCTGATTTGGGCTTGGAGAATTGTTAAAAATGACCTTGAGAGTGGTTATAAGCGATTCTTCCAAGAATAATTTGTCCAAGCAAAATGGAGCTGGAGACAAAAGTTAAAAACGTTGTCATGCAAAGATATTCATTTTGGAGAAGCGGTTATGAATTTGTCAAGAAGATATTCACTTGGAGAGCGGTTCATAACCTCTCTCCAAGATGCAACATAGAAAGCGGTTAAAAACCGCTGTCTAATTATCAATTTTGATACTTGCGTTTACTTAATGAAATTAATTCTATATGTTCTAAAAATCGTTTTTTCTTACAATTTTTTTTAAATTCTTTATTTCAATTATCTTATTTATTAATTCAATCACATTTTTATATAATAATTTTTTTTATATAAATTTAAATTTAAATTTAAATTAAATTAAAATTATATTTTTTACTTGTACTTTTTTTTAACTACCTTTCTTTTAAACTTGTAATACTTTTCCTTCTAAATAATTACTTTTCTATCAAAATAAATAATATTTTTCTTTAAACAAGTAATACTTTTTCATCTAAACAAAGTAATATTTTTCTTTAAACAAGTTATACCTTTCTATCTAAACAAGTAATACTTTTCTATTTAAACAAGTAATACTTTTCTATCTAAACAAATAATACTTTTTTATTTAAACAAGCAATACTTTTCTATCTAAATAAGTAATATTTTTCTTTAAACAAGTAATACTTTTTCATCTAAACAAGTAATACTTTTCTTTAAACAAGTTATATCTTTCTATCTAAACAAGTAATACTTTTGTATTTAAACAAGTAATATTTTTCTATTTAAACAAGTAATAGTACTTTTCTATCTAAATAAGTAATACTTAGACAAAATTGAATTAATTTATAAGAATATTAAATATTATAGGTATTAATTTATAAGAATTAATAGTGATACAAGTTCGTAAGTGTAATAATATGAACAAGTTTTACACAAGAGTTTGTGTTAATCTCATTATATAAGACGAATATTAAAAAGAAATAACACGAGAATTTAAAGAATAAAATATTTGAATTGTACATAAAAAAAATTTAAAAAAACAAAAAAATTAAACAAAAAATACAAGCTTTACAAAAAAAAATTAATTCACTTGGAAGCGGTTATTTAACCGCTTCTCCAAGTATCTCTTCTTAATGGTTATGAATCATTTGTCTCAGCTTTTTTGATTTTTGGACAATGGTTCCAACGGCAAATCCGGTTTTAATGATATAAACGGGTCGGAATCGCGGTTCGAACCGTGGAACCGAGCGATTCGATTTAGAAGCGAAACCAAACCGCAGAATATCTGGCGGTTTGCCGTTCGGTTCATCACTGATTCGATTCCGTGCAGTGTTGGGTTCGGTTATAACCGCCGGTTCCGGTTCGGCCCATTGCACTGTTCTGATGGTATTAGATAATTAGACGTGGGACAGGTATAATCACAACATGAAAGTGATTATTCATGTTTGAGAGTTTTGTTTTCTAATTAGACGTGGGACAGGTATAATCACAACATGAAAGTGATTATTCATGTTTGAGAGTACTTTTGTTTTCTAAGTTGTGATAATGGTCGACGTGACAAATAAAAAAATTGGACAATTTTTCTATCAAAATTTAAAATTTTCAGCAAAATGAACCAAAATTGACACTAAAAGAGGCAAAATTACATAACCATTTGTTATTCTTTCCTCGAAATATCGTATCTTGAGTCCATGTGTTAAAAATCAAACAAAATTGAACATCAAATAAAAATACGAAAAGTGAAACAAGAATCCAACTATGTGCACCATCTATAATAATTATATCCATCACCGAAGGTGTTGCACTCGATGCATTAACACATGTACGTACGCTGATGTTATAATATATCATCATGAATTTACGTACAAATATACAATTTTGAAAATTTGCGTGTGTAAATCAGTATGGAATAAACACCCAACACACACATATCAGGTGTAACCATTCAGGACCTATACATATATATCCTCAGATCAAATTCTTGATCATCCTCTAAACCATACATCCTCCAAAATCAGTCATTTTCAAGATCCAAATCGATTATATATGGTCCCAAAAAAAATCCATCAAAATCAAAACCCAATAGTTGCTGCATTCATGCATCAAATAGCATAGATTGGATTAACCTCTGAGTCAGTATCCGAGTGACGAAACGAACTCATCCCACTCCTCGAATACTTCTCCTTCTTCCTCACCCTCCGTATCCGCCTCGATTTCACCACGTAATACGTCATCGCGCTCAGAACCCCCGCCATCGTGACCCCACCTATAACCGTCACAAGAATCGCGGCCCACCTGTGATGCCTTCCCACGACAATGTACGACGAAGAGATGAAAGCCACGGTGGTGCAAACCGACGCCAACCACATCAACTTGTTGATGACCTCCACGACCCGTCTCTCCGACTTAATCTCCCCTCTAACCACCGTGATTTGGACCACCACCACTGCCAACGACGTGAACAGGGCCACAGCGTTCGATATGAAGAAAACCTTGAAAGATGGGCTGCCGACCATCACCGCCATTCCCGTCTCGTCGTCACCGCCGGGGACGGTGAAAATGGCGGCGAAAGCGACGGTGGCGAAGAGACTAGCCACCACGGTGACTGAATTTGTAGCGTTGTTTATTCCTTCTCTGTGGAGTTTTCTCAGCTCCTTTGCTATACCGCTTACGTTTTTGTTCGTTTTGCGGGCTTGTTCGAGCTGACTGTGCACGTCTTTCTTGATTTCTGAGACGGTTTCTCTCAGTTCGTCGCGGGGTTGGTTCAGATCACGGGCTCTAACTGCACCATAACGGGTTAAACATTCTTTTATTTCCACGATCTCTTCGGATAGAGGGAGGCCTTCTGCTATATCGAGCGCGGTTTTTTTATCACGAGTTAATGCATTTACGTTGGTGTAACGAAGGCGTAAGAGCTCACTCACAATCTGCAACATACAAAACCTTTACATGTTTATATTACAACACAGAAGAGTGCATTCTTGATATAATGCCACTAAGAAGCAGTAAATGATCAGAAAAGGTGATTGTAAGCCAATTGTTATGGTGATAAAAAGAAGGGTAAATTAACAAAAAACCCTTTGAGGTTTATCCAAATTACCAAACGAATCGTGTGTTTTTATTAACTACCAAATACTCCCTAGAAAGTTAAACATAATGTTTTAATTGATCGAGGAGTAACACTTCAATTCAATGTACCAATTGCACTGTGTACCTAGTGCAAATTTGACAAAAAAATAATTCAACAAAGCTGCTATTTTATATTTTTTTTGCGAATCCTAGAAAAAACCGGTCGAAAAGTATTAGTTCGTGTGGGAAAAAAGTATCAGCTCGTATGATGATAAGTATTAGTGGTATACTACAACGTGCTAATACTGTTCATCCTACAAACTAATGCATTCTTTTGCATGAAGTAATACTTTTCACCATATGAACTAATACTTCTCATTCTATATTTCATTTTTTTGTGAATTAGTCAAGCTTTTGTGAAAATTAAGTCAAATTTGCACCAGTTCCTAATGATAATTTATTCAAACCACATGATTCTTTTGGTAATTCGAACAAATCTTGAGGTGGATTTTGGAAATTTACCCTGAAAAGAACAAAAGAAAACTAAATATCCAAATCCAAGTACCTCAGACCGCTTCTTCCGTGTGGCTATATGCAGAGCAACATTACCGAATTTATCAGGAAGCATCACAATGGCTGCATCTGCCTGTAGAAGCAACTTCACCACTGCACAGCTAACTCCTTTTGCAGCAAGGTGCAGGGCAGTTTGCCCTTTCTTATCAGTTCTTTTGGCCAATTGTGGCTCCACCTCTAGCAACGCTTTCACAACGTCCACATGCCCTTGACGAGCTGCAAAATGTAATGCGTTTTTGCCGTTGGATCTTGGTATCTCCAGCAAACCAGGATCCTTTGCCAGCAATTCGTTCACAACTGCTAGATGCCCTTTTGTTGCAGCAGATACCAGAGGAGTCGCGTTTGATTGACCAACTGTTTTGCTCAGCTCTGGATCATAATCTAACAGTATCTGAACAATATCTACAAAATTCAAGAATGCAGAAGATAGATCATACAAAGATGCAAAGGATACATGACTTACAACATTACCAAGGCAACAAGAATAACATATGAATAATGTATACTATAGATTATACTACCATTATTCAGTTTGTTAATTCAAAGAGGCTAACTCCATCAAAATTCGGAACTAAGTAGAGAAAGAATTCAATTACCATGATGGCCTCGAAGAGCAGCAATGTGCAAAGGATCAAAACCGGACCTGTTCTTCATTCGAATTCCTTCACTGGTAGAGAAAGGCAACAACAATTTCACTACATCAATGAATCCCTTCTCTGCTGCAGTGAAAAGAGAGGTTTCCCCCAATTCATTAACCTCATTCACTATAGCCTCCCTCATTTCTTCCAACTCTGCATCGAATTCGGCCCCTCTCGCCGTTTTCAGCATTTGCTCATCGATTTCCCCCAATATCTGAGTCACCGCCGCTACATCACCTTTCTTTGCAGCTAAATGGAGCTCCGTATCATTGTGCCGACCCGTTACCTGCTTCACATATTTCTTCCTTCCCGATTGGTCGATCCTTTTCCCCGAATTTGAAACGATTAGGGCTTTGCCGGAGTTGGAAACCACCAGCGCTCTGCCGGAATTCGAAGCACCTAAGAATTTGCTGGAATTTGGAGAACTTAATAGTTTGCCGGAATTCGAAGCACCTAAGAATTTGCTGGAATTCGGCGAGCTTAACAATTTGCTGGAATTCGAAGCACCTAAGAATTTGCTGGAATTCGGAGAGCTTAACATTTTGCTGGAATTTGAAGAATCTAAGAGTTTGCTGGAATTCGAGGACGCTAATAATTTTCCGGAATTCGATACGACCAACGCCGGCGCACGCGGTGAGGGCGACGGCGACGACGACATGAGGCGCTCAACCCTAGATCCTTTCTCGGGATCTCTCTCGCCTGTTAACATATTCATCATTATCAAAATCGAGATTAAAACGACGCCGTTCCACAAAATTCCGTTCCAATCCGAACAATTGAATTCACAAATCGGAAAAATCGACGGAATACAAATTAGGCATTCAAATGTGAGTAATCCTAATTGCAAAATTACGCCAAAAAAAAAAATCACCTGAAATGCGAGGGGTATAGGAACCTCCATCGTTGGTAGAAGCCATGGCGAGAAAAACGCCTTATGTTGTTTTAGATAATTGTTAGCTAAATAAACATGATATGTTTCTCGTTTATTAGAAGATCAGTAAATTTGAACATATGGATTGCAGGCAGCGGCCAACGGCGGAGGAGCCGCGGCGGAGAAGGTGGTGGAGATGGAATTTATAATGGTGGGCGGGGATAGCATGTTGACGCCGCCCGGCCTACCATTTTAGCTTGCCATTCTTAAATGTATGCTCCCTTTTTAACGACATTTGAAATTAATGTATGTATACGTGTGTACATATTGAATCATGTATTTCATTTCCTTTGAAAATACAAGTAAAACAAATTACTACTACAATATTTTACTACCAATTAAAATAATTATTGGAAAACTTTTACCAAAAGTTGATTGCTTTAAACTTTAAAGCCTTAAATTATTTTTCAGTTGTATCATTAACTATATCCAAATATATATTTTCATTCTTCAAAATTTCAAATACATGAAAATAATTGTTTTAAATCTTTTAAGTTTTGTTTAATAATTTTTCAAACACAACTTTATATTTTTAAGTTATTAAACTTAATCAGCTTCCTCGTACTTCTGAAATCTAAAGTTGTTAGGAAATTACTTTAAAAAAATGATTATGCTCCTCTAAATTAATAAGTCAAAATCAATTTAAAAAATTAGAATTTTCTCCAATCTCAAAATTCCTAAATCCCCGAAAAATTGATTAAGTTTAAAAAAAAAATCTTCTAAATATCCAATTTTTTCACGTTGATATAACATACCTTTTCTAAAAAAAATTGGAGTTAAATATACATGATAGGTCACCGGTCGGGATCTCCTGTTACACTATGGTGTTAAGATAAGAGAGAGAAGATAGGGATGAAAAAATAATTATCATGAACTTTAGAATAGAAAAGAATGATTAATATAACATGAAACTTAAGGCACAATAAATCTTTTCAATATTCTCAAACAATCAATGGAAACAAAAGATTTGAAAAATCTTGCGATCAACACCATTGCACAGTTCCAATTAAAACTGAACTTTCAACACCGACTATCGAAAAATACACAGGACCTCGAACTCGCACAAAATCAAAATTCGAAATTGTGACAATT
Organism: Stenogyne calaminthoides; assembly: GCA_037126765.1. Classification (NCBI taxonomy): domain Eukaryota; kingdom Viridiplantae; phylum Streptophyta; class Magnoliopsida; order Lamiales; family Lamiaceae; genus Stenogyne; species Stenogyne calaminthoides. The sequence goes on along the minus strand of JBBCBC010000003.1, from coordinate 37,842,898 downwards.
TTTTGCTGTTGCGTTAACGAATATCGACGTCATCAGAAAATTCTCGGTGAACACCTTTTCTCGTTTTTGCTTTCAAATTACAGGATCAATCCCGTTAAATTATACTTCTAGAAACGAGCGCGTTAGTTCAAAAGCATGCACATTTGCGATTGAAACTTCGAATTTCGTATAGCATAAACTATTGTTTGATTTTGAAGGTTACTACTATTCTTTTTATTTTATTACCCACAGTATGCTTATCATGTATGTATAGGTTATTAATTGCTAAAACTACTTTGTGTTTAATGTATATACATGCAATTTTGATGTGACATTCACGTGAAGACTGATTTTGTGTTCACCAATTGAAACATGTTATATTTAAGTCATTCTCAAGTATTTTTTCATTTGTACTCATATGTGATATTTAAGTACAAGCATCTTTTTCTCCAAGACGTGAACTAAATTTTGATGAGATTGATGCACATAAAGAACTTTCAAATGAAAGTGGAGAGGAGCTGAAAAATGAAAGGCAGAAAAATATTATGGAAGAGAAAATTCCAAAAATTGATATGGAATTTAAGAGTGAAGATGATGCTTACAATTTCTACAATGAATATGCTAAAGCACTTGGATTGGCATTAGAAAGCACAGTGTTCATAAGGATAGAGATGGAAGAATACTCGACAGGATATTTTGTTGTGAATGTCAAGAAAGTAGACCAAAAGATAAAAGAAAAGCACTGATAAAGTCTCATCGTCCAGAAACAAGAAAATAGTCTTTCAGGAATTTTAGCAAACACTTGGTGTATTTAGAAACATATTATACAGAATCTCACGTAACATTGCATATTTATGGAAGTATAATTTAACGGGATTGATCCTGTAATATGAAAACGAAAAGACGTGCAAGAAGAAGTGCTCATCGAGAATTTTCTGATGACGTCGATATTTGTTAACGCAGCAGCAAAAAATTGTCACAATTCCGAATTTTGATTATGTGCGAGTTCGAGGTCCTGTGTATTTTCCGATAATCGGCGTTGAAAGTTCAGTTTTAATTGGAACTGTGCAATGGTGTTGATTGCAATATTTTTCAAAAAAAAAAATTCCATTGATTGTTTGTTAGCTTGTAAAGAAACTAAAGTAATGAATTTTGTAAACATAGAAAATTAATTTTAAAGTCGAAATATTTAGAAGACAAAAGTTAAAATTAATAGACGTTAAAGGATAAAAATACTATTTTTTTTTTTTTTTAAAAATTGAACTTTGTAAAACAAAAGTAGAAATATGTATAAATTGCAAAATAAGATCTATCTTTTTTATTAATTACATTTTAAGATTAAACTTTTGACTTTCACAGTAAAAAAGTACCTTGAGCAAATTCATAGGCAAAATAGGACTATTCTCATCAATTTGCATATTTCCTATCATAAAAGTTGAAAGTTTATTTCTTGAAATGTGATTACTAGAAAAAATAAGTTCTATTTTTGCAATCAGTCCTAAAAATAATTGAGTTAGTCTCCCATTAATCATTTATATGATATGAACTTGAATTATTTGATTTATTTCATTCATTTCAAACACATTTTTCTAAATCACTATATTTATTCGTATGATACCCTACATAAGGTCAAATATTGCCATAAATTAAAAACAAAATTTATAGCATGAATCATGTCTATATAAGTTTTTATCAAAATAATTAGGGAAGCAAAGCATCAAAAATTGAAAAAGTAGAATAAATTAGAGGGGCAAAGCATCAAAGAATGAAAAGTTGAAAAACATAGACAGTTCAATAATTCCGTTACGAGTTCCACTCCTAAAGAGTGCATCAATCTCCAAAATGGGAAATCACCACGGCCATCATCGTAAGAACAATCGTCCTCCTCCTCCCCCTTATAATTACGGCCCAAATTCTGGAAATCCAGCTCCAACCATCCCAAGCCCGATCGGAAATTACGGGCCATATCCTGGAAATTCAGCTCCCACTGTCTCAAACCCGATTGGAAATTCAGATATGGGGCTGCGTTTGCCGTACGGCCATGTCGATCGCACCTTGCGGGCTTTGGCTGGACAGGCCGAGGGCTTCGGGCGGTCTGCTGTCGGTGGGCTAAACGGCGCCGTTTACCGTGTTACCACTCTCGCTGGTAAGGATTAACAATGATGATTGTTGTTTTTTCTTTTGATTTTGTTGTGGAGGTTTGATTAGTTTTTTTTGGGTTGGGGGAAAGGGGTTTATGCGGGAATTACTGATCGTGATGTTTTGAGTGTGAATGATTTGAATTTGCGCAAGTGTGATTTCCTTATTAGGAATTTCCAGCAATTATGATGATGCCATTTAAATCAGAGTTTGTGGTGTTAAACATTTGAGTTATGCTTTGAATTGAAGATTTTCTGTAAATTGCCAAATCTTTTGTTCATATCAATATTGAAGATAGGAGCTGTATGATTTCCGATATAAGATGATGAATATATGCTCTTTGTGTTTATAGAGACCCTGCAATGTCATACATTTATTCACAGAGCTAGGCCCATATTATACTACTGGTATTGTTGAAAATACTCTTCAAAACCGAGGATATGGCTTACAGAAGTTAGAGAAGAATTAATGTTTTCGGATGAGATGAAATCGAATTAGCAGTCCAGGAATTACCTAAATCTTGATAAAAGGGATAATTTACTGCTTTAGTTCCTGCTTAGTGCTGTAATTTCATTGCAGAATAGAATGAATTTATGCTGTGTTATTATCATAATACCATTGTCGACAACTAGATTTTTAAACGTTGTAACCACTTTGCGGATCAACCCGTTACATGTGTTCCCAGACGAATTATTTTATGAAAATTTATTTATCCTACGTTTTATTGTGAAAAGATCAGTCGAATTATTTGATGAAAATTTAAGAAAATGGAGGTAATTACTTCAATCTCTGTGCATTCTCTCTCAGATTCAACGAAATTGTACCTGTTCTTGTTCGTGCGCTACATCACTTTCTCCATATAGAAAGCATATATCTATGCTATTATCATAATTATGTTGCTAGCAGCTAATTTTTAAGATCATTTGTTAACTACTGTAACTAGTTTGCAATTTATCAACCTACCTATTGTACATGTTCCAGATGATGGACCAGGATCACTCCGTGATGGGTGCCGTAGGAAAGAGCCTTTATGGATCATATTCGAAGTTTCTGGCACCATTGAACTCTCATCTTATTTGAGTGTATCCTCTTATAAGACAGTTGATGGGCGTGGTCAAAGAGTTAAATTCACCGGGAAAGGCTTAAGGTTGAAGGATTGTGAAAACGTGATCATCTGCAATCTACTATTCGAAGGGGGTCGAGGACATGATGTTGATGGAATTCAGATAAAACCTAATTCGAAAAACATTTGGATAGATCGTTGCAGCCTCAGCGATTATGATGACGGGTTGATAGATATCACCCGTCAAAGCACAGATATTACCATTTCTCGGTTAGTTATGACTCTCTCAAATGAAAAAACGTTTATTGTTCATCTTTTAGGGTATTAATTTGGGAAGGGTATCACCGAGATAATATCATAGATCGTCGTGTAACTCTTGCCGTGACCAATTTTAGTCCTGTATGTTTTAACTTTTTCAATTTTAGTCCTTTTGGTGTCAATTTGGTCCTTTTTGGTGTGAAATTGTAGTACTGTATGTTTTAACATTTTATGATTTTGTCCTTCTGGACCAAAATTGAAAAAAGTAAAAAGTTACAGGATTTTAATTGGACTTGGCGAAAGTTACAGGATGATCTGTGGTATTATTTTCGATACCTACGTCACTTTCAGTGTTCCACTTTGTATTCAACAGTCTGGATGTATGACACGTGGATGGTAAAAAATAATCAACAAACTGTATATACCATGCCGACATGTGTTAATGATCCAGAGGATGAATCACGAAGTGGAATAGAAAAGTGGCACGGATGAATCGAATAATCAATTTGACCCTTTTATCGTCTGATGCAGATGCCACTTTTCTAATCACGATAAAACCATGCTCATCGGCGCTGATCCTTCCCACACGGGTGATAGATGCATAAGGGTTACCATTCACCATTGTTTCTTTGACGGGTCCCGACAGCGACACCCACGTGTCAGATTTGGGAGAGTACACCTGTTTAATAACTACACTCGAAATTGGGGAATTTATGCTGTTTGTGCCAGCGTAGAGTCACAGGTGATGACTCTCTATTGAAGTTTTTCAGATGACAAAATATATTTCTTTCTATGCACTAATTTAATTGCTAAGGTGGTCTTTTTTTTTTTTGACGTATAGATTTACTCCCAGTGCAACATTTATGAAGCTGGCCAAAAGAAGGTGGCATTTAAATATTACACGGAAAAGGTATGTGTTTTGGTGTATTAATTAATGTACTTCTTTGTTTTCATACTTGTATTTAGTTTTTGCATTCCTCATACAACTTTGTTTTTTAACTGTGTTAGTTTTCATGGTTCTTCATCTTTGAAATACGATACTGTATAATGGTAATCTGAAATTCCATGTTGAGAAAAATGACTCAAAATCTTGTTGGAAATTTGGAATTTGTAACCTTGATTTCCATTGTCTTTTCCTATTGATTGCAAGGTTTCTCTACGTGCCGCTTTTTCTATAAGTGGAATAAATTGGCATCAATAACTTTTCAATTGGTTACTCCAGATGATTAAACATGCTACTTTGGTGCTTTTAAATTTATCAGGACACTTTATTTTATTAGTGCGACTGTGGTGCTATCAAGCTTCGTGGGAAATAAGCTACTAATATACTCATGGTTGTATGTATCTTGGACTGAACTGGGTAATGGGTTCAGTACATCCTACACCCGTTGTAATCCACTAGGTGTAGTATCCACCCTTTTTTACACAATAACACACGCACACTCATGTGGGTGTGTCTAAAATAAGTGGTCTGCACCAGGTGCAGGAAAAAAATAGCTTGGGTAGTATTTACATGTAGCTGTAGACGGCTTTTCATCGCTGAAAACAAAAGAATTATTGTGATAGTTTTTTTCGTTAATTCATTAGGAAATCTTGAGTAAGTCGTGCAATATAAGTATTCATTGTTGATGTGGTGAACCTATTTGTATTTTGTGCCTAGGCATCTGACAAGTCGGAGGAGTGTACTGGCTGCATTAGATCGGAAGGTGATTTATTTGTTAATGGAACTCAGTCGGGTTTAATGCCCCTCCCGACTGAGACGTGTGTATTTCATCCTTCGGAACACTATGAAGCATGGACAGTAGAGCCCCCGTCTGAAGATCTCAAACATTTTCTTCAACACTGCACGGGATGGCAAGGTACTCAGCTACCTGCCTATATACCATCTTCCTAATTTTATTTATTATGTATCTATATATATATGTATACACACCATGGTGTTATATAGCTACTTGTTTCAAATATACAGTAAACTTTACGCACTTTCAATAAGTACTTTCGCGTTGCTACTTTCACAGAGTCTGAGTGTTAACTTTTTTGTGTTTTCATGTGCTCTCTTTCTATCTTTCAGTGTGACTGATTAATTGTATCGTTTAGAGAGTGATTTAAAATTGGGTGGCCAGGCCCAGACAAATAATTTATAAAACTGAGTATTGAGATTGAGATCAGAAGATCGTTCATTCGTTTGAGATCAACGATTGAGATTGAGTGTCTGTGATCACAAATAGGAGTTATTGCTACCAAAAGCTAAAGAGGCACACTTGCATGAGACGGTGTCACTGTGAGACGGGACATAAGTTGGGCATTAGCGCTTTAACACTTTGGGAGAGATGGGTACGTGATTTGTGCTAGGTTGTACCCCGTCTCATATGAATTTTTGTCGAAGCTAAACTGTTGAACGTGTAGTTAGGAAATCATTATTTAAGCATTGATTTGACTCGGTCAATCAGGCAATGCAGTAGTGAGTTATGAGAGTTATTGACTCGTGAAGTAAACACACCGTAAGCATACATCCACGATTACTATAATGTAATGGAAAATGACTTAAATTTTGCACTAACATTGTGGATAACGGTCAAAAACTTTCTAAAAAGTCATTCATGTTGCAACAAAAATCGGGTCACATGTCAACGGACACCACACTCAGCCATCCCCGCGGTGGAGCCTTAGCTCGTAAGTCCATACGACCCTTGTTTTTCGAGGGAGAATTACTGATAGCTAGCTGCTCCCACCGTCCCCCAAAAGTATGTTCAGATAGCTAGCGTATAGTTAGACAATTAAAGTACATGTAAAAGCCTAAAGAGGCTCATATTGTAAGCAAGCAAATCAGAAAGAGAAGAAAACATTTTCTTAAAAATGTATTTTTAAAAAAAATATTCCTTCTAAAGAGATTATTTAATGCATTCATTCAATAAAAAAAAAGGTCAAGAAATTTATGACATTTGTCCATTTCAGGCACCAGGTCCTCTTACTTTCGTCGATTTTAAGTGTTTTTTTATATTTTTTGTCAGAAATTGAAGTGCATTTATTGTGCTTACTTAATTTTATTGAAATTTTATTTCTCCAAGCCTATATACTAGACTTCAGCTTTGAATTTATTTTCGGGAAGGAATCATATATATGTATAAATATATTCAATTTGTTGAAATATTTGCAAACACAGGATTAGTCCACTCTTTTGTGCTTCCAGAACGACCCTCACATTTTGGGAGCTAACAAAAGAAAAAAAACAAAAAGTTTTCATTAATTAATAATTCCAACGAAATATATGTTTGAAGTTCCTAAAAAATTTAGCATTAATAATTGAAGTTTAATATCATCAAATTGTAAAAGTATTTTTTTCCCTCCATATTATGACTGAGTCTTTAAATGAAAAGTATGATTGATCCTGCTTGTATAGAAATTGGCTAAATAAAAAAATGAAGTGAAAGAAATTCATATTAAATATAAATGCATATATAGCATATTTAGGAATTTGAGGCATAAAATCTACGCGGCCTGCTAGCTTGCTTCTAGATTGTGATATGCAAGTTTGAATTAAGAAATTGTGAATTTAAAATTGAAGTAAAGACTATTGACTCGAATTTAGGAGAATAGAGTTGATATGTACAGTTTAAAATTAATAAAGAATCAATTAGTTTATAAGGAGCATTAATTAGCAAAATAGAATTTCGTGTTTAGACTGTGTAAATGTTTTGAATACTTAAAGAAGTAAATTATAACTCCATTAATTTCAAAGAATAATAATGCATTAGGATTCCTTTTTCTTTCTGAGTTACAAGTGGGGAGAAAAAAAATCGAACTTATTGCTAGTACCACAAACTTTTTCATGAAATTAATTTGTTCATACTAGAAAAATTGTATCATTACATTTATAAATTAATACTACTATTTTTTTAAATTAATATTTATAACATTTAATGTTTTGATCTCAATTTATAAATGTAGAAGTATACATCAATTGATAAGTGTTATGCATAGTGGTATAAATTAATTTCATATTCTGAACAAATTTATTAGAGCCCTACTCCTCTTATAAACTAATAACCAATAGCATTATCATTATATATAATGAAACCAATTGACAAATATTATGTTATTAACTTATATAAGTAAATAATGTAATTAAGTTTTATACTATCATATTGTACATATTTATGTATGATGGTTATAGTTCTGTATGTAAAAGAGAAAAAAGTTTTTTGTCTCATAACTTTCCTGTAATCTATTTTTTGTCCCAAAAAATTTTACTATCCAATTTTGGTCCCCTAATTATCTCGATTGTCCAATTTTGGTCCTATTTTTATTAAAAAATAGAAAATTTTATCATTTTCAGTCATGCGCAAGTCACGAATCGATTAAAATTGTGGGTTTTCGAGCTCGTATCTGATGTGGACACTGATTGTTAAAAGAAAATTTTATTTTTCTAAAAAATTAGAAAGACCAAGAAAATTTCTCACAGGTGCGGAAAAAATAATTTTTTAACGTCCACGTCAACTACGAGCTCGGGATAGCCCAATTTTAACCGGCATGTGACTTGTGTGTGATAAAAAAAAATTATATTTTTCGGCGAAAATGGAATCAAAATTGAACAATCGATATAGTTATGGGACCAAAAATAAATTATAGGAAAATTATGGGACCAAATTTTTTTTTTCTCATGTGTAAAAGTATGACACAGATTAGTTAAAATTTGTAACATTATACTTGTAACTTATGTACAAATTAGGGTCTAGAAAACATCGTATATATATGAAGTGGATGTAATTAAGGAGGCGTTATTTGATTTGACCCACCAAACTCAATGTGAAGTAGAAGAACCTTCACGTGTTCTCTTTCATTTTCAATCTTCTGACCTCTGAATAAACCCTTTACATTTCTTTGTTTCTGTTTTCAAACACCCTCCTTTTTTAATTTCAGAATTACTAATAATAATTTTATGCACATCAATCAGATTTATATCCACGCCATCTTCCAATATTTGTGCCCGTCTTTTCTCCATTATTTTGTTTATTACCCATGACTTGAAAACAACCTTATCGAAAGCGTGCTTGAATGTTCCCTCTCTAGAAGCATCTATTTTTATTATATAAATATTTATTTTAGATTCGAAAGATCAACTGTTCATACGTGACCTGAATACCAAAATCTGCATGCATGTGAACTAAAAACCTACAAGTCGAAATCTGCATCCCACGAATTATGAAAAGTTTGACGTCTTTTAAAAATAAAAAAAACTCCATTTTTACTTTTATTTTGTAGTTAAATAAGATCTGAAATTAAACTGGAAGAGCTCGTCTTGATTGATATATAAATCATTGGATATGATAGCCAAGGGCGGACCGTAGCGTTGGCCAGGTTGGACTGTAACCTGCCCAATTTTTTGAAAAAAATAATAAAAATATAGCCTATCACTTTAAAGATAATCGAACCTACAATCGTAAAAATATAGCCCATGACTTTTAAAATAATCGAACCTACAACCTTTTGGTAAAGGAATTTAAGACTTTACCGTCAAACTACTTTCATCTTTGTTACTCATTTATAAAGTATATGTATATTACTCTTAAATAAATTACAATTATATATATATATATATATTTTTTTTCAAACTTTCAGCGCACCCAACAATTTTTTTTCAAAATCCATATCTTGATGATAGCAAATGAAGTCGAACTTGTACAAGTGAAATTAAAAATCAATCAGCACGATAACAACTCTATAACACTCACTTATAAAAATTATTTGAATTCATTTCAAATACGTATGTATATGTTCATATACATGTATAACAATTTTTTTTACCCTCAACTATGGGTGATAATTTAAATAATACACAACTCAATATATCATCTCTCAACGAAATCTCTGGTGTATCGAATTCGACGGCGACGACTCAACTGACGAAGAACCCCCCGACTCAACGTGCCCAAAAAACAGATCCGACAAATGGTGGCCCACATCATCAGGGGTATATCTGACAATTCCCCCCGAAAATCTCTCCCTCTCCATCTTATGCGCATGCACATTGTAAATCTCGCGATACAATCTATATATCTTTCTCGCGATAGAAACTTTGATGTAGTCTCGCAGCTTTCTATCTGGTACGACGCAGAGCGCCTGCTTCTTGTACGCCTGGTCAAACGCCGAGTTGAACTTCTTGAAAATCTCCTTGACTTTTTCAGGGGCTTCAGCCGTTGGGTGATCGGACGGCAGGGAGTCGATGACGTGGCCCCATCCCAGCCGTTCGTAGTTCGACGCGAACTGTTTAACTTTGGCTTCGTGCTTCGTCACCCATTCGTCGCCGAGAAGGTATTTCAGATTTGAGGTTTGCGCCTTTACGACGACGTATTGGAGGTTGTTAGCGAGAAATAAGTAAGCGAGAGAAACGTCTTTGTAGAATTTTGCTTTTGTGTCGAGTTTGCAGAGAAGGGCGAGGATCAGCCACGCGAATTTCAGGGAAATCGCTGGCGCCGGCGACTCCTCGGAGTCGGAGAAGCCGAAGTAGGTTTCCGGCAGGAGTTTCTTCGGCGTCGGCGGCGAATCGGCTAGTATGTCGGATAGGATGTTGCTGTAATCGGCGAGATTTGAGAGGTAATCCATGGCGTCGAGTGTTAACGGGTGGATTCCGGCGCCGGCGACCGGAGATTTCGAGGAATCCTTCTGGATTAGCGATTCGAAGTCGTGTAACGCGGATCGGACGAATTCGCCGAGTTTTGTGAGCGACGTCAGCGCTTGAGATTTGATGGCGGCGGTTGATTCGAATCCGAAGATCGATTCGATTTCCGGCCAGTAGTTGGAGATTCCGGCGTACATGTCGAGAACTCGGAAGATTTTCTCCGGCGATTTTTTGCTGTTTTTGGCCACGATTTCTGGAAATGCGAACAGAATTAGGGCTCCTTCTCTGGCGATTTCCGTGAAGCACGATTCTCTGATTGAATCCGAGCTCACGAAAACGTGATCGCAGAGGATTCTCTCTCCATTGAACAGAGTCTCCACCGCGGTTCTCACGCCATTGAGCCAATCCTTAATCCTCACCTCCAAACTTTCCCAATTCGATTTCTGGATCTGCGATGAACTCAATTTCACCACGCCAAGCTTGTAAATCCCTTCATCAACGATCGATTTCCGAATAATTGTATAGATCTTCAAGCACTCCTTCGCGTACGCCGACGAAATCATACATTCAGCGATCAATCGCAGATCCTCCATCACCACCATTGAAGCATCCTCCACCTCCGAAATCGACTCATTCGCCGCTCTGATACTATCATCATCGTCATCATCATTGTACGAAACGCTCGATCCGGTCGACGTCCGCGACGAGCGAGTCGAGACGGACTCAGGGTCGAGTTGCGCCCGATTAATCGACAGGATCTGGTAAAACTCCTTCTGCAGTCTCTTCATCGCGATCTGCATCAAATTCTGAGCTCGAACCAGTTTTTCCGAGCTCAAATTCTCCGCCACGAGGAAATGCATCGCTCGCTGCAAATTGCGCACCGTTTTGATGAAATCCCTCGCCTCTCGCCGGTTCTCGTAGAACAGAGAAGTCACTCGAGCGAACGACGTCGTGTCAGGGTTCCATTTCTCGATTACCGGTTCGGCAATTTCCAGCGTCCGGTCCATCACCGAGTCGGGGAAACTCGGCCGAGCCGGCGAAAAACCGATCCGTAATGGAGAACCGTGCGGCGAGGATGATGAAGATGGAACTTTTGGGGAAAATAACAAACTTTTCATTCCTTTTCTCGGCATTCTTTCTGAGGTATTTTAATTTTAAAAAAGTGATAATAATTGTTTTGTTTGTGATTTGGAGCTGAAATTTGGAAGTGAGGAGGTGTGGGTTTAGCTGTATTTATAGGGGGAGAGAAATGGAGGGGGGAGGACGGAGTTTGAAATTTGTTACGACTTTTTTGGAGTGGGAAATTTAATAATTTAAAAATGACACGTTTGTGTGGAAGTTTGGGGGTGACACGTGGCGTTAAAAACGTCAGGAGTGAGTAATAGCGAGTTTGGGGGAGTAGGTGCACGTTTGTTTCTTAGAAGGTTAATTGTGTTGTTTAGTGTAATGAGTTCCCATTGTCGCGTTTCTTGATGGGGAAGGAAATTTGATTTTTCATTTTGAGGGCTGTGTTTGGCTGCTGGACGTTGACAGTTTGCTGCGTTTTGCGAATGGGAATTAGTTTTGTGGAAATTTCGTAATTTTAATTTTTAATTGAGATGAGTATTTTAGGGAATAGTTTTAAATGTCAGATTTAATAATTTATTATTGAAGATGAGGACTCAAAATTTAGAGTATTAATCCTTACCAACAACAGTAATAGTGGTGTACTCTTAACATATTGCGCATAATATATTCTCAATGAGACTGTTGTGTACTAAAATATGTTGACTAGGGATTAATGATGTGGCTTGATGATCTTAGTGACACAAACAATAAATGTGAAAAGTGGATTGCATTTATGTTATTTGATTGTTTGAGAGAATAAGTGTTGAGTAATAAATTGACAAGGGTTTTGGTAGTGTATTGAATTCTCTCCTCTTTCTTGGTCATAAATGACCCATTTATAGTAGTTGGGAGGGTGGAGCTCACTCTCCCGGGTTACAAATCTATAGAGCCGAAAGTAGCTCTGGTAAGCATTAAATGTTACAAGACTGATGTGATTTGCTCTGGAGGTCGCGGGAGGTCGTTCGATGCAAAAAGGACCTCGCGACTCTGATTTGTGCCTCGATCGAGGTAACTCCCGAATTTGCTGGAGATTAACCGCTTTTGTACTTTGACATGCCGCCTTGCCTCGTCCTTTGCTGGATTTCGTCTGACTTAATTCCCTGTTCAGGAATGATCGTCTGCACCTACTTTCTGACATACGTCTTGTCGTAGTTAAAGCTTCGACCTCGGATAGGTGCAAGGTCGGTCACCTCGCGACATGCCTATTTTAGCCTTCACCTCCTCATCTCGGGTTTGGGGGGATGATTTGTTTGGCCATGGGCCCATTTCCTGTGGGCGAAACATGGGTCTGGGCCCAACTCGCGCGATGTGCCTACAACAGAGACATGCTCAAGGTGGGAAATACTTAGTAACTTAGCTTTTAATTGTTGCACTTCACGTATCGTAAACAAATCTAGAATTAAGTATTTTTATTTATTCATCTTTGTCATAGTATTAAGTTAAAAGTAAATCTCGTGCAATTTAAATGTATTTTTTAAAAAATATAATTTATTATTTAAATTTTATGGTGCATTTGATGTACATGAAATCTACAGATGAATATTATGTGTAAAATATGGATCAAATATATGCAATTTAACTGTCGACCGTATGTATAAATACTTACAGGAAATTTACAAGTGTGAAATAAAACATATCTGATTGCAACATTAAGTTACCATGGAGGCATGGACAATATTGCTTTCGCTGCGAGAATTTCACTATTGACAAAATTAGCTTTATTTTAAGTATGTGAATTGGTTTTTTCATTATTGACAATATGTATGTGAATTAAGTAATTATTTTTAATTTCCCTTATATAGATGGCCGTTGTCTTATCATGCACAGCTAATCAAGAAAATCTACGTAACTAAAAACTTGGTCTTTTATCTGCAGCCGTCGTTCGGAATTATATACCGGTACCCCAAATACTGTTATTTATAATAAGTCCTCAAAAAAATATTTAATTTAGATTTAACTATATTATTGTTGTGTCACTATTAATTCGACACAAGCCCATTAATATTGCATCAGCTAATAAAGGGTCCAATCGGACAATTGGGCCGAACTAGCCCAACTCGGCCAAGTTAAATGAGCTCTCACCTGAGATGGACTCTAGCTCACTAAGAAAGAGTAGAGGGCACCACCCCCAAGTAGCTCGCTCATAGAGCTCTTAGAAAGTTTCAAGTGTCAAGAGCTCGTCATGAGCTCGCTCAATGAGCTCAAACTAGCTCATTATGAGTTCCTCATAGAGCTCTCGGTAAGTTTGCTCATAGAGCTCACTATGAGCTCGCTCAATGAGCTCTCATTGAGCTCGTCAACTAGCTAGCTCCTCATAGAGCTCTCCTCAAGCTCACTCATAGAGCACACCAACTACCTCATCATGAGCTCCTCATAGAGCTCACCAACTAGTTCGCTAGGAGCTCGTTCGACGAGCTCTCGTTAAGCTCGAGCAAGCTGCAGGAGGTCTCTTATCCAAACTCGTCAAGGTACAAAAGGTACAATGTCCGCTAGGAGCTCACTTGTACATAAGAAATTTAATGCCGCAGTGCGGTACTAAGTCAGGAAGACCATCCAAATGCGGCTAAGTCAAGGGCTCGAACTACAAGACGACAACTTTGGTTACGCCGCTTGGGTAAAGGTCAGAGGACTACGACAAGGGATTCAGGGACCTTCCAGGTGTCACGCCGCTAATTGAGGCGAGCTCCCAAGAGCTCTCAGGAGCTCCAGGAGATATCGAAAATTCATGTAAAGTGAAGTACCGGACATTAAATGGAAGTTTGACCATTTGATGTCCGGACAAGGAAAACGGAGAGTGAAATGCACTCTCCCATGTAGTAGATATAGGCACTTAAGACCCAAAAATGGTCGGAAAAAATATCAATACAAGAGGCAAAATTTGCCCTAGTCTCTATGCACTTTATTTATTGCTTTCATGCTTTCAGTTTTTAAATCTTTTAGAGTTCAATCATTTGAATTCTCATTGTTTGATTAGTTAGTTACCACAAAGCCATATTCCACACAATTAATCCGATTTTACTAGATATCAACAATTATTATTAAGGATATGTATATAGCAAATTCTTCTGTGCACCATTTGCACCAATTTTGATTTGGTGTAATTGGATTTCAATTCAGTTTTTTTTTAATTCTTTACCAGTTCGGTTTTTTTTTTTCTGGGCCCAAACCCGGCCCGAGTGGTTCATGATTCACCCGGTCCGAATAGGTCATGATTTAGTGTTTTAGGGTGTAGATGATTCATTCAAATTAAAATTGAATCCAATTGCACTAATTGCATCTTTTGCAAGTGGTGCACACAAGTGTTACTCATATATATATATATATATATATATGATAAGTTAGAGCCACACTTGCATGAGACCGTCTCACGGTGAGACGCGACATAAGTTGGGCATTACTTTGAGAGAGGTGGATGTGATTTGTGTTTGGTTGTACCACGTCTTATATAAGTTTTTGTCGTTAAGTTACTAATAACTATTATCCTATATTAAAATAAAATACAACTGTTTTGAGTGGCTTAGCCCACCTGGTCACTGGTCTCCTCATTTGAGTGGGAGACTCAGGTTCGATTCCCTTTGGGAACAAATTGAAGTATGTGAGTTATAAGGTGGATTGGTGAATTTATAGAGTGTTTAGGTATTTGGTGTATACTAACTCTAACAATTAACAACTAACTTTGTCCGATAAAAAAAAAATACAACTGTTTTGAATTATTAGATTAACTACGACAGCATTTAACTTAAGGAAATAAGTAATACCGTTGAAAATCCGTTTTGGTCTCTTGGAAGAAAATAATATTTGAGATGCAAAATGTGATCAAATTAAATTTGATATATTTAGATAAGACGTAAGTCGTGAGCAGATATATCCTAATAAGGGCACGCGCTTTTTAAATCAGCTATGACTATAATTCTTCATCTCAAATTTTCAATTGTGTGTTTGAATAAATTTTTATGTCACACACCAAACTGGATCTATTTAATTTTTTATTGTGTCAACTAGGGTTCAGAATATTGCATAAATTTTAAATGAGATTCAACTTTGGGAGTGGTGGGTGTGATTTGTCTTTAGATTTTGTATAAAATGCCTCACGATGCGTGAGGCCAGATTTTATATGAAGCCATTATATAAAATTATTTATGTGGCTCCTATATGTCCTGCCATGACCTCATCGGATTTGTAATATTTGTGTTGTCAAAAAAGTTTGTGCATGAATATGATGGCTCAACATATATAATAATATAATATGTTATTCAAATTTATTTTTGACTATAATAATTAATGTCCACCACAAATATTTACAAGATTCGTGGTCTGTTATGGGATCTTACTAATAGTCATTGCATTCATCACTCGTAAACATAAATAAATAGATGAAATTATTAATATGTATTTTAAATTTTAATGATAAAATTAAACTAACAAAACGTGTTTACATATATATGACCTGACATAACACAGGACAACATGAATTGTCCCATAATATAAATTATTTTTAAAATTACGGGTTATATATAATAATAATTGCACGCAGTTATAAAGTTCTTATTTCAAATTTATGTATATATACATTATCAAAATTAATTCTTTAATTACACGAAGTACCTTTTAAATTATATTTTTTAAGTACGCATCCTTTGATCACAGTCCTGAAATACCGTCAAAGTTCAAACGTAATAAAATATTCATGATAAGAAATAATTAGTTTTGTCAAACCAATAATCTTCAAAGTCCAAACATATACACAGAAAAAAAATATCGAGGGAGCTAATTAATTTAGTCCAATCAAACACCTTTAAAACCACGGAAGGGTATGTTTGTTTCGAAACTCATCCAGATGGACTTAAAACTTTAAAAATCATGTCTCATTATAGTTTGAGATTTAAAATTAGACTTTAAAATCATCTCCTATAAAATACACATACACCCCTATTTTTCACAAAATTCAATAAAATCACATCACTATTTTTCTCACTCTCAACACAATATAATAATATCCCATCAATCATTATTAAACATTAATTTGACATAAAACAAAAATCTCACCATACCAAAATCCCAAAACAAACACATACTTTTACTATTCATCAGAACTTTTATATCCATAAGATTTCGAAGTCATGACTTCCCCCGCACACCTAAACCCCGAAACAAACATACCCAAATAGTCTCATAACTTTGACCTCAAATAAATTTAGTTTCATAAGTTTTTATATCGCCGATTTAGTCTCAATACTTTGACAATGTCCAATTTTAATCCCAAATCGATCGAAATAACGTCATTTTGCCATTTTTATTTGGGGTTTTCTGACGGATGTTGTGAATTGACTACCACGTGTATTTTTAAGTGTGATTGACTAATTCTTGCCATCAATTTTGTTTTAATTTTAAGTTTAAAATTTTAATTATATATGCCTGAAATTTCAGCTGTTAAAAAAAAATACACAAGGAAGTCCAGACACAGCATCGGCAGGAAAGCCCCAAATAAAAACCGTAAAATGATGTTGTTTCGGCTGATATGGAACTAAAATTAGACATTATTAAAGTTATTGAAACTAAATCATCGATAAAAAAAATTATAGGATTAAATCTATTTGAGATCAAAGTTATCAGACTATTTATAATCAAGCTTTTTAATCTTGTAATTAATTAATTATTCTTGATCAAGTGTACACGTGAAAATTTCCTAAATGATAAGTTTGAAATTTTCTAAAGTCAATCATATGTATATTTCATCACACGTATTATTTCATTTATAATATACGCACTTGATGTGTGTTCCATTATTTACCTCACAACACGGTCCTTAATTTCAGGAACGCGCGTTCCTCTGAACAGTGCAAGAAAAAGTTAGTGTTTTATTAATGTTGTATTGTGAAAATTAATTAATTACAGCTTAATTTCAGGATTAAGTACGTTCAGGATTACACACGTGAAAATTAATTTTCTATATTGCTACAAGGTTAGTGGCACAGTGTGATGGATTATAATTTGAGTATAATGCTTTAATACGTTAGGAGAAATGTAGGATGATTTGTGTTAAAATATATCTTATCTCATGTATGAGACTGTCTCATGTGATTACCTTTTCTGGGGTTGCAGAATCATAAAGTAGGGGGAAAAAAGTTTTTTTAGAACAGTAATTTAGGGGATTGTGTTGTATATAAGGATAACAATTTTACGAACTTAAAAATGTAAAATAATATTTTTAAAATATATAAATATAGGATAAATATGTTTTAAAACCTGTAAATATTGTAGGACAATCGAGCCCGAATAAACTCAAATCTAACTGAAATGCCACGCGAGATTTGGGTTTGTTCGGTCTCGATTGTCCTACATTTACAAAATTTTAAAATATATTGTCCTATATTTATAAAATCTATTCTTAAAACATAACACCCCTCAAGTTACAGTTCTAAAATAATATTTTTTTCCTAAAATATGTATAATTCTTGGTAAGATACATTATAATTAAATGTATTGATGTATAATTGAGAAAGGTATATAAAATTTAGAGATAGTTATTAAGAAAATGCTCTCATTGATTAACATTAACGTCATTTTTCTACTCAATTAATTACTATATATCAAATCCATGAACCTTCATCACAGTTTCCATACAAATTCCATCAAGCAACGAAAAAAATCATATCTACTTCTTAATTTTCGAAATCGACTGCATATTTTAATCATTTGATTTCTTTTTAGAGATAGTTATTAAGAAAATGCTCTCATTGATTAACATTAACGTCATTTTTCTACTCAATTAATTACTATATATCAAATCCATGAACCTTCATCACAGTTTCCATACAAATTCCATCAAGCAACTAAAAAAATCATATCTACTTCTTAATTTTCGAAATCGACTGCATATTTTAATCATTTGATTTCTTTTTAAGAACGTAAGCATTCAGAAAAAAATGTCTCCACGCGTCGGACAAATGAATTGAACTTGATTTAAATGAATTGAACGGCTCCCAATCTACTTCTTTCTATTAATCAAATTAATTGACAATGTAGTTTAATATTACCACACACATAGGTCGTTAGTATATTTAATTTATGTGGTACATACTTTGAAATAGAAAATAAATTATTGCATGGTCACAATTGAATAGGTTAACGTTCTATTTATGTTGTTAACATCTTTGACATGAGATGCTTTTTCCGAAAGAGATCTTTGACGTTGGATTTCTTCAATTCTACTCCAATGTTTTGTCAACAATATTATTGAGTCTTGAGGATTAATAGTTAAAAGTTAATATCAAGGTATGAAATTTTAAAGTAAGAAGAAATCACTAATGCTTGGAGGGTACGTTTTTTTTTCTAATTGTGTTGGGTTATGAAGCCTGATCGATTGCTTCACCTTCCAGAATTGACCTTTAGGGTTTGATTTGACCCAGTTTTACTTATAAATATTCATCTGATTTATTGTATTTGTTACCACCAGAAATATTATAAAATCTTTTGATTTGGTAGTGCCCCAGACGTAATCATTCTTGACGAGGTGAGTAATCAAATCTGTGTTATTTAATTCTATTTCTTTCAATTTTTCAATTTCTCCATAATTGATGCAGTTAAAATTCTAACAAGTTGAGGAGTAGTCTTTTGTCGACCTCATACATGGTACAAATATCTCAACTTGATTTAAGTCATATTTTTCGTTAAAATGTAATTGAATTGGGACTTTTATAAGCCCATGAGATATACAATTAGAGTATTTGAGATCAGTCTAATGTATGAAATTATTTCATACTATATAAGTTTTTGTCAAATTGTTTGGTTAAAAAAGTAAATGTATTAACAGACCTTCACATCTTATAAGTTTAAAAAAGAAAAACCAACAACCTCAATTTATTTTTCAAATTTTATAAAACTTACTTATATATCTTTATAAATAAATTAGAAATTTTTTTTTAACCCTATTCACCCTCTCACCCTCCAAATAAATTAATTCCATCGGTTCGATTTTCTTGTTCCACTTTTTGTATTTCATTCCATTATATTGAATCTTTAACACATGAACCTAGAAAACAGTGATTTCGTTGAATATATATTTTTGTTATTCAATTTATCATTTATCAATATTATAAAATATATAAGTGATACACCAATTATAAAATAGGTAATCTCGTTTCAAATTCAGGTGGTTCGATCGACAGTTTGGATGGGACGAAGGTTTGACATTCATTTTTTGCCATGACCCATCTAATCCAAATAAAATTAGATAAATATTTTTTGTATTTTTTTCATTATATAGACACAATAAAACTCCACCCCAATCAGAAAACTCACATCCATTATATTGCCTTTCCTTAATCAAAATTAAAACTGGCCATTTTTACGCTACAAGACATTCACATTTACGATTTAATTAGTTGCAGAATACAAGAACCTCTCAGCAAAGCCCTAGAGAAATAATCTACTAACTATTTTGAAATTTTATTGTACATTAATTTTTCGAAAGACTTACTAATATGTACATTTTAAAATTGTAATTTACTAATAAGTACAAAATAATTTTATATATATAGTTACATCTGCATTTTCACGTGCAACTTTAGCTATATATTCAATTCCGTTTGCACCTATTAGTAATTTGTATAAAAAAAACTATATTATTAGTAATTTTTTCAAGTTTTTCATAGTCTATTTTATCATTAATTTTTGAATCCATGACGGGGACGGAGGCATTATTAGATCTGAGGGGGGGCCTTTGGCCCCCCCGACCTCATCTTTAAATTCTATATATATAAAAGTTCTCTTCTATTCTTTATAAGTATTGATGTTAAAATTGGTTCGTGTCTCTTTATTAATGTTCTTCTATCAATCATAGTCTGATTTCAATTGTTGATCACACTTTCGTTCCTTTATTATTTTATGTTTCAATATTTATTGGTAACGCTTCCATTCCATTATTCTTTTTCTTTCTTTTAGTACTAATTATTTGAGACTAAATATTAAAGGTCCTTCTTTAATCATAAATCAGGTTACAGTCGTTTTTGGTCACACTTATTGTTGGAACCACAATTATTAATAATTTAATTTTAGACGCATTTTTTATGAATAATCTTCATTAAATTCATAAATTTTTTAATTTGATTATTCAATTTATATACATTGAATTTTTCTTAGACGATAAGATCAATAGTACTTACCGAGAATTATGAGAATTTATATACATTGAACCATAATTTATTTTATTTTTGTTCATTAAGTTGGGTCCCCCCACCTAAAATTTCTCGCTCCGCCACTGTATCTGCCAGTTAAACTTGTCATTGGGTGGATACATTGCACCTGATTAGTATACAATATTTTAATTCTACACGCAGTGTAAAATTTATGTGACACATACAGTAAAACCTCGTTAAATTAATACTCGATAAATTAATAACCTCGCTAAAACTAAAAATTTGTCCGGTCCCAAGTTGGGACCAGTACAAATTTGGGACCCAATCAATAAAATTATAAGATAATAATTTTTTTGAGATCTCAGTGTATATATATTGGTCCCGACGAAACTATAAATTAATAATTATTAAAAATAATTTAAATACATATATATGATGCACTTGAATATTCTTAAGACAACTTAGTAAAATAAGAATCTATTGTAACTTGTTTTTTCTTGAACTTCAAATCTATGTTGATCTCATCTTTAAATCTCCTTACTGCACCCAATAGTTGTGGAGTTGTCTTCTCGTACTGCAACAAAAAGTTATGAAGAGTTGTTGTTGATGCTTGCAATGAACCGAAATAATCTATATCCATGATTCAATGCACAAATGTTAGTTCAATGAACCATATTTTTGTATTTTTCAAAACCAATTAATTTAAACAAGTCATTCCAACTTCCATGTGAGTTTGTATTCATGGAATTCTACTAGTACATTTGTATTTTAACTTAATTTTCATCAATAACTATGCATGTATACTTAAAGTTATTCAAAGAATTTAGAACTTAGAAGGTCAATTGTTCATATACATTAAAATCTCTTTAAATTAATAAATTATTAATTTATTGATATAATAATATCTCTGTACATTAATAAAATCCTTCAGTCCAAAAGTTATTAATTTATAGAGATTTACTGTATATACGTTGGAATCGAAAATCAACAATTGCGATATATATTCAGGATTGAAATGAGATGTTTGGGTGAAAGAAATCACAAGAAACACACACTTGGCCACTTGGCATCTTATTACAAAAGATATTAATGGCCTTTCGTACACATTTGGATTTGAAGAACTTCGATTTCAACTTCTGTTTAATGTCCCGTAACAAACTTCTGATGTTGATTCTATTTTTGTCCACCCTCGTTGACTTTAGTACCTCGAAAACATGGTATACACTATACACAAATATTTTTAATGATAGTTGTCTCGTTAATTAACAGACCTTTTTTTTCCCTTTTTAATTTCGATTCACTTTTTTTTTATATAGCGTATTTTTTGGCCATTTTTTATGGTATTTGCCGTGAGTGACTATATCGAATAATTTTGTTTAAAATGTCGAATTTATTGTTAGAAGTTAAATATATAACTATTATATATCTTCTAGCTGGTTATTCTTTTCTTTTTTTCCCTACTTCATCCTAACCACTTTTCTAACTTCGAATTATTTTGCAGAATAAAAATATATATCTATAATTTAATTATAAGACTGATATATATGTTCAACTTCACTTATTTTATGGGAATTAAACATTAAAACGTCTGCATGTGAATAAATCTTCACGTGCTTTAATTTTTGCAAGGCCATGCATCTCATCTCTGAAAGAATTCTGTCTCATCTAAAAATTCGATTTTATAGTGAGTTGTGGAATTAATTCTTTTATTTAATTTTCTTCGACACTCCTCTTACTTGTAGAAAAATAATCATTACCTCTCCGCACCTGGGATCTCGGCCGAATTTGGTCGATTATCATATCGTGAAAAAGTTAATTTTCGCCTTTATCTAAAAAATTCGAACTTAATAAGTTGTAGAATTAATTCGTTTATTCAGTGGCGGAGCCACGCTTATGGCGGGGGTGGCCATGGTCCCCCCAACCCACAAATTTTTTCAATCAACTAAGTATAGATATGTGCCTGTGTATATTTATTGAAATAACTATGTAGACTCAAATGATTATAAATAGATGTGAGGTTTGGAGATGAGTGGGTAGAGCTGAAAAATGATTTGGGCCGCAAATAGGGCTTGATCCTTCTTTATCAAATTGAGACATACATAAATAATTAATAAAAGTATATATCCTTATTATACAATAGTTAAAAATTATATATGTTTATTAAATAGTATTAATATGTAAGAAAATATATATATATATATATATATATATATATATACACACGAGATGAACTCCACCTTATTATATATTAGTAGTTCTTTGTTGAGGTAGTTTTGTATGAGACGAGCTCATAAATGAGACGAACTCCACCTTGATATTTAATTTATATTTCTCTTCAAAACGTCATTAAATAGAAGCCATATGAACACATGAATTATATGATGTAGTAAATGAGACCTTCCTATATGAATTTTGGCCTTCTTAAACTTTTGGCCCCCCTCACTAGACAATTCTGGCTCCGCCCCTGCGTTTATTCACAATCTCAAATCTTCTATAGGCACTCGCGTATTGACTTTATGTTAATTAATTAACTCCAATTTTCACATTTAATGGAATAATTATAACAGGAGCAACTTAATTACAAGAAGATATTATAGTAGTTGTTTTTCAAATATCACCAAACAAATAATTAAGCAAGCCTTAAATATTAATTTTCAAACGTCAACAATATTCCATCATGACCTAAATTCCAGAAGGTCCTAGCTCTTTTTTAATCTACGACTCAAAAGATGGACGTCAAATAAATCTCAATTTGTACATAAAAGAAAAAAGAAAAAGAATTGTTGATCCAAAATCTTAAAATTATGAAATTATTAATTCGAGACCCAAAATATTAACAGCGTAAGACCCTGAATTAGGCATATGAAAAAAAATTAATTGGTGTATATGCATAGGTATAAGTAAACAAATACTCTGACTTTTATAGAGGTATTTAATTAATTTGATGATCCACTTGGGAGTTTTAAGGAAAATAGGTTCGAACTTGAATGACTTTCACTAATACAGATTTGGGCTTGGACAGCTGTTAAAAATGACCTTGGAGAGCTGTTATAACCGCTCTCCAAGTAACAGCTGTCCAAGCTTGGACAACTAATAAAAAACCGATGTCCAAGAAATCACACTTGGACAGCGATTTTTAACCGCATTGCAAGGGGTCACTTGGAGAGCGGTTTTCAACCGCTGTCCAAGCATATACACTTGGACAACGGTTTTTAACCGCTCTCCAACACTTTTTAAAAAAAAAAAAAATCGATTTTTAGGCACGGACCCACCAAGCATCTCATATATAAGTCACCAAGTCTCCCAATTAATTGAGGCAACGGGACCTTGGGCGCCTGAGCGGGGATCAATTCCGCTCGTGCACTAGCTTTCTTGCATTTACTTAATGAAATTAATTTTATATGTCCTAGAATTCGTTTTTTTTACAATTTTTTTAATATTTTTTATTACAATTATCTTATTTATTAATTCAATCACACTTTTTTATATAATAATATTTTTTTTATATAAATTTAAATTAAATTATATTAAAATTATATTTTTTACTTGTTTTTTTTAAAAAAAAGTATACTACGTACCTTTCTTTTAAACTTGTAATACTTTTCCTTCTAAACAAGTAATATATTTTTTTATCTTAATAAGTAATATTTTTCTTTAAACAAGTAATATTTTTTCTTCTAAACAAGTAATATATATATTTCTTTAAACAAGTTATATCTTTCTATTTAAACAAGCTAGTAATATTTTTCTATTTAAACAAGTAATTCTTTTCTTTAAACAAGTAATACTTTTTTATCTAAACAAGTAATACTTTTCTTGCGTTTATTTAATGAAATTAATTCTATATGTTCTAAAAATCATTTTTTTCTTACAATTTTTTTTAAAATTCTTTATTTCAATTGTCTTATTTATTAATTCAATCACATTTTTATATAATAATTTTTTTTATATAAATTTAAATTAAATTAAATTAAAATTATATTTTTTACTTGTACTTTTTTTTTAAAAAATACTACCTTTCTTTTAAACTTGTAATAATTTTCCTTCTAAACAAGTAATACTTTTCTATCTAAATAAGTAATATTTTCCTTTAAACAAGTAATACTTTTTCATCTAAACAAGTAATACTTTTCTTTAAACAAGTTATATATTTCTATCTAAACAAATAATACTTTTCTATTTAAACAAGTAATATTATGAACAAATTTTACATAAGAGTTTGTGTTAATCTCATTATATCTGCATTTAATATTAAAAAAGAAATAACACGAGAATTTAAAGAATAAAATATTTGAACTGTACCTAAAAAGAATTTACAAATTAAAACAAAAAAATAAAACAAAAAATAAAAGCTTTACAAAAAAAAAAATAATTCACTTGGAGAGCAGTTATGAACCGCTATCCAAGCTTTTTTATTTTGACAAATTGCTCAAAACCGCTCTCCAATTACCCTACAGACAGAGAGGTTATGAGAGCATTTGTCTAAGCTTTGATCTTGGGCGGTTTTTTTTTTTTTTTTTTTTTTTAATTAGAACCGCTCTCCAAGGAACCACTTGGAGAGTTGTTCGAAAAAAGGGCTGTCCAAGTGGAGCTCTCCAAGCTCAAATGTGTACTAGTGTTTAATCAAATTGCAAGGTACGTAGCCCTAAAATAAAAGGAAGAAAAGTCTTTATCATGACCTTCTTTGAGGACTTATTGCACTCTGATAGCTATCAAATAATGCATTCGAAATGCACGGTTCATAATGCTTGTATTTTATCATCAAGTTGAATATTAGTATATAATTGAATATATATAAAAGAAATCTACCTATTATTTTATACATGTTTGAAAAGTTTTACCACAATTAAGAGTACAATTAATTCACAATTCTTGAATACAATACAACGATTTCATGAGTATATACATATATATGTCATATGTGATATATGTTTATATATATAATGTTGATGAAAATAGAGTAAAATTCAAGAAACCAAATATATATTAATAGTCATTGGAATTCTCATTATAATGCATAGAACGTACTTCAAATTAATTAATGTCAGCAACTTGTTTAGGTTCTGTACTTAATTTCCACTATATATCATGACTAAACTATAGTTTACACATAAAAAAAAGCTTTGACTTTTGGAGTTTTACGTGTGCATGTCCTATTTCATTTTCATTATTAATGATGTGTAGAATTTTGTCTATAACAAATTCAAATATCTTGATTTTCATATAAAAACATTTTTTTTCTTCCTAATATTATACCCCTAACTAAAATATATTAATTTGAATAAACGTCAAGGTTCGTGTTCAATCTCCTATTTTTGTAACTTACTTAAAGAAAAGAAAAACTTAAAACTTATTTGAATTAATTTGAAAAGAATTATACTGGCCTGTATAAAAATTATCATAGCTTATTTGTTACAGCTGATAACTTGATATTGCATCTCATGTGATAATCCTCGATGACGCGTATTTATAAGTCAATACAAATATATTGATTATAAATACTACAAATTGCAATATTTAAGTACCTATAAATTAATTAACCCCTAAACCCTATTGCTTTGACTATACAATACATGAGTTTCATGCAACTAGCACAGTTTTATTTTTTAAGTAAGTCAATGTAATTAATTAGGTGTTAATTATGAGTATAATCCAGATTCAAGCCTTTATCCAAGTTGCCAAGCTGGTAATGACTTTTAATTCTTAGTTCTTATCAGTTATCAGCTCTAGTATGTACATTGTGTACAATTTGATTTATCAATTTCTTCAATATCAACCCAATCAATTTAATACTACTATACAATAAAATAATGCATTGTCTAGAATTTTTTTTAATATTTTTTAACATGCCTACAAAATTTTTAAAAAAAATAATTTAGTTCTTAAATAATAAGACTTGCCTACGTCTTGCCTATAAATTTTTTAATTATATAATTTATTTTTAAATTACAAATATAATTGTCTACGGAAATGTAAATTGTCTAGAAAATTATTTATGTAGGTAAGTTTGCCTACGAAAATTACAAATGTGTATGTGGATTGCTCGTAGTATGTAATTGTTTGTGTAGGTATTTTTTTCAAATATTATTCTAAAAATTGATAGACAAATCGTAGGCAATCCTCATTTTTTAAGGATCAAATTATTTTCGTAGGCAATTCTCACTTTTTAAGGGTCAAAATATTTTTGTAGGAAAATTTTATAGCCATTTGAAAATTTTCATAGGCAATTCTTCGTTTTTTTGTAGTGTATCCTTATAATTTCAGAAAAAAAAGGGATAATCAATTTAATAAAATTAAGAGGATAAAATCAAAATAAGTTGACCAAGCTTTTGGAGAATTAATGTTGATTATGGATAACAATGACATAAAAACACTTCTCCATTATTTTTTATTTTTTTTACAAGAGCTTATAGTGATATATTTAAGCTAAGATAAGATAAGCTACGTATTTCTATTCACAATTAGATACATGCATCGTATCGGATTCGAGTCAGGTTTGAATCTTTCATTAATTACATTGGATAAAGAATTATTGATGAATAAAAAATATCAAATTACCTGCACAAAATAATTGTCACTAATGTAAATTAGTGATAATATTTATTATTAAAATAGGAGTAGTCACTAGAGTGTTCGTTGCTAAAATCTGGAGACAGAATATTTGCGCTAATTGAAGACGGCATGTAATTCATATTCAGTTCCAAAGTTTATCGTTATTTGGGGATTAAATCCAAATGATCACATTAGTTATCACCTTTTTTTGAAATGGTCCCAAGAAAGTTTGATTAATAAAATTAATCCTAATTTTTTTTTGAATTGTATAATTTTAACTCCAAAATTCGTCGGCGATTTGGAATGACACGAAACGATGTTGTTTCGTGTCATGCGTAGCTCACGTGCGCCCTCAACTCTGGCGGATTTGTTGCATGTTTTAATAATAACAATTTACATTTATTTTTAAAGAAAATACATTTTTTCTTAATTCCACGTCATAATTCCCCTAAAAACTAAATTATATTAAAATTTAATTACCACCTAAAAATCTCAAGGATCATCTTCCCCAAATTAACACCCCCAAAAATCATGTTGCCCATTCACCAATGTCAGTCGTCTTCTTCCCCAAATCTCTTCAAAGTGTCGCCGATTGAAACCCTATTTCCCATACAATGACTCCAACACTTTCGTCGGAAAAGGAATAAAGTCCGATCTGCATAAATTGGCGAGTGATTATGGAATTGGAGGCGGTGCGTTGTATGTGGATTTAGGGCACCTTGCTGCAGATATGTACTATAAGGATGATAAATTGAAAAACGATTGGTGAGTGATATGTTGGGGATGGAGATGGAGAAGTCGGAGGATGTCAGGAGGAGCCGGTGGGATAACCGGTGTCTCTCGGCGGATCAGGAGCAGTATAGAGTTTTGCTTCCGTATCCTTATCAGCGATTTAATTTACTGTTTACTAATTTCGGCCACTATGTATTTTTTATTTAAGCTTTTATTATTTATTTTGCTGCTCTTAACATATATTCTTTTTTCAATTTGATTTTAACTTTACAATAACTCTATATACTTGATATCTTGTTTTACTGGTGTTGGTTCTGGTCCGTCTTTTGCAATCCTGTTTCCCGTTTGTATGGGCATGATGCAATTTTAGGATTTTTTTAATTTTTAAAGTTTTATTTTAATTTTTTTATTATTAATTATTAATTTTATTTTTTTGTTTTTATTTGTTATTTTTAATTCCATGGCTTACGTGTCCCGCGGGTTTTTATTGATTGACTAATAAATCCCTGTCAGCATGACACGCCGCGCCCAGTCATCAACTCACCGGAAATTTCCAATTTGAGCACGTGAGTTGCGCATGACACAAAACAACGTCGTTTTGTGTCATTTCGAGTCGCCGATGAATTTTGGGGTTAATATTGTACACTTCGAAAAAAATTGGGACTAATTTTATTAGTCAAACTTTTTTGGGACCATTTTAAAAAATGTGATAAGTTATGAGACATTTTGGATTTAATCCCTCGTTATTTGTATGCCATTTTATGTCATTATATTATATGCATGTATATATTTTCGAATGTTTGGTGACAAATGCTATATGTTAGAATGTTGCTACGTTATACAGATTTCTTGACTAATTGATAGGGATATGCTACTTTTGTAAAATCTATTATCTAATTCTGGGTCAATATGGGTTGGGCTGGTAACTAATAAATCGGCCCAACTCAAATTCATGATGTTTCATTTTAAATATAACGAACGACGAGGCTTTTTTTTTTTTAAAACAAAAGAACTATTAAATTTGGATAGGTCTAGTGTGAAAATTTTCATGTATGAAAATCTATAAAATTGTCCTAGATCAATCATCTACACCCTAAACACTATAATAAATCCTAAATTATGACCTATTCGGGCCGGATGAACCATGAACCACTTGGGCCGAGTGAACCATGAACCACTCAATTTTATCTTACATTCACCCATTACAGAATTTGGTTGTAAATTAAAGTTTTTTCATGTATAAAAATTTTCATACTAGACTTTGTCTAAATTTTAAGTGGAATAATAATAGCTATATATCGAGAAGGTCATCCACTACACTTGAAGGCTCGATCCTAATAAGGACTTGAGAATGATCCAAATGTCTAACAAATTGATGAGCCAAATCTTTTGCATTCGGTAATTTTTCGGTACGGCAAACACGATTATACCAAAATTTTGATATTTTTTCCACCCCTAATTTGAGATTGCTGAGTTGGGGTATTCAATGCGGGCCAAGATATGTGAATTTGCATTAGGCTTCGATAATGGATGAGACCCTTATTTAATGCGGGCCAAGATAAGGCCCAATTTATTATAAATGGGAAGGCCCACATGGAAGTAAATAATATTAATTGGCCCATTTAATTTACCCGTCAAAACATCCCGTAAGGTGTCATCTCTCTCACACACAAACACACACACACACAAATCTGAATCAAAAACAGCGTTCATTCATGTCTCCTACAACAAACACCTTTCACCAAATGAGATGCCCACAAACCACCATCCATCTTTCCTTCTTCTTCACTTCAATCTGAACTCATAAAATCCTCTGCAAACCCCACCAATTCCTCCAATTTCTCCAGCAATGAAGCAATTGCACAAGCAATCAACCAGCAACAAAAAGGACGAGGAGATGCCCTTCTCCCAAACCCCGCCCTACTCCCCCAAATCCCTAAAACACACGCGATCTCTCCCGAGATCCCTAAATTACATCCTCAGAGAGCAGCGCCTTCTCTTCGTCCTGATCGGGATTCTAATCGGCTCGACATTCTTCGTCATTTGGCCGTCTTTCTCCGTCCTCTCTCCGGCCGATCCCGGCCCGCGTATCGCAGCTGGAAGCCGCGAATCGTTGGTTGAGTATCGGGAGAACAATGAATTGACGCGGAGTTTTGAGAATCATGTAGGTAATGGTAATTATAATCGGTATTCTAATGGCGTGGGGAGGGTGCCTGTGGGGATTGGGAGCAAGAGGAAGAGGATTGTTGTTACTGGAGGTGCGGGATTCGTTGGGAGTCATTTGGTGGATAAGCTGATTGCTAGAGGGGATGATGTGATCGTTGTTGATAATTTCTTCACAGGTCGCAAGGAGAATGTGGTGCATTTGTTTGGGAACCCTGGGTTTGAGTTGATTAGGCATGATGTTGTTGAACCGATTTTGTTGGAGGTGGATCAGATCTACCATTTGGCTTGCCCTGCTTCTCCTGTGCATTATAAGTATAATCCCGTCAAGACTATCATATCCTTTGATCGCTATTTATGTTGCTTTTTTGATACACATATTAGATCCTTAATGGCAACTTAGATTATTTATAATTGCGATGGATATATGTTCATGCATGTTCTCTTGCATTTACTTGCTTAATCATTAGGCATGTTAGTTTGCAATGTTGATTCAAGTTAGACTTGTTTGTTGTTGTTGTGTGAGACTGTGAGCATTGTTTTTATTGCGTTTTGGAATTATTTGAGATCCTTGACGTGTGATTACAAGACTAATGTGATGGGAACTCTTAATATGTTGGGTCTTGCAAAGAGAATCGGTGCAAGGTTTCTTCTCACTAGTACAAGTGAGGTTTATGGTGATCCTCTTGAGCATCCACAGAAGGAGACGTATTGGGGACATGTGAATCCAATTGGTTAGTGTCGTTGTTTTTTATTGATTGTGCTGTTTTGATTGCATTGATTGATTGGATACTTTATCAGGTGTAAGAAGTTGCTATGACGAAGGGAAACGAACAGCAGAAACTTTAGCTATGGATTATCATCGAGGTGCTGGTGTTGAGGTAATACCATGCATTCCGCTTCTTGATTTCCAACCATGCTTGTACAATCTGGTTCTGGCTATCACTAGACATAATGACTTGAATTTGAGGCTGTGTTATCATTAATTTGCTTCAATAGTCATCATCTGTTAGCTTAATTATATAGGTGAACTCCTGATCCATATGTCAATTAACCCAAATCTGTAACACTTAACAATAGCAATTGTAATGTCATTATATATATACACACACACACACATGTATACATTAAACTAGATGCCTTTTTTTTTCCACGGTGACCCCTGTGTTGGAAGAAAAACCTTTCACTATGTGCTTTGCTCTGATCATTATAATGTAAATAATATCTTCTTCTAGTCCACCCTCGGTAAAAAGTTTGATATTCTATATTTCGCTTAGTGGGGGTACATTTAATAATCTCCCTTTTGTTACTGTGTACAGGTGCGTATCGCACGTATTTTTAATACATATGGGCCTCGTATGTGTCTGGATGATGGGCGTGTTGTCAGCAACTTTGTTTCACAGGTTTGTCTTGTGGAGTAGTTATTTCGGTGGTGTGGAAAAAAATTATGTGTTGAGAAACTTTTAGTTGGAATTAACTTTTAGTCTGTGGATATGTTATATCCCTTAAATATTGATAATAGATTAATATGAACTTATCTTTTTTTATGCAGGCTATACGAAAACAGCCTATGACAGTGTATGGGGATGGGAAACAAACACGAAGCTTCCAATATGTGTCCGACTTGGTATGTGATAATTACTTCTGATTTTGATACCACCTTAACTAATTGATAATCAAGTTGGCAAGCATATACTTTGGGTGGGTTCAGCCTCAACTGGAAAAATCATATTGTGTATACCACAAAGTTTTAGATCATGTTAGAGGTGAAAATCACACACTTTTTAACAAGCATCTGCCGCAGCAGGTCTTAATTTATTTCCTGAGGATGTTTATAGCTAGAGTTCTTTAGGTATCAAAACCTCTATTCTTTTGTTCATCATATAAAATATATACTGCTTAATTGTGATAAAGACTCAAGAATATCTAGACAGTTAATATTCTCCCTCTTACACACACACAAGTGTGTGCTCACATCTTATATATTCACAGTAAAAGTAATTCCTTTGGGCGTGTCAGTTTTGGAATTTAGGAGTCTTGGGAGAAGTAGTTGAGGCAAGAATCAGTGTTTGTTTATGTTTAGGGGGATATAATTTTCACAGTAGATGTCGGATCATGTTTTTGTATTATTACTTAGATGTATCTATTTAAACATATATGAAGCTAATAAATATTGTACTAGAGAGAGAGGAGTGATGGGGACAAGTCATGGTATTTTGTCCCCCAATATGCTTTTCTTATCTATGGAAGAAATGAAGCAAAAGTTTCTAAACAAACACAATTTTATCGGAGGCAAATAATTGTGTTTTAGGATTTCTCAAATAAAAATCATCCTGAATCACATATTATGGAAATGACGCAGCTTATGGATTCGGGAATATTTTTTTAGTCCCGTAACTTAGAGGGGTTAACGTGTTTGGCCCTAAATGTGTGAAAATTAAAATTTATGAAATGTGCCAATTAAAATTTAATAGCCTAAATATGCCAACCCATACACATATTGTCCTACAATTGCTACCCCCCATTGTTACAGTCCTAAAAAAATCATTCTCTATGACCATTAAGGTGTAAATTTGGTATTCTCTGTGCACCATTATCGTGATATACATATCCATTTTCTTAAATCAGGTCAATGGATTGATGGCATTGATGGAAGGCGAGCATGTTGGCCCATTCAATCTGGGTAATCCAGGAGAATTTACTATGTTGGAGCTTGCTGAGGTACGTCCTGGATTAAAAAAAAAAATCAATTTTCTACAATATTTTGCACTATTTGAATTATTTCTTCCTGAAATAATAGGTTGTAAAAGAAACGATCGATCCTAGTGCGACTATTGAGTTCAAACCGAACACTGATGATGATCCTCACAAGAGGAAACCAGATATTAGCAAAGCAAAGGAGCTTCTCAACTGGGAGCCTAAGATCTCTCTACGAGAGGGATTGCCACGAATGGTCGAAGATTTTAGAAACCGCATCTTGAATGAAGATGAAGGGAAGGGAAACAAATGAGAATAGAGAAGAAGAAAATGGTATGTATAGAATAAAACTATGTTGTGCTTGTTACCTCGTCACCACACGTCTTTTTTAATATCTTTATTGAATTTTCTTAGATCAACTTCATATTTAGCAATTTTGTTGGTATTCTATATTTCTCAATTGTAGAAATTTTGTAATATTCACTAGGATTTGAATTTAATGCAGTGTTTGCTCTTTTTTTTCTGGTGTAACTGACTTTATAACACGGATATGTAGGTTAGAAACTTTTTGCAATGGTGATTGCTTCTTTATAGAATTGTTTTCTTTCTTTGAGTTTTCTTGATCAATTATTGTACTTTCTCTTTTGATATTTGGTTCGAGTGTCGACCAATTAATTTCGAGAGCGAGAGTTCTCTCATTATTTTCTTATGGGAATGACAATTGATACCCGGAAATTTCCACCGAAATATTATGGAGTTTTGTCCTACGTATAGAATCATGTTGGTTTGATTCTCTCTTATAGGTGTCTGCTACTCATGCATATCCCTTAATTGGAGGGCCAACGATATGGGTGGAGTGAGTTTCTCGTCTCTCCTTCACCAAAAAGAAAAAATCGATATTTTCGATCGAACATCATGTGTGTCTTGTCTTCTTGCTTTGTGAATTGTTATACATTATTTTTAACTCAGGATTTTGTGCAGGTTTGTAAATTAGGAAGGCTAACAAAAAAATGTTTGTAGAAAGAAAATTGTATTGCACATCCCATATTTTAATTTTTAAAGCATTGATGCAATCAGCCGGATTAGGTGAATTTGTATGGGATATAAAGCAAAAAGAAAATGAGTGCAGAAAGAGTTTAAAAGGCAACTGATAGTACAGTGATACTACGAATTTCTGAATCATATTCATGATTCATCGGTCAGAAACTTTTTACTATTGATAAATATAGCAAAGTGGCTTTTTGTCCTCCCAGGAAATATATCAATAAATTAAGTTAATTAAGAAGCCATGTGTAATTCAATATTCTTATGAAAAAAATACACATATACACATGTTTTATTATATGTATTCAAATAATTTTAATATAGAGCTATACATATTCAGCAATGTGCATGGTAATGGTAATTATACATCCTCTGTAGATAATGGTAAATTGCATTTTAAATTTCAATAATGAATCTTTGATATTTAATTACTGTAAATAAGAGTATCACTTATATACTGGAGATGAACTCATATATATATATATACGATTTTAATATAGAGCCTAATATTGGGCTCCTTATGGAGCCTAATAGATTTTTTACCCGGTCCGAACCCAACTCAACCCGACTCAAAATCGGCCCAAGTGGTTCATTGTTCACCCGGCCCGAACGGTTGATGGTTTAGGGTTTATGGTTTATGATTTAAGGCTTAGTTTGAAAATGCCACATAAGCTATTAGGCTCCATAAGGAGCCTAATATTAGGCTCCATATCAGAACTTTTATATATATATATATATATATATATAAAGCATGTGACAACCAACCAATCATACTATTTATTCCACATATAAATCTTTCGAATTACTAATAATATCCCCATGAGAGAGAGAGAAAGAGGACTGAATTTTAGCAGAGTTTGCCGATAATTGTAACCGTTGTATTTGTCTGATTATTATCAATTTCTTTCTTGTACATTTATAATTTTGTCAGAATGTAGCCCCACTCTTCTATTTTAAATCCAGCGAGAAACAGAGTAAATAAATTATATAACTGGTGGGAATGGGATTCTTGTTTCCTATTGTTTTTTTAGTTTCATTTTCCATATTGTAATTACTACTCCTGTGATTTGGTTATTGTGCATATGTTTTAACATGAATCCATTCAAATTATGACAAAATCCAAATATTATTTCATCAAATTGCATCAAATAATTTCATGAATCGTGTATATATTTCATAATTAGAATTTATATTACTGAAAAATAATTTAATTGAAAGCAATAACAATAAAAAAAATGGAAGGAGAACTTGAGCAAAACTCTTCCTAATCCCACTACATTAAGGGGATGTTTTGAAACACCGTATCAATAGTTAGAAGCACTTTTTTTAAAAGTTAGTGTAACTCAATTTAAATATATATATTTCTCGAGAATAAAATGGGTTTCGAAATACCCCTGAGTAAACATGCAAAAAAAGTAGAAGGGAGATGATAAAATTAAAGTGAAAAATGTTCTTTTTGGTGTCTTCTCGATAAATATATTTTGACAAAAACATCAATACAATTGAAAAACATACAAAAACAATTGTGCTTTGCACTATAGACATGATGAACAAGGCAAGTCACCCATCAGAAGAGATGTAGATACAAGACTAATATAGAATTAATAGCAATATCCATCCTCTAATTAGATTGTATTCTTTTTTTTTTTGACGGAATAAATTGTATTCAGTTTTAATTCAATATTTAATTATTTTTTCAATTTTAGTCCATTTAATTATTTTTTTTACCGTCCAATTTTTATTCGATATATTTTTATTTTCTGTCCAAAAGATAAAAACATATAGATAAGAAATAAATAAATTAATACAAATTGACACATGATAAATCACCCAACAAAAAAAGATAAAAATGAAATAAATATGAGAATAATACAAACCGATAAACCGTCAATTAAAAGATATATATAGATACAATTGGATGGTTCCCACATCCACATCACCGTCCACCACAGACAAAGTACAGATTAAGGAGATATTTCTATCATTAATGATAATGAAAATCACTTTTAAAATTCAAAATTTATATAAAAAATATAGCCTTAAAAAACAAGTGATTATACCCTCTCCAAAAGCAGTTGCAAACACCCGTTAATTTTTTTTTTTGATAATTCAAGATCAAATTTCAAAAAATCCATGTTGATTATAACTCGAAAATTTAATTCGATACTGTTTCATATAAGATCGCCTCAAACAAAACAACATCCATAATTGAAAATTATAAGAGTTAAATCAAAATGACTACAATATACTACTACTATTATATAATTTAAATTTGTTTTTTCATTTGTCTATTCAACTAAAAGAAAGCATCAAATATCCATGTGTCACATTCCATTTCACTTTTTTATCTTTTACAAACTATAACCCCATCATATACTAATTTCCAATTTTACTTTCACCACACCAACAAGTATCTTAACAACTTCATTTCAAGAATCCTCTCTCTTTCTCTCTCTCTCCAAAAAATGAAAAGAATGGACATATTCTGTGCATCACAAGCTGCAACAGCAATATGTCTCAGCATGGACCAAAATGCCCCTGACTCCTCCGCCACTCTCCTGGGCGGCGCCGCCATCGACCGCCACAACCCCATCATCGGAGATTCAAGAAAACCATCCAAATCTCTGCCGCCCTGCACCACCACCTCTCAGCCGCCAATCACTCCTCAAAAACTTCATCTCAAAAACAAGAAGAAGAGCAAAAAGACCCCTTTTGATGAAAATGAAAATCAGCTCAAGAAAAGTGATTTTATGAAGCTGAATGATGATGGGACGAAAAGTAGCAGAAAGAGCTGGAGCTGCACCAGGCCCGGAGACTTTCTCTCTCCTCCTGGATCCACCAGGTATTTGTTGAGAGAGAAAGCTGTTGAAAATGGCTGTGATGGAAATCCAGAGTTTGAAAATGTGAAAACAGAGGACCTCTGTTCTTCTCATTCTGTACATCAGGTAAACTTGTCTTTTAATTTATTTATTATTAATGTTAATATAAATTTACGACCTACATTATAGTTCATTTTTCAACTTACAATCTATACAATTTAAAAAAAAAAAAAAATCTGATTAGGAATAATATCAGTTTGCAATTTATACTACAGTTTATATTTCAATGTGCAATTTATACAATTTTTTTATCCGATTGCAACTTGTACTATATAAAATTGACTGATTGCAGTCTAAACTCTATTTTTATGTTATTTTTTGACCACATTTGCCACAAAAATTGATCAAAAAACACTAAGAAATTGAGTTTAGTTTGCAAGCGATCAATTTTAAATAAATTAAATATTAAATAGATTAAATAGTACATGTTGCAATCAGATAATTAAAGTAGGACGTGCTGTAAATTGAAAAAAATAAATACATTAAATATTGCAAATAATTGAGCCTTAATATTAATATTGTTATATTATTGTTTGATTTTGTTGTTTGCATTGAAGGAGGTGTTTCTGAGAGTGTCACTGCATTGCAGAGGATGTGAGAAAAAACTGAGGAAACATCTCTCTAGAATGGAAGGTATAATTATAAACAGCAATTGCATAATATGAAATATGAATATCCTATATTTGTTTATTTTTTCCTTTTACTAATACTAGGAATAAGGTGTGATTTTGGGGGACCATAATATGATATGATCCAACTACCATCGTTTTACTCATTCTTCACTACATTTACGTGAATAACCTGGTAAAAATATTTAAATTAGCTACTGTAATTTGGGCTCATGCATCTAACATTGGGCCGGCCCAATAGTCTGGTTCAAGAATTGGGCCGAATACAAGCTAGGCCTAAGAGGCTGAGAATATATGTTAGTTAGTCCAATCGTGGACCCATATTCTGCTCTTATTGGGCCAGGCCCAGAAAAACGATCAATTTGGTTCGATTCATAACGTAATATTACGGCTATACCCCTAATCACAGAAGAGTCCCTTGTTTGTATGTAGGAATGACTTCTTTCAAGATAGATTTCGCGGCGAAGAAGGTAACGGTAGCTGGGAATGTGACGCCGTTGGGCGTTCTTTCGAGCATATCCAAGGTAAAAAATGCCCAGCTTTGGTCCCCAGCAATATCATCTGAATTCAACCACACTTGATTTGGATCTCATGTTTCATTGCACTTTAAAATGCATGCATGGTTTTTAATGGTATCTTTAGGTGTAGTTTACTGATTATTTTAGCATCTTGGAGAAATAACTACAATCTTTGGTTTCTTCAACTCTTTGAAATTAATTTCATTAGTTCTGGAATCAAGTCAAGTGTCTGCATTTAATTTGATAAATGTTGGCATAAGATCTTTTATCTGTTGATTTATTTTAGGCCAACAAACATGTATATTCTCACTTATTCATATTTTTTGTTTTCACCAACTGATAAATGTTGACCACTCACATGAGACGATCTCATAGGAGAAATGTACCCAACTGATAAATGTTGACCACTCACATGAGACGATCTCATAGGAGAAATGTACCCTAACACGTGCCACCAGTTTAAGATTTTTCAAATTGAAACAATGTTTTGGTTTTCCTTTCATATGTTTATACCATATTGAACATATCTCAATAATCTTACCTTTATCAACAAATATACACGTAGATGATCAACCATTGCAACCTATAACAATCGAAATAAATCAAATTCAAGATTGAAACAACTAAAACCCCATAAGACCAAATTCCTTTTACTAACAACAAATACATTACATACACACAACAAATATCAGAAAAGCAGCAGTTTGATTTCTTACAATACAGAAACAGCCCTCCAACTTGCAGCTTTTGGTTAGTTCTTGATACTTAAGTCTTCCCCATCTTTCGTCATCGAGATATCATATAAACTAGATCCATCAAACCCGAAGGACGCATACAAACTCAGCTATTATGTCATCCATCACTAATTCCTCGATTTCTTTGCCAATTGAGGCAAATTCTTCTACAGGGTCTGCCCACTGCATTTCCCTAAGGAGTATTCTTTCGACTATCTGCAAGTTTGTAGATTTTTGGCTGATCAAGTTCTCAACAGCATCTTGGGTCGGGGTTTTTACCCGTGAAGAAAGCAATCCCAATTTTGGTATCAAAAAGGGGCGTAAATCAGCGCGTTTCTGAAAAATCTCTGAGACTGCTGAATTTATTCGGTCAAATAGCAACAATCTTTCTGACCTCAGTTCAGGAAAATCGTCACCATATTTCTTCTCAAGTGTGTCAAACAAAGTGGGGGCCAGAGGGTGATTGGGATCATGCCACATTAATGGAAGCATATCAAAGCCAAACTCTTGAAAGCTAGATTGGATTAGCACATCAAGGATATAACAATCTTCCCAGCTTTCAGCACTTGAAGATGGAGAAGCAACGTCTTCCCGACTGGATATCTCGTCACATGCGCCAGAGTCCAACTTCGGGAGCTGCAGTTTCATACGGAGTTCTACAATGGAAGGGTTGAATTTAAGAACGTAATTATGTGATGAGGAAGAAACGGATGAAAAGAGAACACTGACATAAACAATACACGAAACATAAATGAAATTGTAAATTTGTAATAATACAACATAATTTTTCCAAAACAAATGACGAGCTAATACTTTTGTCCAGGAATACAAATGGCTATACATAAATAATTTATATAGACCTTGTAAGGACAAAGAATGTTTAGTGGTGATAAAGTAATTCATGTTGAACCATGATTATTTATGAAATAGTAAGGACTTGTTTGCATATACCATTAGCTCAAATCAGGCAAAACAGAAACCCAAACAGTTTAAAGATAGGGTGTAATTTGAGAAAGCATTGACTTTAGGTTCTAAATACTACTACCTTTCTTTGTCGTCATTCAAGAAACATAAAATACGACCACTTTAGGCAACATTAAAAAAATACATATCAATAAGCCTTCACACAAAATTCTCCATATATTATTTTTCCATCAGGTTATCTATGATAGAATGATTGACCATTCACTCATATTAGCAAGAAAATATTTCAGTTACCGTCTCACCGATCAAAAAAAAAAAAAAACTTTCTCAAATTGTATTTGTAAGCAAATTGCAATGACATGTATGGCACATAATTTCTCAAAGGCAATTAATAAAGTATGGAGTAACTAATGTTCATACCATTCAGTTCAGCACTGAATCTCTCAAAATTAGATGATGCATCTTCTTCATCGAAGACTGAGAGTGGACTAGCATAATCAGAATTGTAGGAGCTTTCTGAAACGAGGGGCTCTGCTTCAAGTTGATTTAAGGAAGGAGAACCTTCTTCAGGTGGCCCGGCACACAGTCCCTAAATCATCACAATCAAAATGATTCAAGGTTCAATAATTATGTCTGGTGCAAGATATAAAATGTCTAAGTATCTCATTGCCAAAATCACTAGAACTAAGATATAAAACAGAACAATGCCTACATGCAAAATTGATAAAAAACTATGTATAATGTAAAATAAGAAAGATATAGCCAAGATAAATATTAAGTATTTATATTCAGCAGTTTCAGTATAAACTTAGAATCACCTTTATCCAGTTTAGCAACTGCAAAAAAATTTGAAAAATAGATTTAAAAAAAAAAAAAAAAAAGCATATAATGTATATCATGAAGCTGCCAAAAGTAGGTGAAAAACTTACATGCTTATGTACTAAAAGAAAAGGGACACGCATAGATGCATCAACAACACCTACACAGAATGCTCTACGGATATGACAGAGACTCAAAATGTGCAATACAAATTTACCAGAAAATGTTACATTAGATTAAAATATTTAACTCATGTGCGTGACCATGCACACACATAAGCTAAGGTTGCACCATAAACTATGAATGAGACTGCAAAAATGAAATTGCAGCATTTTCAGATCATATAAAATAAACATGGATCAAAGTCTCTCTATATATGAAAAAGCAAGTCAATAACGGCAGCAGTCCATCTGAATGTAAAATCTTAGTATGCATCATCCTAAATGCAAATGAGATTCAGCTATCTGCACATCGGCTCTTTCTATACAAATTGATCAAGCATCAATAAAGTACAAGAAGAACTATAAACAGAAAAATCTCACTAAAGTTCCATTGTCAAAAGCAGCTGAGCAGCTGGACTTATCTAAATAAAAACAGCTGAGCAGCTGGACATATCTAAATAAAAACACACTTTTCAATCATGTGCAGTTTCACAATTGCACAACAGAAAAGGACAATAATGATGTTCAAGCCACTTTCTGCGGTTTTTGTGGCCCAAAGATACCATACATAATTGTCGAGGAATTAAAATTAATATCAATATATTTGCATATCTTCTATTTATGGACAACGAATGAAGAAACTACATGGATTCAGCCTGAGTCATGCATTTCCTACTTGGTTAATATCTTCAGCCAATGGCGGCTCCAAGGGGTGGGGCAGGTGGGGGCTGCTTTCCCCCGAATTTTTTTAGATACTCACACACATATATATTTCATATGTAAGTGTGATCCTTCTTGTTTAGGTGTATGTGTGTATAATTATGTCAATATATAAGTACTAATCTTTCTCGTTTAGATTTAAAAACTTCTCCATCGTACCCTCTTGTCCTTTTTCACTAAACATCATTCATATATAGATATAACATATTTTAATATAGTTACCTACAATATAAAGTTCAGTACCACATAAAATCACATAATAATATCAAAAGTCAACTAATGAACATTAGAACATAACGTAAACATAAAATAAACACTAAAGTTTCGAAGTTGGACTACATATTTCTCAGTTTCTTCAATCTTTGTCAATTTCTTCTTAAAACCTAGGCCTACATTCGACATCGTTTTGTTGTTTATGGTTCATATTTGTTCTCTTTCGGGGGCTTTTTTTTTTTGGGTCAAAAAGACTTTTACTTCAAAATTTGTACACAAATCACATTTTGGGTTAAAGGTACATAATTTTTTTCCTATTACTCTAAGGTAGAATTGCACTTGCACATGCGTAGTCTAATTTGCACATTTGACTACATATGTGCAAGTGCAAAAAAAAGATTTGTACCTTAACTGATGGCCCCATTTTCTTATAGTGCATGAGAGTTTTACGATACTACACTTTACATGAATATTTGGTCAAAGAGTGTAAATATCCATACAAATTCGACTACGTGTGTGCAAGTGCAAAAAAAATTGTACCTTAAGAGTGATGGTCCCATTTTCTTATAGTGCATGAGAGATTTACGATACTACTCTTTACATGAATATTTGGTCAAAGAGTGTAAATATCCATATAGCCGACTTTGCAAGACGGGAGAAAGAACTTAGATGATGATGTGGATGGTGAACTTTACTTTTCTTATTTTGATAACTACTATGGTAGGTTTTATTTACGTACAACTTTTAGTAAGTCGCCATAACACCTAACGTATAAAAAATCATCAATGTCATACCAAACACAACCTACTATATGTGTTCAAAACTTGGCCTTTTAATAAAAAAATGAGTAAAAGGAAAGAAACACCGACATAATTTATGACAAATATGATTTGTTTTATGGCGAGGATCTTTCCGA
Source organism: Stenogyne calaminthoides (assembly GCA_037126765.1). Classification (NCBI taxonomy): domain Eukaryota; kingdom Viridiplantae; phylum Streptophyta; class Magnoliopsida; order Lamiales; family Lamiaceae; genus Stenogyne; species Stenogyne calaminthoides. The sequence continues at coordinate 37,800,895 of JBBCBC010000003.1, read as the reverse complement.
TATATTTTCTATGTGTACTGGCGTTGGTGACCTTATAAATCTATTACCAATTATCCAAAAGAATATATATTCTAGTCCATGGTACAAGGTACGCTTGAGATGGGAGACGCCAACCTTATCGCTTTTGAGTCTCAAAGGTGGTTCACCTTTGTTAGAGGTGTGGCCTCGTATAAATGAAGTGCCTTAGAAAACGTAGTCGGCTTGGATTTTAGGTTGTGCTTTGAGTCTTTGAACTTTTTGGGTTTTGGGTTTGAATTCATTCTTTGTTTTCAAGTTGTTCGGCTAATTACATACGAACGAATTGGACCTCTTATATATTGTCTCATTAAGTCTCAATAACTAAAACACTTCTTTGTCTCGCTTAGTATTCTTTTCTTAGTAGCGATCCCCACCTCCCACAAGAAAATGATATATTTGGAAGGACAATTAAGTATTAGCCAATTAAGTTTATACCATGTATATCAATTTATGGTTTATGCGACCTGACGTTGGAACGTGTTTCGTTCTATTGTCTATTCATTTTAGGAAATCTATGTGTATGATTGTCATATTGTTGATGCATTTTATCTAAAATTGTAAAAATATCAAGAATGTGATTTATGTATGTTTATGTTATTTCTTATTAATTTTATTATATGTTTTTTTGTTTTTGAACTTCTTGTCAAAACGGAGCACACCTAACCTTGAACCTTGCACTCAAAGAGCCCTGCATCTTGATACATCTTTCGCCTTTAACTACTATGCCCTCCACTTATAAGGACAAGAACCACCCAACATTGAGAATGTAGCTTTCAATTCAATTAGCGCAACTCTAACGATTCGTGGCTGAAACGCACATCAAGAAGCTATAATAGGATGGACGGCTTAACAGAGCATGTATTGTGTCTCATATAGAAATAACATGGAGTTTAGAAAAGTTTCCTTATGATAATGCCTTGAGAAACCATTTGAATATGAGTATTCGAGGGCGAGAGAATAATCGTATGACAAGTTATAAAAGAGATAGCAACTCGATCAAGTAGATTTTTAATTTCAATCATGTCGCGATTTTTAAGTAAAAACTTGAAATGAACAAAAGGCTTGGAGTTTTTGGCATGAATATAAAGTTGGGGAATGAAGGGCCGACATAATCACCAAATGAATTAGGAAAATATGTTACCGTTAGAGCTACAAGCTCCTATAAATACACACCACATCTTGTGAAAGAAGAGTAATGGTCATAAAACTAAAGAGCCATAGAAAGAGGAAACCTAAACTTCACTATTTTAAATCTTGTCCCAAAACTTGCTAAATGGTAAAGTCATCTGATGAGTAAGTTAATGTTGTGACGGACGGGTGATGAAATAAAGAGTCCTATGGAATATGGTGGAATATGTGCCCTCAACATTTTTGTATTGATTATAGAGAGTGATGGTAAGTTTTAGAGGTGTGGTGTTTAAAACACACCAAAGTAGTATTTTCTAGAAAAAAAAAATTGACCCTTAAACAAATGCTGGAAATTTAATTTTCATATAAGGGAATCAAATAAATTCTCAATGTGCTCAAATCATGCTTCAGACGATAGTTCATCTCAGTAATTTCATTAGCATTATATAGCATTTCTTCCATATGATTCTCGAAAGTCAAACCATCAAAGCCTCTTCCAGTAATCCTTGCTCCTCTTGAAATCACACCATCTTGTTGGCATCTGAAGCTTGTCAAAAATGATTGCTCTATTAGGACCATAAAGTCTTCTGTTTCATCTCCTTACAACATCTTGTATTTCGTAATTAATTGGTACTGCTTATTACTTATTAGTCGGATATGTCCCTCTAGGGAGATGAAGTCAAACTATACTCCAGCTGACTTCTTTTGGAATTATTCATTCCAAATTTGGTGAAGAAGTTTTTACAAAGCCTAGCAGCTGTAAGCTTACAAATCCTAAATGTGAATCTCGCATGAGTTTATAAAGGCAAATCACATTAAGCTATATTTATGACTCAAGCAGACATCTAATGTATGATTAGGAATTCTGATGACTAATGAAGATCAACTAGAAGAAAGAATGCCCATATATCATACAGGATTGCAGCCATAAATTACCATAACTTGGTGTAAATTTATTTAAAGAGCCTAGTTTTCAAACAGTAACAGCTATTGGTCTATTTTATTTTAAAAAATGACACTAGGAATAGAAAAAAAGAATGATATGCAACAACTTGGATCCGTCAATTAAATATCATTCTCTAAAGAGTGTCCCATGCACATATTAAAAACACTAAGATAGCAGGAAATATAAGCACCAGTAATTCCAACACCTTTATCAACTCAAGATGCTCTAGGTACATTTACTCTAATAAAACAAAGCAACATAGAGCATGTTGACAGATGTGGATATGCATGTAATTTACAATTTGGGAAATACTTTAACCTTTGAGGCATAAGACTATTCCCAACCTATAGAATTAGTATAAACAAATAAATAGGACTCATATTATAAAAACATATAAAAATACACAAATATTTTTGCATGTGGCTTTGGACATATAATGCATGACAGTTTAGTTGAAAGTATACACGGGAATTTGAAAAGTAACAGGTGCAAATAAATGATCATGAAAACATGCATCTGTACACATAAACAATGCAGCAAAGTTGCAATCAAGGAAAATCACAGAGAATAAATCACAGTCTGACTATAAAAGGCATTATGTAACTTCAGTAGAAAAAAACTAAGAATTATATAAACGTATGGTAGAAAGGATTTTACGAGGAAAGTAAAGTTCCATACCTGAACACTAAAGTCCTCTTGATCATCATCTGCAGCAGAGCTTTCATTATCTTCTGAAGAATGCCTGGGGTGCAGTACACAAAATTCAGAAGACAAGGTGGCGATTTCTTGTTTATCAATCATTTTGTCATAAACAGTATCTCCACTGTTGTCATCTCTTTCAGTTTCAGAGACGCCCTCAACATTTGGCTCCATCGGGATCTCAAAAGTAGCTTCTAGTGAAGACCCCCTCTCCTTAATACGTATGGGCGGAAAGGGAAGAGGCATCTTGCTCTTGGAGGTTGAAGCTTGAGATGGAAGAAAGTTATCACGAAATGGATATCCCTTTACAGCCCTACTTCTACCACGACTCATTGGGTCACTCTGCATCACATGTTTCTCTTCAGGCAACAAACATGTGTCTCTTCTGTGAACTCTGCCCTCTATGGGAGGGAGTGATATGGATCTAGATGAAGTTTCGCACTCACTCCATGGACCACCCAATATAGAACTTCGACTATCTGTACCAAGTCGAGCGCTTGATCTGTCACTACCCCTGTAAGCAAAATAGTTAGACCTTGCTTCTCCACCAGGCATAGCAATCACTTCGCGTAGTATTGTGGGATCATCAGCTAGTTCCAGATCTCGATATGTGCGAGTTACCTTCAATGCTTCCAGAAGTCTCTCGTTTTCATCCCTATTGACATGCCCACGAGAAGGATGTCTGCCCCATTTATTATCGTCAACAGAGTGATGTCTAGACGACAATTTGTGCATGTCTGACTCGCGGTTAAAAATACTTCCGTGAGCATCATATGAACTCCCGCCCACCATAAATTCTCTTGACCCAGAATACATCTCATTTTGACTTTCGAACCTAGTATCTTTAAGTTACCTTATAATTTCCCTGGCTTGTTTTCTGGTAGCATTGGAGATTGGCTTTGAAAATTTTGCGTCATGATATGAATCATTCGTTCTCCATGTTATTTCTTTTGAAGTTCCAGCACCCGGATATTCCTTCATTTTCCGAAAGTTGGGTATATTACCATGTGGATGATACAATGATGAACCACTCTCTACAACAGTTGGTATATTTATTCTGCCCGACTTTGGGAAAATAATCGGTCTATGAAGCATAGCCTTCTTCTTCTTCTTCTTCTTTTCCTCTGCTTGAGTATTTGATATTTCATGATATGTATGAGCTCCATAGTGATTGCGTGCTTCAAGTAGCAGACCATCCATGCGTTCCAGATGAGAACTCGATGAACTTGCTTGTTGAGAGTCTAATTTCCTTGCATAGTTCATCAATATGTCCTTTGAGTATTGCAAGTCCAAGGGATCATCAATTTCAGGCTTTACATCAATCAATTCACCAAAGAAAAAATGCTTGGTGTCTATCTTCTGCCGAGTGAGTCCCATCTCTGATTTGGTAGACATTGAGGTCGCACTCCATTCGAAAGAACGACGATGATTCACAAAATGTGACGCTCCGGGAGCATCACACACTTCTCTGAATTCTTGCTTCTTCGTTGGAATTCTTCGGTTAATCAGACAACCATGGGGTTGCCTATCTGGTTCAATGTTAATCGAGACATTATTCTGATGAAAGCCATCTTGTAACTTCGCTTTCTGTTTGTTATTCCATAGGGAGTTCAGCCCTTCTAGACGCATTAATCTGGCCATACCACTCGAAGATGAACTCTTGGGTTCAGCTTCTTTGAACATTTTCTCCGCCAAATACTTTGCCATGGGGCTTTCAGTGGCTCGCACAGACGAGCTCTGCCCCCTCTCCACCATGAACTGCAAAACATCAATTCAGATGCACAATTATGATAAAATACACAATGTAATGAGAAATTGAACTCAAACTTCTGCACAATTAAATTAACACGCAGATACAAATGATATTGGAAACAAACCTTCTGAGCACTAGAGGTCCCATTGCCGTATGAAGCATTATCCGGTGATAATCTACTGATAGTTTTAGATTTCTGGCTCGGGGAAATTCCTGCATAAGAAGTTAAAAATACATCAAAGCAGGGCCATTTTAGCATAAATCCCTCAACATAATCAATCAATCTAATCAACCAATCATCATACCAAAGCAGGAAAAGGAAATAAAACAGATCAATAAACTACTCAAAGCAAAGGCATATGCTATGAAAAGAGTCCACCACTTTCTGCATCATTATGCATCATTATGGAAACAATTCAAGTAAATTCTACGGAAAATTAAGAACAAATATGCACTTCAAACCAACTGGAAATGAAATCAAGATGGCAAATACAATCAGTCCAGCTTGTGTGAAGGACTATGCCCAACGATTCAACCATCAATAAGTAGAGATTTACAAATAGGTTACAAAATTATTCCTATACAACTGCAGAAAAGTTCGTTCCTCGTTCCGTACGACTGTAAAACTTACATTAGCAAAATCACGACGAGGAATCAGCAATCTCATATACAGATTTCACGCCTCACAAGTTCGCAACAACAAGAAATGAAGTGAGATTTCGTTTTAATACTTTTGTGATCTCGAAAAGAATAAATAAACGTTTGTGATGAAACGAGCTTTTATAGTGAGCTTTTTTAATATTTTTAAACTTGATTTTATTTATGAAAATAACTAAATTATGTTCGGCCCGTCAAATAGTATTATCAATTGGGCCGAATTTATTTCAGGGCTAAAATTTAAGACTTGGTCTAACCCAATTCCTTTTGAACAAATACATTCGTTTACAAATAGGGCAAGGCTACTTATACCTAGGAGTGGCAACGGGTCGGGTCGGGTCCTAAATAGTATAAGTTTTTGCCTAAATATATAGACTAAAGTACTAGTAAAAAATTAAAGTTGAGGGAACTAAAAAAGTACAAATGCATATATTTTTTCTAATATATTAAATTAAAGATGTGATAGTTAACTAACAAAAAATATTGAAATGTTTAAAAATAAAATATATAGCTTGTAGGGCTTTTTGATAGTTTAGGTGGCCCTTTGTATATATTGTTAACAAAAATATATATATAGATAAAAGTACTGACAGATAATTTAGGTTGGGGTGCAATATAAAAAAAATGCATACAAAACCTTTTTTATTATTATTAAAGTTAGAGATGTGATTTTAGAAAATCGAGAATAGATAAAGAAAATTATTATAGAAAGTTTGATACTAAACTTGACTAACTGTAGCAATCGAAGAATTTTAGAAAATTTTAAATTCAGGATAAAACATGTTCATCTATAAATTAGTAATTTATTTACTTTTCCATGTGAGTAAAAGTTTCTTATAAATTATATCAACTGTACTGACAAACAACAGATAGAAAAAAGCAAATTTTACACTAATCCCAATATTAAAAAGCACAAAAAGACGTTATATACACCTAACAGATTTTTTTTTTCAAATTATAAATTTTTATTACATTTCCTAATTGCATAAAATCTCATACACATAATTATAAATATCATACAATGTGTTTGATGAAATATAACCAACATGAAATTAATCCGGTGAAATTAATGGCATGAAATGCATACAATTATATTTCGTATATATGCTATTTTGGAAGGAAATACTAGGAAAGAAAAATTTATTTGTGTAGAATTTAAAAAACTGCAACGAGAAAATGACGATTAATGATTAATGAAATTGTACCTTCAAAGCTTGAAGCACTTTTGGACCTCCTATGACGACCACTCGCCATTTTCCCTTTTGTCAAATAAAAAATTCAAGATAAGTAGACTGCAAGAATTAAGTTATATAGAGATGAATTAATTAAAAAAATAAAATTGAAACAATTCAACTACATTCATGAAAGAGAGAGAAGATGGAATAAAATAAATTATTTTCTTACTCAGATGCATATCAGTAGTACATATGATGCGTTTTGAAATTCTAAAAATAATTTTTAAAATTACTTATTTTTAAAGTTCTGTCCCACAATTTTTTGAAAAAAAAAAATTATTCCAAAAACTCTTTTTGTGCATCATAGATGTTAACATCACAGAAAGAAATTAAGAATGAATAAAAAAAAAGTATGAATATTCTTACCAAAATGCTTTTAGAGAGAGAAAGTGAGGGTGAGAGAGAAGAAGGTGGCAGATCTTAGAGCAGTAGATTTGCAGTGTGTGAAAAATGTGTGTCACATATACATATTTATATGAAGAAAATTTGTTTTAGAGTTTAACACGTGTAAAGTTTGTATATATATATTTATTTTAAAAAATAGTTGATTATTTTGTTTTATAGTGACAAACACACACGAATTCTGTTTCAGATAGTTAGAGGCAAATTTTAGGTGTAAACAAATGCAAGTATATAAAATAATAAGTGTAAGCATATCAAGAAAATCCAAAATCAACTTGTGTCTGACATGTTTGATTAATGATTAAACTTGATCTATTTAATAAGCAATTAAACACATGCACACACAATAATTGTATAATTACAATAAAAATACAAACAAAAATACTCCCTTATTTACTTGGCTTGACTAAATTAATTTCCACGTTGATTTAAGTGTGCAAGTAATAATTAACATTACAAATGCTCATAGTCTAATTACATTACAACAACAAAATAGTCAAAAAATATGCAATATCCCTCAATAATAAACTTATAAATATAATTGAGGTTGTTTATTGATAATAATTTTTAATAATATTACGCAAACTTAATTTCAGCACAATCATACAAAGGTTGTTAACTATTTTACAAAAAGCTTTTATGTGCAAATGTGTCTAATTCTAATGTGAACTAGTTTTTAATATCATTCTAATATGAGACGGATGATGACATGAATCGAAATTGAATTTATTTTGTCCATCAAATTTTTATTTAATTTTTCTTACTATATAGTAATTTTATGAGATAGTCTCACAATTAATTTATTATGCAATTTTAATTATACATCAAACTCAACACAAATACAAAATTTATAAAATGATGTTAAAATTTAATAAAAGTTTAAAAAATTGTAAATTCAACTCATTTGATCAAAATCAATTAATAAACATTTTAAAAATATCAAACTTCATATTTTAAAATTGATATTTTTATATTTGCAATACATAATATGTAAGTCAAATTAAAGATTGTAAAGGAAAATAAATTTTATACAAAGTAGATTTAAAAGAAATACTCTCCTTATTAAACTTTAGAAAAACCCAACTTTGAAAATGTGATTGAAAAGTATAAAGAAAAAATTATTGATTAGCAAAATAGAGAGATATTTATGAACTACTCTATATATATAGTGATAGTGGTTATGGATATGTATATTATCCATCGATCGAATTCTCATGGATGAACTTTTATTATTTTAACTTAGTGAAATTTTAAAATAAAGATGTAAATCAAAATAATTAATCCGGAACATTTAAGGAAATAATTTTAAATTATGGTTGCTCCCTTTTAAAAGATATAATTAATGCGGAAAACTGGAGTATATAATTTAAGGACTCAAACATTATCACACCAGCCTTCTTCATCCTTACAGATGCATCTTACCAATTTTGTGAATTTCGAAGAACGGTAAGACGGCTATAAGAGTTTTTATTGTCTGTTGTTATATGGATGGCAGAAATTACTGTATTTCTAAAAGTGCTTTTCAAAGAGTTGATAGTTGAGGGTGTTAAAATTAGTTTCTGGAAATGGAGCTAATATTAATTTGTCTTACGTACTGTTATACTTCCTTTTACGATTGGTTTTATAACCTTGGATGTTCGATTCACTTGGTTAAGAACTTAAGCTTATGGTTGTGATGTAACTATATTAGATAAAATCACAAATGATGTAATTATGCCTGTATTTATAAGTAGTTTTGTAATTTGAGTCTTTTTTATTTTAATTTTGGTCCTTTTATGTGAAAATTTTGAATTTTCCCTACAGATGTTATTGAAAAATGGCTGAGAAATTGTTATAACATACGAAACGACACGAAAAAGGTAATATCAAAATAATGGGATCAACTAGGGAAAGAGAGAATAATATAGAGTTAAAAACTTACAGGACTATTTGTGAATCAAAAAATTATAGGACCATCATGTGATTTTAATACAATAATAATATGTATAAATAACAGCGTGCTCGGGTTCATAAAAAATTTCACGAGAACTTTGGTTCATAGAAAATTTTGTCAAAATTTAAAAGGATATTTGTCAATGCCACCATAATTGAAGTTTGGGAGAGCTAAACTAAGTTAGGGGGAAATTTTTTTAGCCCACTATCATATATGAGTACTGGCAAAGGTAAAAATACGGGTGACAAAAATTAGGACACTATCTTTTAATTTTGATAATTTCAAGACAAATGTCACCAAAATCGGATCAAATTGAGCAGCCATGTGATTGAGATTTGGCCCGATTTTGATGACATTTGCCATAAATTGCCAAAAAAACAAAAATATATTCTAGATTTATCACCACATAAAGACAATGTCCTAATTTTGTTATTAAAAAAAATCCCAACTTAATTAGTAATAACTCGTCTCCAACATGCATGACACGTGTAGAACAGCTTGATGGGATTATTAGCGAGTTTTCGTATGATTTTTAGTGGATCGATCCAGATTAATGTGTTGCAGAAACGAGTTCCATGCATGTGTGTTTGATAATTACGCAGAAAAGTTCAAACTAGAGATAATATTTGTTAATATTTTGTCAAGTATTATATATATGTTTGATTACACTCACTAATTTCATCTTATACTCATTCAGAGTGCTTGTAAATTGTAATTGATACTTCCTTTTGAATTCAAAAATAAAAAAACTTCCAGGTACAAAAGTCCAAATTATAGATAAAATGTGGTATTGTTTTGTCTAGACTTTTTAAAAGTAGGAACCAACTTTTGTGTATATATGAGTTAAATGTAATTATTATTATCAAATTTCAATAATAAAAAAATTTGTATTTTTTGGTTCTCAAAAGAAAATAAAAGAAAAAATTATGTGTATTCTTATGATTATGCATTTTGACCATTTCAATGTATATAGTTGTGTTTTTAAGTTTGTATATAGTTGTGTATATAGTTGTGTTTGCAATTAACATCCGTATGACCAACATGTAATAATATAATTATTTTAGTTAAGCAAAGTTTCATATGAAATTGGTTTCACAAGTCAGAAATTTTCATGAAAAACGATAGTATGAAACCAATTTCACATAAAACCTTCTTTAATTAATTAATTTAGTATTACCATATAAATACTAAGTAATAGTATGAGTGGTCTTGTGAAACCACTCATGATATATATATGTGTATGTGTGAAATTATATTATATAGTATATATCATGTATATTTTGTAATTAACTAAAGAGATGATTTTATGTGAAACTTTGCCTTTAACTAAAATAATTATATTATTACATGTTGGTCATACGGATGTTAATTGCAAACACAACTATATACAAACTTAAAATCACCTCTATTTAGAAAGAGAAAAAATCTAAAAATCTGCATTCTAACAGAGAAACCATACATGCGGACAAAGATTTCTTACATGTGCAGTGATGCATATATACGACAAGTGCAGATTTCTTCTGACAAAATGAAAGAGAGGCTTATGTGCACGTGCTTTCATTTCACAATCTTATGAAAGTGACACTAAAAAAAAACCTTTTTGAAAATTGACTTATTTTATATTTTCATTTTGGTATATATGTTGCATCAGCTTGTGCCAATCATTTTATTTTCACAATTTTAGGTAAAATGTTACGGCAATATAGTTTTATTTGTTTAAGTCTTAATTGAAAAATACTAAACGAATTTTAAAATCCATATATTCTCCAATCTCCACCATATTAATTGTTTAGGTCGAATTTCAGTAGAACATATAAAGGTGAGTCAAAGCTTCAGCCAACAACTAAAAATATATATAGTAATAGTTGGTAGAACATAAAAGTATTAATTGAGGCCACTTCTCACGCTTTGTGTAAATAGAGGCATTATGGCTCATTTGTATTCACTGAAAATATTATGAATTTCCATATTCTTCTAGAATCGGATTCAGTTGTAAAATTCAAGTATTCATCAATGATCATCTTTCATGTTTCAGTTTCAATTTATATTTCGTTATAGGACAACAGAATAATAACGATGACCAAACATTCCAACTATATATTTTTCAATTTAACTGTTGCTTTGTAAAAATGTATTCTCTAAATTCTATTATTTTTATTTACTAAGTATATTAATTTTTTTTTCCTACTTTGTCATTTTCATTGACAACATGCAGAAGGTGTATTACTAAACTTGCCCTATAAAGTACTTTATTCGTTTCAATTTAACTATCGTCTTAAATGAAAATATTAATAAATATATTTATTGCTTCTAGTTTTTTAAAAATATTAAATAAATAAATATGATTTCAAAGAAGAGATGGCATATTAAATATTTGTTTCCAAATTTGTCATTTTCATTAATAACTTGCAGAGGATATATTATGATCATAAATGATTTATTAAAAATCTATGAGATGATATATTAACTACTATTTTATGCAAATAATTATTATACTTCCATTGCAGTGGAAGCTTCTCATTTTTTTTTTTTTTTTCATTTTGGGAAATCCCAATAAAATCTTCCTGTTCTATTTTTATCACATCACCCCTGAATATTTATCCATAAAATTCATTTTATTTATATCAATTGTCACTCAAATATCATCAAATTTCACTTTTTGTTCATTCAATGATTTATTTTTTATCTCAATCAGACACATCACTTGTACTATGTCTATTAATGGGCCCTTATACTCTTATAGTGAAAAGAAGTGGGACAAGACCTTAATTATAGGTGGGCCGCAAGAGGTCTGAAACATGGGCCGATATTGGGCCTAATCCAATACGTACTCCTAATAATTTCACATTTTATGTTGGGGAGAATGAAATGAAACTCAAATTGTGTTAATTTCTACTTCAAGAAACTGAACATTGACTCCACAGTTCTCAGCTGTAGCTCTTCCTCAATTTCCTGCAATTCGCTGACGCCAATGTCGACCGCCGCCGCAATAAAGCTGACGCTGACCGCCGTCAGAAACCGCCGTGTTACATCTGCGTCCTTGCCCTCTTTTTCCTTTCGTCCGTCGATTCAGCCACCGAGGACTTCCAAATCTATCTCTATATGCGCTGGTGAGAAACCTAATTTCCGCGTCTTCTCTTCAATGAGCATCCAGGCACCGGAGAAGTCCTCTCCGACGTCGTTTCTCGACCATAAGGAAAGCGGAGTTCTCCATTTTGTGAAGTATCATGGACTCGGCAATGACTTCATATTAGTAATGTTTCTAGCTAATTGCATTTATGCTTTTTTAATTGTGCGAGTCCTGATGTCTGATTGTTGAGGAAATTATTTTGTATCTAAATTTCGTGTGTTTCTAAAATCTATGCGAAATTGAAATGTTAGCTAAGCATAACACTATAATACTTGTATGAAGTTACTGAAATTTAGATTTAACATCAGGTTTTATGTTTATAAACAGGTAAAAGCAGCTAATATTTCAAGATATTTATGCAATGAAGTACTTGTTTCGTTTTATTATTTTCTTATATTTTTACAGTTCTTAAATTGTTTGGGGTTGATGCTTATTTCCGTCTTCATAAGTTGATTTGATTAGGTTGATAATCGAGATTCGGAGGAACCCAAAATCACACCAGAGCAAGCTGTGAGATTGTGCGATAGAAACTTCGGCATTGGAGCTGATGGTGTAATATTTGCATTGCCAGGCATAAATGGCACTGATTATACCATGAGAATTTTTAATTCTGATGGTAGTGAGCCTGAGGTAGTCTGTTTTTCCTATTTAAGTGTGTCAATGTTGCTTCAGTTTGGTCACATGCCTAAGATTGATGATTTTATATATACAGTATTTAGTATAGCCAGCAATTGAAGTTGCACAGTGTATATTATCTTCAGATTCAGTTTTAAATTCAGAGCAAAGAAATCTGTTCCAAATGCCTCTTAAAATACATAATGGACTCAGAAATATGGAACGGATAAAGGAATGCTAGTTGTGTAATGTTTATGTTTGTTTACCAGTGGAAGCTAATGAAGTATAATACAAGAGTCCATCTGTTCTTACTTTGATTGTTATGAACCTCCTTTTATCTAAACCATGTATGAGAAGCTTCTGATTTCCATTTTTTTTCTTTCTAAAGAAGCTAAAACAAGGGAATGTTATCATGCTTTATACATTTCCGTATATCTTTTCTCTTGTTAATTACCATTTTATCAAATGCTCAACATGTGTATTGTCAAATTATAAATGGACTTGTTTCCTAAACCTACTTTTGCTGGTGGTGATGTCACTTTCTGCTTTTGTTTTCACAGATGTGCGGTAATGGAGTCCGATGCTTTGCCAGATTTATAGCTGAGATTGAGAATGTTCATGGGAAGCAAAGGTTTGTTTAATTTTAAAGTATGCAGCTAATCTTGGTGTTGCAGGCAAATTTTTTGAAGTCTATCTTATCTGGTGTTGCAGCTTCACTGTGCATACTGGTGCTGGTTTAATTGTTCCAGAAATTCAAGAAGATGGAAAGGTACTCCAGAATCTCATAACTCACAACTTTTATATTTGTGTATGAATCACCATACGACCATAAAACACTTCTTTGCCACATTATCTATGCAAGTCTGCTCATCATTTGGTCGCATTTTTAGGTCAAAGTTGATATGGGTCAGCCAATCCTGAAGCCATCAGATGTCCCTACAAAGTTAACTCCAAATAAAGATGAGGCTGCTGTTAAGGCAAAACTGGATGTAGATGGAGTAATCTGGAATGTAACTTGTGTTAGCATGGGAAACCCGCACTGTGTCACTTTTGGTTCAGAATCATGCAGGGTACACCATCTTGATTACAACTTTTTTCTCCTCTGTGGGTCATCAGTGTATTAATCTGTTCATTTTTTCTCCCTCATGGATTGCTAAACACAGGATTTGCATGTAGATGAACTAAATTTAGCTGGAATCGGGCCAAAATTTGAACATCATGTGATGTTCCCTGCTCGTACAAACACAGGTATGGATCAGTTTTTCTTGCCTTGCTGAGCTGTGTCAGCCATTATTAGAGTTTAATTTTGTTAGGAATATAAGCTAGGGAGCCCTAACTTAACCCAAAACCATGGTCAAAGGTTAAGGATTGACTCCAACTTATATACCCTTCCACACTTTCATGTGGAACCGATGTGGGATCGTAACAATCGACCCCCCTTAAAGCCGGACGTCCACGGACGGCACACTCCGGGTGGCAACCCATATGCCAAGGCCCACTTCTCGGGTGGCAACCCCCCTTGGGCCCACATCCGAGGTGGCAACCCCTAGGCCCACCATCGGGTAGCCCCATTCCGCAGCCCGCCCGAGTTTTCCCACAAACGACGCCAATTGTTAGGAATATAAGCTAGGGAACCCTAACTTAACCCAAAACCATGGTCAAAGGTTAAGGATTGACTCTCACTTATATACCGTTCCACACTTTCATGTGGAACCGATGTGGAATCGTAACAATCGACCCCCCTTAAAGCCGTACATCCACGGACAGACACTCCGGTGGCAACCCATATGCCGAGGCCCACTTCTCGGTGGCAACCCCCTTGGGCCCACATCCGAGAGGTGGCAACCCTTGGGCCCACCATCGGGTAGCCCCATTCCGCAGCCCGCCCGAAGTTTTCCCACGACGGCGCCAATTGTTAGGAATATAAGCTAGGGAACCCTAACTTAACCCAAAACCAGGTCAAAGGTTAAGGATTGACTCCCACTTATATACCCTTCCACACTTTCATGTGGAACCGATGTGGGATCGTAACAATCGACCCCCCTTAAAGCCGGACGTCCACGGACGACACACTCCGGGTGGCAACCCATATGCCAAGGCCCACTTCTCGGGTGACAACCCCCCTTGGGACCACATCGCAACCCCTAGGCCCACCATCGGGTAGCCCCATTCCGCAGCCCGCCCGAGTTTTCCCACAGACGGCGCCAATTGTTAGGAATATAAGCTAGGGAGCCCTAACTTAACCCAAAACCATGGTCAAAGGTTAAGGATTGACTCCCACTTATATACCCTTCCACACTTTCATGTGGAACCAATGTGGGATCGTAACATATTTTTAGTTTGATCTAACCAATAATTATGCATAAACTAATATTATGAGCACAGGAAATTTAAATTTTCTATAAATATGATTGCAAAATGTTGGAGAAAGAATGTGAAAATCAAAATCATGCTAGTCTATGATGTGAATTGTTTTTCAACAAATCCCTGAATCTTGAACATCAATTATCAAGTTGATATTGTTTTTCTTGTTTTATAGAAAAAATATAAGTGAACTTTTCTCTTTTCACTTTCTGAATTAGAACTTCCCTGGTAAATGTATACATAGCTAACATATGGAAATATTGTTTGTATCTCGCAGAATTTGTTCAAGTCTTCTCCCAGAATCACCTTAAAATGCGTGTTTGGGAGCGCGGGGCAGGTGTGTTTGTTTATTTATCTTTACATGCATAAATTACATCTAAAATTTTCATGCATTACCTTTTCCATTACAAGCTTTGCCTCTTCAAATTGTTCTTATCAATCTTGCTAATCCCCTTGCCACTGCCCTATGAATTTAATTTTTTATTTCTGCTGTAGGTGCAACACTAGCCTGTGGAACGGGAGCTTGTGCAGTAGTTGTTGCTGCTGTGCTGGAGGGTCGTGCTGAAAGGGTAAGTTTGAAAATGTTATCACTTGGTTGTGTGATTTTGTATGCACGATATACACCAGGTCAAATGCACCTTGTGTAAGATTTCAACTAAATTGCAAATTTGGCCCCATATCTATTGAGTGATGGCCATTTAAGTCCCATATGAATCAATCTTCTCAATTAAGTCCCATTATTTTTAAAAGCTGCAATTTTAGTCTTATACTGGCAATTTTTTGTTTTCGGATGATAATTAATTTGTGGTTTTTCAAATTTTCTCATTGAAATTAATATGTTTGGGTCTCATTATGCTACGTAAGCGACGCTAAGTTATTAGTTCGGTTGCTACATGGAATTCCGGCAACTCATGTGAGCGACACATGCAACCTTGTCAACAATATAGGACTGAGATTGCATAATTTTAAAAGTTACGTGACTTAATTGAGAAAATTGATTCGTACGGGACTAAAATCCAATAAATACGGAACCAATTTCGCAATTTACTCGTAAGATAATAGCATTCAATCGAGAATTTCTTCTTCATCTGAGTTTCCATATTTTAGACGTGTTGAAGAACACACATTTTGTAAAATCACAGTTCTTCCTCGTTGTTTGCACTGCTTATATTCTCTATCTTCACGTCCCTTGCTTTTTCATTCAATTTTTTCTCAACACAGATATGTACTGTGGATTTGCCTGGAGGGCCACTGGACATCGAGTGGAGAGAAAACGACAATCACATCTACATGACGGGTCCTGCTGAATTAGTCTTCTACGGATCTGTTCCCATCTGATCATTTTCAGGTAGACATGAGGCTTTTTTCTGCTTCTTTTAACGTTGCACGACTTCTTTTTTTTTTTAACGGGGCTCTGAAAATTCTACTTATTTCATCGTTGCTCACTGTTGATGTGTGGATGATAACAGTGGATATTTATTCGATAGGTTGAAATAGAGAAGACTGTAAGTTGTGAAGTGAGTTTGTTCTTTCCTGCATTATTTACCTTATCACTTTTCACACATTCTGCTTGAAAATTGAATCACTTTTTACCTTGTCAATTTTCATTTTCCTATATACATTTCTTTTTCGTAGTTTAATTATTAAACAAATTAATGTTGCATTGAGAAGATTGCACTGATCCAAGTCAAACAAAGTCTTTTTTATTTATATCCTGGAAACACAAAGGTAGAAATCAGTATCTCTCACACGCACAATCTGATGGTTATGTATAAGTTATTTTATCTGCACCTTTTTTACCTGGAAATAGTTGTACCTTTTTTGGTTTCTTTTCTCCTAATCCTTTATATTTGCTTAAATTATTTTATAATTAGTGGTTTGGACCGACGTAGTGACGCTTCACACCTAATTAGGCCAATATTTAAATTTAGTGTTTATCCGTTTTATGATAATTATTGCAGGGAGTGTTTTCTGAAATTATCATGGTAAATTGTTGGTTATAAGCCAAAATTCTTATAGGTTGCATATGGTGAAAGATTTGAGATGAATTTGAAATTAAAGGACAAAATACAATCATATATGAAATTAGAGAGTTAGCACATTTAACTCACCCCTAAATCCACCTAAAAAATAGTCGCTTAAAAATGTGACCATAAACAAAAAATAAAATGTCGAAATTAATATATTTTAAGAAACGAAATTATTTATTTACTTATCACTTAGTCCCTCAAACTTTTGTCTGAACCACAATAAGTTGGAATCCAAATATTTATTATGTGTCAAATTAATAATTAGTGTCAAATCAATGAGCATTTTGAAGGGGTAGGCCAGATTTTTGTTTTGTCAGTCTTTACACCATTATTCTTCATTTAATAATATTTGGATCATTTTCCACATAAATATTGGCAGGTCAAACGTTTGGGTCTCAAACCCTTTGAATTTGCCACTACTCATGTATAATTATAAAGGTTTCCTACTTTTCATTTTCTTGATTGCAACTTTATATGGATTTTATCGTATTGCCTTTTTTTAGAGGTTTGTTTGGAAAGAGTTTAGTTTAGTTTTTTTTTTTCAAGGGTTGAAAAGAGTTTAGTTGGGTTAGAACAAATTCTACTTTAACCCTCTTGGATTAATTCGGATAAATAGTATGTATATGATTTTTGTGCTATTTACGGGGTTCGCAATTTTTATTAAAGGGGAAATTATCTTTTTCTTCTATATAGACACTCACAAATCACAATACAATCTTCTATAATTGCTAATTTGGTATTCGAAAATTATACAAGAAACTGAAAATTTCGTTCTCGTTTTTGGATTTCAAAAGATGTCAATATTTTAGCGCATCAATTTGCTAGAAATGCTAGATTTTTTTCCTAGTTTATATTATAGGATCGAGCCGCATTTGGTGATCCTTTCCAATGTTCTATCTTGCTGTTATTGTTAACAAAACTGTTTACAGCTTACAGAAAAAGTGATTATCTTTATAATAAAAGGTTGCTTTCAATCTCTATTAAATAGTGTAAAATTTTTTAAAAAATTTTTGGTGTGATTCGATTTTTTTAAATGCAAAAATTACTTTTTGAATTCGAACAGTGGTCGAAAACACACTAATTGAAAAAGCCACCTAAAATCTCTGAATCCTTAATTAAAGCTTGGAAATTGGATGGGGCCAATCAGGTTAGCGGGCCCCGCCCTAAAGAAAGTATTGGCTTTTAACACTAGAAATTAGAAGTAGGCTTAAAAGGGACAGCCCATTTGGGCTATGGCTACCATAGTTGGCCCACCACTTATTCTTAAAAATATATCAAATCAAATCTAATTCCAAAAAAAAAAAAGGTAGCTATCCAATTTTGAATCAAATCAATCTTCACCCTATTACTTGTTGACCCGTTTTAAGATCCGAACGTCATCTAAAATTTTAGTTATTGAAATCAAACTCATGATTTCAAAGAATAAAGATGCCTCTTAAATGGAATAATTTCATTTCATCTAAAATCAGAGCTGATTATTATTAAAAGTTTTTTTTCAAAATGAAAGTAATGCAACACATACAAATAATCTAAATTAAGTTTATAACTCTAAAACCATCTCTACATTTTGAATCATCCAATTCAACTTAATTGAATGGTTTTAATTTACGATTTCATTATTACTTACATTCAACACAAAGATTCATATACAATATTCAATCGTGCAATATTTCCTAAATGCATGAAACAAAAATCTCACGAGTTAAAGTGGATTCATAGAGACAATATTACTTGAGATGATATTGTTAAAATAAATAGTTACATTATGACTAATTGACTATATTATTTTATCATGCTATTTCTTAGGTGACCAAAAAATTACTCAAAGGGAAACAATATATTGCCACGTCAATATAATTTCAAATATACGTACCAAAATTTACGTTCAAGATGTCAAAATTCCATGCCTCCAAGTATATATTTTCTTTATCATTTACACTCATAAAATATTAAAATTATAGTGTTTCAGTTCTTCATGAGGTAAAATTAACCTTTGACCATATATGAAGATTATACAAATATTACACACTAGTTGTGCTTTAACATTTGGCTTAGCTACACACTTATTAATTAAATGGTTATATGCTTAGTCACGGATTAGTCTTAATCTCAACTTTAAAAGAGACACGTTTGGTTGCCTAATCAAATGAGAGTTTATTTTATGGTATTTAAGATTTTCTTGATTTGCTTTGGTCACTTTTTCACCATTTTAATGTTAAAAATATTAATGAAATTTATTGCAGCGACAAGTGTCTTATCTTTTTAGTTGAATTGGGCAACTGATGGCTAATTCCCCATCACACTGTGTTGGTTTAAAGAAAACAATACAATTTTATTATGGACATGACATCTGTGTAATTTAATTAATGCTTTTTTATTTTATAAATAATGAATTACTTTTTTACATGCATGATACATTGAATGTGTATTTTTTTCGTATTTATATATAGTATGCTTGAATTGGTGTACGAATATATGAGATCAAGTAATAACTGAATTTGAGAATCAATTTACTTCAGATACATTGAATAACTAACTGATCAACTAGGATTTAATTATACATATAGACAACCCCAAATTCTATTTGCGATTAAAAAGCTCGACCAAATTTTGATAATTAAGCATAAAGGTGGGCTCGTTTGAGGAAAGCAAGAAATTACTTAAAATTAACAGATAATAATAACTTTTTAAAACATAGTAGTATTATTTTTTTTCTTTTTCTTCTTTGTCCTAGCAATATAGTTCACTCCCCACCTCCCACTAATAGTACATATGGTCTTAATTGTATAATTTCGGTGATATAGTTCACAAACTAGAATAAATTAGTATTTATGCATTTTAAAATATTAAAAATATTTTTTTTTTTTAAAGTTAAAAATGAAATGTATTAACTCGAAAATTTGAAAGAATACAACTTGATAAGCAAATTACAGTTTAAGCGGCAAACAATCTAAAGGTTAGCAATCCCAACTAGAGTACACGGTATTACAAAAGATAGAGAATAGTGAGAACGAATTCACTTCTAAGAATATAATTTAATACTATCGATAATTTCATTCAATGTGTACGAGTCTCCTTAAAAATTATTTAATTTTGGGTCTTCTATATTTTTAAATTATATTTTGCCAAATCAATCCATCCACCTCACAAATTATATATATATGCACCGCTTCACCGTGAGATAGTTTTATGCAAGACGTACTCATTTTTAATTAATATTCTTTGATTGAAGATGTCTTGACTTCCTTGTTTTGAATAGTAACCACACGTATCTCTTATCAAACAAATTTTATTGACAATTTGACTTCTAATTTATTATCCTAACAACTTTATAATTCATGATATATACAACCCAAACTATATAAGAAAATTAGAAAAACACAACGTTCAAAAATAAAAACTTGAATAAGTGTACTTTACAATCTATGGCATTACTTAAATACAAACACACACATTAAATGAACCCAACCCTGTAAATTGTCTCCCAAAAAATAAAAAAAGCACAGTCATACTCTTTCAATTTATTATTTTATTTCCTTTAAAAAAATTAATAATAATAAATAAACTACAGTATCCAGGTAACCAGTAGAATTGCTTACACGTCGCTCAAATATACACTTTTGTCGTGAGAGTGACCAAAATACCCCTCCAATCATTTCCTTGTACTTCAATGTCCTATTAATTCCACGCGGATGCTTCTGAATTGATAAATGTGTGTATAAATTCCCCAGAATTGCGCTTTTTGTTTCTGAGACCAAATTAACACACTCTTAATTCTCTCTATTTTCCACCAATCAATTAACTAAATTACACATACTTCAGTCCCCTCAAGTTCCCTCTTTTTCCTTCCGCAACACAAACACTTTTTCCAAAACGTAAGATCCAAGCTGTCGATCTCTACAGTTAACGTCTCTTCAATAACGTAAGTGAATAATATCCCTCGTTGCTAAAATGCGCCCCGCGTTTCAGAATTTCCGCACCCAGTAATTAATCAATTAATTGGGGTTTTATACAATTTTTATTTATTTATTTATTTATTTAAATGAAAGTGTGAAGTTGTTTTAGCTATATATGCATGTACCTTGAATATCATGAAATAAAATGCTCTCTCTCTTGGATTAATGTTTTTTTAAGCTGTCTCAGTTTCTCCTGCAAATGGGTTCTTTTTTAATAAATCGTCGTTGAATACTACAAATATCGCAAGTTAAATCAGTTGTTTATAACAGAAATTTAATCTAAACAATCCATATGACATACTATCTTTCAACTTGAATTTTACACACTTATTTTATCAACCAACAATTAATATTTATTTGTACGATGATAAAAATAATGTGCTTAAACATCCACTAGTTCTTCTTGCGTGATTTTCATCCACACCCATCTAATTCCGACAATTAAAAAAATAAATTTCGCAAAATATCTCCTCGTTTAATTAATTCATTTCTTATTAAACAAAATATCTCCTCATTTAAATTCATTTCTTATGAAGCAGGAACTGATCCTTCATTACAATTCACTTCTCAAACGAAACAATGAGAGAAGAACGGAAATATCTTAAGGTACGCATAATTTCTCAATCCGATTTGGTCGCTTGTTCGGTTATGAAAACACTGATAATTTCGATAATCGTATTTCATTTCTAATTTTACCGTATATACGTGATCTGGTCGACATGCACGATGTATATATATTAATGATGGTATTATACATAAAAAAGAGTGTGAATTAATTTTACATTCAATAATTTTTTGTTATTTTCATTTTTCTTTTTGGTAGTTAATACTAATTAGTTAAAGATTCATTAAAATTGCAGTCCTACTCATGGCCGAAAGTGGTGACCAGAAAATGGTTGAACATAAAGGGTGATTCTGATCATGAATTTTACTCGGATTATAACGCCGAAGGTAGATTTATTTTATTTTTTTATCAATTTATTTATTTATCATGTTATTATTTTTTAATAATTTTTTATTAATTGGATTAATTCGTGAAATCCAGCTTGTTTCCAGAGGAAAAGTTGCTCCGACGATGGATCAAACGCCGTCGTTCCGGAGGAATTATCAGGTACATAATTGCCGGCCAACCGGAAAATTATTACACTTTAATTATTTATTAATAGTAACATATTTATTAATTATTTATTATGAATAGTAAATATAGTTAATTTATTGAACTTGAGTAGATCTTTCGGTGGTACGTGCGGATTTTGTGTTTAGCTTTGTCGTTAATCCGGATTAATTAACTCCTAATAATTGATTATGTTATAGATCAATGGTTGATGGAAACAAGCAACGAAATTGAACGGCCAGGTTTCGACCACCTGGCTGCACCTGCCTCTACTAGCCTTAGGTAAGCAATACTGGAATTTCTCCTTTTCTTCTAATTAAAAATTGGAAAAATACAATTTTTTTTGTCTATAACTTTGACCAATTTTGGTCTTAATCCTACTAATTTACGATTTTTGATCTTGGTCATGTAATTTAACGAAATTCGACATTTTAGTTGTCACCTACAATAGGCGGTAACGGGAAAAAAAAATTGAATTTTGTAATATTATAGAATCAAGATAAAAAAATTATAAGCTAGTAGGACCAAGATTAAAATGAGACAAAATTACAAAAATATCAAATTTTTTTCAAAAAGAATTAATAGTTAGCTATTGGGCTTTTCCTATGGGCCAAAATGGGTTGGGCCGATCTAGCCCAATAACAGCGCTCGACTTGGAGGGCCCAAGCTGATCGTTAACTCTATGTATAATAAGAGAGAGAAATATACTATTTACGAAACATATGATTCAAATTCCATATTTATTACCATATACATATAATAATTATTATAAATTAATACTATTATTATTATTATATTAGGGCCAACCCAAAATATCAGTAGTTGGGTATTGAATTTAGGCCATGTTAGTTGCAAGACATTGACATTTAAGCTGTTATTTTGACATTATATAGATATACATCCCCTATTTCCAATTTTCTCATTCAAAATTCATCTTTGAGAATCCCTAACTATCATTCATTGACATTTTTGTTACATTAGAAAAGAAAAATAACCTCTCGATTTTCTATCACTATACTATCTTTGTACACATGCAACACATATTAATACGATCAACACAATGTCATTTTCTCATGTTATTCAATACTAATATTATTAAAACACAACAATTTTATTTTATTTTTATTTACCATTTTAATTTTTGAAATTTGGTTTTTGTAGGATGTTTGTAGGAACATGGAACGTAGGAGGGAAGACTCCACATGATGATTTGGACATAAGTGAGTGGTTGAAGACTAAAACACAAGCTGATATATATGTTCTTGGGTACGTCCAAATTTCATCAATTTCTTTCTAATCTTAAATTACACAAATTTCACAAAAAATTACTCCATCTTTCCTGATTTAGATTGTCCACATACTATGACTTGTGTTTTAACGAACAAGTTGTTTATTAGTATTTGAAATGATAAAAGATATTTTTAAGATGGAATATGATAGTCCTACCCCTTATCTATCATATGTTTCCTTAAAAAATCTTTTATTATTTCATATACTAATAATCAATTCATTCATTAAAACACGAGCCAAAAGTGAAATGGTCAAACAAAATCAAAACGGAGATACTACATAATTATTGGAGTATATTTTAATTAATTTTCTCTACAGGTTTCAAGAAATTGTACCCCTAAATGCAGGAAACGTTCTAGGCCCGGAGGACTTAGCGCCAGCCGAAAAATGGCTATCCTTAATCCGGAAATATCTAAATGGGGATAACACTAACCCTGCATCCAAACAACCCCCAAAACCAAATTATCAAAATAATCCAATATTCACCTCCTCTGATTCAATTTCATTTGATGAAGAACTCATAAATTCAAATGATTTCAATTTTTCTAGTTCTTGTTCTAGTGAAGATGATTCATCTAGTCCAAAAAAAGAACATAAGTACTGTTTGGCTGCAAGCAAACAGATGGTGGGGATCTTTTTGTGTGTTTGGATTCGTGAGGACTTGCATCACCTCATTACCAGCTTGAAGGTTTCTTGCGTTGGTAGAGGCATTATGGGATACTTTGGAAATAAGGTATATATTAATTTTATATTAAGAATTGTTCTGTAACTTAGGCGCATTCAATTTTAGTTTTGTATGAATTTTAATTTTGGTCTTTTCACGGTCAATTTTGATCCCTTCAGTGTTAATTTTTCTCAATTTTGATCGTTTCACCAAAATTAGAAAGTAAACGCATATAGGATTAAAATTTTGGTCCTGTTCAATTTTGGTCTCTTTCTATGTCTAATTTTAGTCCCAGATATTTTTATTTTTTTTCAATTTTAATATAAAAGGATTAAAATTGACAACGAAAAGACCAAAATTTTAAAAAGTACTACACAAAATACATGATAAAAATTGAACTCTGACCATAGTAAGATGACGATTCATGATATTAACTCACCCTAAATAATTTATTATTTGTTCGTTTTTCAATTTCCTATTTCATTTAACTCTTTTTTAATATTAATATTTCATTCAATTTGTTCGTTTTTACACATAATTTGTTCATATTTCCCTAAAAAAATTATGTTTTTACTCATTATTATAGGGATCAATATCCATGAGTATGACATTACATCAAACGACGTTGTGCTTCGTGTGTACTCACTTGGCGTCAGGCCAAAAAGAGGGAGACGAAATTAGAAGAAATTTAGACGTGATGGAGATTTTAAAGAGAACTAAATTCTCCCATTTTAGTAGAAATTCTGGAAAATTAATCACACCAGATAATATTCTGGATCATGAGTAAGCCCACTTAATCTGGTTCATATTATATTTCAATTTCATAAATATTCTCACATATATTTTAATAACATGATTTTTTTTTTAATTGCAGTAAGGTAATTTGGCTAGGGGACTTGAATTATCGACTTGCATCTATCTGCGATGATACATACAAGAAACTTGAGAAAAATGATTGGCAAGCACTACTTGAAACAGATCAGGTATATATGGGATTATTAATAATAAATACAACATTCAAAATCAATAAATGTATTAATAATTATTTTTTAAAGTCATGATTTAATTGATTTGGATTTTTTTTTTTTTTAATTGTGCAGTTGAGAATAGAGCAAAAAGGCAGGGAGAATATTCGAAGGGTGGGAAGAAGGGGAAATATATTTTGCTCCAACATATAAATACATCACAAATTCTGATTATTATGTTGCTCAAATTTCCACTACTAAAGACAAGGCTCGAACTCCAGCCTGGTGAGTACTTATTGTACTGTTTTATTTAAATGATTCACAAACTTAATTAATGTTATATATATATATATATATATATATATATATAATTTTATCGCACAACACTTATCAACTGATATAATTACATTTATAGGTGCGACAGGATTCTATGGAAAGGCGAAGGGCTTAAACAAACGTGCTATTTCAGAGGTGAATCAAGGTTTTCAGATCACAGGCCTGTTTATTCAGTTTTTTCAGTAACATCACAAGATGTCAACCGCCAATAATAATTAGTTTTACTTGTTGAAATACATCAAGTGGAATATCTATCATTATGTGTATAAACATAAGTTTTTTGATAGGTGTAATGTTCGATATAAGGGATGAGTTTGCAAACTCTAGTCACAGCTTTTAGAATTTTTTTTCTTTCGAAAGTTGTAATGAGTGATTTTAGAGGAAAGTTGATTCTGCTCCACTTTTATAGAGCTTGCAAATATCATTTTAACCAGATGTGGTTTATATACGACTATTTTACATTAGCTTGATGATGGATGCATGTCGATTGATAATCGTGATAGATATCTTAGTAATTAAATTTTAATTTTGTATATGTATGTATTAAATTGCTCATATTTTTTTAGAGACACACTTGCGTGAGACGATGTCACGATGGAACGGAGCATAATTTAGACATTGACACTTTAATATTTTGAAAAGAATGGATATTAATTTGTAAACTTACCCCGCCTCATACGAGTTTTTGTCTTTTTTTTTATTGTCTTATATTGTGTGATCATAAATTAAATATGTTGAAATTATATTGTACACTTGAGCTCATTTGATAAACATATTAACAAACCATCAGGTGCACCGTGCATACTATAATGTATTTTTTAAAATATATATAATTTGTTTACATTAAAATATGCCGCGTATGTTCATGAAATAAGTTGTATGTTTAAAAAATATATTATAGAGTGTACAGTGCATTTGGTGCATACAAGACTTAGACCTATTATAGATGAGTTGGTATGCTGTGAAACTTGTTCACCGTGAAACTGATTTTTTTTTTTACAGACATACACTTTAGTAATATAAGTCACACCCTTTAGTAATATAAGTCACACACTTCAGTTATCACTACGACACTTTTTGCTATAATTTAAGTCACACCCTTCACTTTTATGAGTAATATTCTATATAGTAAAAAGTCACACACCTTACAGTAAAAAGTCACACACTTTAGTAATATAAGTCGCACTCCTTAACCAGTTTCACCGTAAAACTTGTTCACACTATACTTTGTCATTATAGATAATTAATCTGATAAATATGATAGGGATAGACTAATTTACAAGAAAGGAAACTTAAGCTATTCGGGAAAATTACTGATAGATACAATTTTTTTTAAAACTTACTAATAGGTACAAAATGATTGCATATATGTAGATACAATTGCACTTTTAAATACAATTTTGACTGTATATGCAATCTTATTTGTACCTGCTAGTAAATTTTCTCAAAATTTTATACCTGCAAGTAATTATGCCAAGCTATTCCAGCTTGGATAGAAATTGATTTTCAAATGTTTAGACAAAAATACGAAGTAGATAACCTTCCCCACCAAATGTCAACTTATATGACAAATTTCCAAATGTAAATTAATTTACATATTAAAATGAAATAATTTAGTAGCAATTGAATTATACAATGTATATCCGTCTCTATAAGCTGTCTCCACGTAAAGTCACTAGAATTTCAGACACCTGGTGATAGTGACGTGGCACCACTACTCAAGAATATTGACTAACCACTAATAAGTAGTACACCCTCCGTCCCGAAAGGTTCTGCGTCAATTTTTCGGAGTAGAAATTAAGAAAAGTTGATTTATGGAGGGTAATAAGTGTGTGTAAGATTATAAGTGGAGAAGAGTGTGTTCATTTTTTAGTATGCAAAGTCTTATGGGGTAGACCAAAAAAGAAAATGTGCTAAGTCTTCTGGGACGGATGGAGTAATAATCAAAGTAATAAGTATTCCCTCCGTCCTATTTTTAATTATCCATTTACTGTAAACACGGAGATTAAGAAAAAGTAGGAAATAATAATATTAAATGATGTAAAGTGGGTAAAATGAGTTTGGTGAATGAAAATAATAGTATTAAATGGTGTAAAGTGTGTTTGATGAAAAAAAATAATAGTATTAAATAGTATTGAATGTTGTTTTATTGCCTTATTTGAAAATGGATAATCAAAATCAGGACGACGGAAGTAGTAATTAGGACAAAGTGTATGAGACGGTCTCATACATTAGACATGCTATAAATTAATACAAATCAACATCATTCCCTTCTAAAGTGTTAAAGTGACAATGCCTAAATCAAACTTCGTTTCATCGTGATAGTCGTCTGACGTGAATATGCCTCTTCTATATTATTACGATAATTTAGTACTTCTTCTAGCATAAATTGAACTCATCAAACTTTAATGAAAATAAAGATGGGAGTTACTAATTATACGTAAATATAAATAAAAGATAAAAACTTGTATAGAATGGTTTTTATTATGAACTCAATTATTTAAGTATTATTGTTACATACAAAAACTCTCATTGTTATGTATAAAAATTATCACTGTTATGAACAAAAACAATCACTATTTAAAAAATATTTTATATTTTTAAACAGTAAATTTTTTTGTTCATAACAGTGATATTGTTTACAAATAACAGTGATAAAGTTCATGTGTGAACCTGGTTCATATGAGTGTTACCCTAAATAAAAACTATAGTCTCAAAACTATTGAAAGACATGATGAATTAAATTACTATTACCTCCGTCCCATTCTTTAAGAGTTTCTGACTATTCATAAGGATTTATTGAAATAGTAATAAAGTGATAAAATAGAAAGAATTGTTTATTAGTATTTTATGTGATAAAGTGATAAAGTAATGGGTAGTTGGGAATAGAATAAGTTATTTATTAGTATTTTATGTGATAAAATGATAAAGTGATAAAGCAGAAAGAATTATTTATTAGTATTTTAAAAAAATTCTCTTAAATATTGAGACAAAAATAATGATAAGTTTCTCTTAAAAAAATGGTACGGATGGAGTATTTATTTTCTGCAAGCCCAATTTAGATATTATCAGTTGACCACTTTACTAGTACTAACAAAGGCCTACTAGCTCCACTGGCCCAAACAAAGTTATAAGTTGCCACAAATCCCAATTATATATACTAAAACTTAAGGGGAATTCAAATACATAAGATAAAAATTTGAGACGGAGACGAACATATTCACTCTTCTCAAAATGTTAAAGCGTAAATATCTAATTTATATCCCATTTTACCGTAAAACAGTCTCACGTAAATAGGCCTCCATATATAAAGTTGATGTCACAAATTATCGGGATTTAAAACGAAATGGTCCCGTAACTTTGCACCTTTATTGAAAATGTCTCGTATATATCACATGTTTCAATTTAGTCTCGTACGTTTTTAATCTGTGCCGATTTAGTCCCAAATTGCCGGAAACCTGTTAAACTACCCAAAAACGACGTCGTTTTAGGGGCGTGTGATACACGCGCCCCTAATTTCGGTCGAAAATTTATCATAAAACGACGTCATTTTTGGGTAGTTTTTTGCTCCCATGATTTGCGATTGGGAACAAATTAAAAAAATATACGGGACTAAATTGAAACACGTGATATATACGGGACCTTATCAATAAAGGTGCATAATTACGGGACCATTTCGATTTAAATCCCCAAATTATCTATCCAAAGAGAATTTTATAAATGTCTCACCCAGGTAAATTTGCACATAAATTTTTATCAAATTAAAGCCCTATAAATTCAGAATGCTCCCATTTAAATGGATGGATAAACATCATACAAATATTTAACCACAGTAATTAAAAAACAAATACTATGTGAAAACTCTTCAATTATCAATTTCAACAAAGTTACAGTTATTAGACCCAAAAAAAAAAACAGTCACCACTCATCATCCTCAAGCTCCTATAACACTGCCTTAATCTACAAGCATAAATCTAAATAAAAATATACATTAAAAAAAAAAAAGACATTTCAGAGTATTAAAATTCATCCCTAAAATGAAGAAAAACTACTATTGCTGAGGTGAATCTGTTGTAACATTTCTAGATTTAAGCTTCTTGTTCTTCCTTATTTCGAAGAATCCTTTCAGAAATGCCTCCACAATCTGCTTCTGCGATTCCAGCATCATTTCATTCCGTTTCATCTCCATCTCCATTCGCACTGCTTCCATATCTCGAGCCATCTCCATCTTCGCTTTCTCCACTTTCATGAATCCTTCGCCTAGTAATTTGATTGATTCGACGATCTCTTCAATGCCGTCTCTCCCTCTCTTCAATCCATGTGTAATTGGATCCGAATTTGGTTTTGGCCTGAAATTGTTGTTATTGTTCGGAATTCTCGCCCAAAATTCCTCCGGATTGCGCCTGCTGTTGTTCGGATCTGTAATTGGATCGAATTTTCCGAGTTTTTGATGGAACGCGGTGGGAATATCGAATATTCTGACCGAGTTCTTCGATTTAGGGTTGAAGGTTGGTTTGGGGATTCCGTAGATCGGCTGTTGCCTTGCAGAAATCACGATCTCGTCGTTGCGAGTGATTTCGTTTTCCAATCTGTTTGGAATTTCTGTATTGGAGTAAGCGATCGTCGCGGAATTGGATCTCTTCGGTTTGATGATACTGTTGTCGTATCCTGAATCAGGATTCGAATCGGCGTTGCTCCTAGCTTTGAGCTTCAATTTCAGTTTATTCTGATCCAGAAACGATTTCAACGGAGACTCATCGGACGAGTTCTCCGCCTTCTGGACCGACGTCGGAGCGGCGGTGCCGTTCTCCATAGCTTCCATGTTTTCGAAGAAAAACCACGACGAGAAGTAGCGACCGCCGGGGTACGGAACCGAGACGGTCCGCTGCTTCTCGGCGCGGTAGCGCTGCCGGAGCTTCTCCATCTTGTGGCGGCACTGCGCGCACGTCTTCGCCGGAGACGCGCCGGGGCATCGACCGGCGACGGCGGCGGCCACCGCGTCCCAGTCCGCCGTCCGGAGGTAGCCGCGGCGGAGAGCGTACCACCGCTCTCTGTAGGCCTCGATCAGAGCTAGGGTCTCCTCCTGTGTCCAGCACGGCGGCGGGAATCTCCGTGGGGGCTTTACAGCCGTTTCGACCACCGTGACTGCGTCGTCGGCGGCGACCACCGTCTCGGTCGTTGGGGATGACATGTAGCTGCGAATCAAGGATTGGCGCCACTGACGAGAGGTGGAATGAGTTTTCCGTTGGGTGGCGCAGGTTAGCAGGGCGGCAGGGAGAGATTTAATTGGAATAAAAATGGAAGGAGAGAAGCAATGAATAAAGGAGGATAGGGATGGGGGGTGTTATTGGTAAAGGCTAAATTATGGTAAGAGTGAGAAGGCGCAGGATAGCATGAAGGTGATGGTGGTTGAAATGATGAGGGTGGTGATTGAATAAAGGATAGAGATTGGGCAGTGGTTGGATATCGGTGGGTGGATGAATGCTAGCATGCGCTGCGGTGCGGTGTAACCCCACCCCACCACTACTACTAGTACCACCACCGACTCACCACCCACCATTATCCACAACTTACCTAAAACTAAAAAGCTACCACCCTACCCATTCCCCCTTGCTTTTTTTGGGTAGGTTACTCTATCTTTACACTACTTTTTTTCTTGTGTTTTAGGGAACGAATTACTTATTAATATTTAAAATAATAAAGTGATTTTTAAGGAGTATGATAGATCTATTTTTCTTTTATTATATCTTTTTAAAAATTATTTTATCATTTTAAATATTAAAAAAAAACTCGTCAATTAAAATACAATAACAGTAATTGTGAAAATAGAGTTGATACGGAGGTAGTATTATGATTTATGAAATCATTTTTTAGCATATGAAATGTCACTATTTAACTCGTGAAGAAGTGTTTTTTTTTTTAATAATTAGATAGTGACATTTCGTGTACTGAACCATAATTCTTTGAAAAAGATAGTTAACGTGAATTTGATTCATAAAAGTTTTTGTATTTTTCGTGTATGAGTTAAATTACAATTTTCATCCTACAACTTAGACTTTTCTACTATAAGGTTTTAAATTTTTTAGAATTTTCAATTTAGTCTCATATTTTACTAATTTGGTCTCACATTTTTGGACCTACGACATCGTTTTTTATTTTTTGGAAGTGTAGTTTCTGACTTCCCAACGAAAAGCCGGACCAATTTATAAATTATGAGACCAAATTGAAAATCAAGGACTTTTTGCGACCTTTTGCAATAAAGTCCCAAGTTAAGGGACGAAATTGAAATTTAAGGAAAAATACTTTTTTTATCTTATAATTTTACCATTTTTTGCTTTTGATCATATTGACTTTTACATTTTAATTTTCGCCGTGGCAACATACGCACTTTCGGCTTTTTGATCATTTTAATTTTAAACTTTTAATTTTCGTCCTATAATTTACACGTCTTTATCATTTTTTGATTTTGAACTTTTGATTCATGTAAATTATTATTACAAGATAAAAATCAAAATTTAAAGGTTAAAATGACCATAAAGTAAAAAATGTGCAAGTTGGCATAACTAGCACCGCCTTTCGACAAAAACTTTTGAGTATTGATTTCGTTGTATATTCTATTTATTCAATATCATCGACTTATTGTTATGTATTCACATTATTATTATTTTGTATATTTGAGTTTTGTATTGACCTGATTCATCAGAGTATTACTCCCACAGACTCGCTCTCTATCTCTATGTAATGGGCACCGCTTAGATTACACACACGAGATACATCCGCCCCTAGATTTAAGCTTAAGGCCTAAGAGGCAGAAAAAGACTGATAGCAGTACTAGTTGCTCCGTCGCTAGCGGCGGTGAATACAACTCTGTCACGTGCTTAAAAAATTATTTAAAATTTATTAATTAATCAAAAAATTCGACTCAATGGGTAACTACTTGAATTTGTCTCAATATGGTGCATTTTCGTACATAAAATCTTGTTTTTAACTATGATGTTTGATTATTTTTTTCTTTATAAAATTCAAGCTTAGGGCTAAATTAAGATAATCAGAATAAAGAATGTTGAACTTTTGAGTTTGGCCTTCACTTTTTTTATAATCGAGGATTGTTGATCAGTGCGCTCGGACTTTGTCGATTTTTTTATTTTTTCTTTGTTACCTTGTAGGACAGTACCCAAAAGTATTAAAGTACTGAAGAAGAGTACCCCGGGTAACATAGACAAAACCGACTTTGCGTAACATACTCGAACTAAAATTACCATTCAATTACCTCGAATATACCTATCAAAAAAATTAAAAATTATCTTGACTTTTAAAATAATACTAATTGTTAACAGTCATAAATATGATCACATCCTAAAAAAATTTCGAAATCTATATTTCATATATCAAGTGCAATCTAAAGTATTTAATCCTAAATAGGTCAAACCCTTTGATATTCCAAATTTACAATATATTGTAGTGTAAGATTGGAGCGATGTGAAACCGAGTCAAGTGGTCGTGAGACGAATTTAGATTAATTTATGAATTTTAATTGTCGTCTCTTTCATTACACATAATCCATGTGGTTGGTTTTTTTAAGGGTGGAAAACAAGGAATATTTGAAGGGTTCGGTTATTAACACCCCATAATTGGGAGATATACCCTCCTATTAGTTCACTCATCAATTTTTTAAAATATTAGTAAATACACACTCATCAAACTGTCAAAATTGCCATTGTTCAATTTAATCTCCCTCTTCTCCTTTTATTGTAAACCTAACAAAAAATACACCCCCTCCCTAAAAAAAGTATTTCGGAAGATTTAATTTGAATTTAATACACAATTTCGCAAATATTGTGTTGAAATTTTAACATAATTTCGGAACATAATTTTTGAAAATTTTCGAACATATTTTTACAAAACCTTAAAAAATTCAACATCTTCTTTTCGAAATGTTTTAATGATTTCAAAAAACCAGGTCCGAAATACGTAAATCGTGAATGTTAAAAAAAACGCGGGAATGACAATCATACACTTTTCATCCTACTTTTAAGCCAAAAATACAACAATTAGTACAAAATACAATAATATTTAATAAATAACAACATACAAGTTTTCAACATTCAACCCTTAACACTTCATAAATTTTTCAACATTCAACATAAAAAGAAAAGAAAATGGAGAACAGTGAAATTCACTTAAAAATGTATTCCGAGACCCATTAATTTTCATCATAGTTGATAAACAACACACTCTACAATTCTTTTACCCCTAATCGTCAATTTTGAACTAGAAACTTGGAGGAGAAGTTATTTCCTATTTTATTGCAAAGATACCATGCGCACTTTCAAATACCATCAAGTGAGTGTATTTAGTATCAAGTTTTTAAGTTTTTAAAATATAAGGACAGATAAGTCATTTCATAATTACATTAAAATTAAAAAAAATGGAGGGGGTGTATCTCCTAATTATGGGGGTGTGAATAACCGGGCCCATATTTGAAGCACCACGAAATTCTTGGCATAGGCCCATAAGTATTACTGGGTCTGCATCCCAACTTATAAGTCTGGAGCCCAAAATATAATCCAGTCCGTTAAAAGATTGAAAAATAAACATACAGAATGAATTCAATGTGCTAACTCTTGAATTAACGTTACCATTTTTTTCAATACATATGCAATATATCTTGTGTATTAACTATGTACTCTTTTGAAGAGTGAAGACAATTCATTTTCATACCAATAATGCAATACCAATCAAACTAAGACAGCAAAATACGAACACGGTTCTGCAGGTAAATTTAAAAAGGGCAACAGGCAAGGTGAATATTATTCAACTCTGTAAGAAACTCACTGTGCTTAATTCTCAGAATAACACCACCTTCACGTTATACTCGAATTATATTATACTCCGTAAACATCATAAATAAGATTGTATACCATTCAATCTAAAAGCTGAGACAATCTCATCGATAGTTGACAGAACAATTAACAGTGCTATAATTCCCAAAAGAACAGAAGATAAACATTATGTTCAGGGAGCAGAATGAGATAATACCGTATACAAAACCAGAAATTCAGGGATCAGCCCGATGATAAACATATGCCTATTTTTATCGAATGAGAAATTGTGGAAGCTAACAGCACTTGCCAACAGAGACTCGTGCACAAACTGCTGCATCACTTGCTTTGGCTTGCAATATTGGATCAACACACAGAATCCGCAGCCTGCAAAACACATTAAACAATAAATATCAAAAC
Source organism: Stenogyne calaminthoides (assembly GCA_037126765.1). NCBI lineage: Eukaryota > Viridiplantae > Streptophyta > Magnoliopsida > Lamiales > Lamiaceae > Stenogyne > Stenogyne calaminthoides. Next base: position 37,766,418 of record JBBCBC010000003.1, on the reverse strand, counting down.
ATATATAGCTCATCTCAAATTCCAACAACATATAACGATCAGCAACAAGTAAAATACCAAAGGGGTAACCGAGTCAATTAAGACTCCAAATAAGAACAAGCATCTTCAAAAGACAATTTGATATTCTAGATGGATCAAGAAGAGCATTGTGTGATAACTTACAAATTGATCATCCTCTTCAACTATCGTCCTCCTCAAGAGCAGCAGCTGCGTCCTTGACATCGACAGTGAAGGTGTACTCCTGATCGCACCCCAGATAAGAATCGCACATAAAATACAGAGTATACGTCTTCTTTCCAGGTTCGGTAGGTGCGGTGAAGTCCAGTTTCACCCTAGACTTCCTCTGGAGAGTAACCCTTTTTATAGCAAGCAACTGATTAGTTTTAGTGTCACCAACGACCAGCCACCAGCCTTCCTCTTTCGATTTAGGATACCTAGGGGCATCAACAGCTCCAACTTCTGTCCTACCTTGAAGATCTCGTTCAAGGCTGACTTGCAAACTAACGTCTTCTCCAGCTCTAACACTATCACTATCCACCACATCATAGGTCAAGTCAATGTTTGGAAAACGGTTACAGAATCGAGCGATATCCATCATCTGTGTGTCAGACATTTGAAGGAGCTCTCGCCTTTCATCGTCTTCCATTTCCACCAGATCAAAAACTGTTTCGATATTTTTCCCAGGGTTTTCCTGGCATCTCTTAGCCAATTCCTTGGTGAAGTGGGGAAGTTGGAGGAGCATAGAATCACGCTCCCATATACCCTGAGTTACCATCTGACTTACTTCCATAGCGAGGAGGGCTAGGCTAAGCCAGCCATTGCTGGAAATAACATCAACCATGGCCTGAAGAAGCCTGCACGCATAAATGAGAACCTCCTGCTGGTCAGCCGACAGATTTCCACCAATTGTTTGTCTGGAGAAATGAGCTTGCAGTAGAGTGTTGGCCTTCCCATTTGGATCCGTGTACTTCGGGTTTTCGAATGAGAATCGCTGGTGATGGATTAACTTTCGTATCAACTCCTCCTCTCCAGGTCTTATCGGAAGCTGTTCGTACTCTGAAGCTGAAGACAGAATTTCCAAAAGACCCTTCAACCTTGTTTTGGAAGTCAGAGAAGAACTAAAGCGCTCGATTGTTGTGTAACTAATGTAATAATAAGAAGCAATCATGCCAAGATTCAAAGGCGAGAGTAAATAGTCATCCTCAATGGCAACACATTTACTTGCTTCCAGATCACTGATGGTGTTCTCCACAACCTCCGAGAGATGATCAGAGAGATGCCTGTGACTGACTCCTTGAAGATTATAGTAATTTGGATTTTGAGTGAGCCTTCTGTACATAAATGTCCAAGTGAGGTAATCCACAGCGTCCTGTTTGTTCTGAATAACTCCAACCACCACCTCAGCATTCAGATTATCGTGCAGATAGTGATGCAAATGGCTTTCGACTGGGAACGCCTCGTATAGGAATTTCTTGTAGTACTCTTTGCGTGGTGCATGACAGAGGATGACACATTTTCCAGAGTTGTCCACAAGAGGTCGACTGGCATGACCCATCATCTGAAGTAAATCAGTGACGGGATAATCTGTATGAGCATTTTCCCTGCCATCGTAGTACTGTGTTCCCATGACCACCACCAGATGAGCAGATAACGGGACCCCCCAGCACATCGAACTGTTCATCACACAGACTTGGATCCATCCTGATTCAAACAACGTCTTCACTATATCTTGATCTGTGCTGCTTAGGCCCTCGTGCAAATAGCCTACACCATATTGAATTGTCACCTTCAACATCGGTTCCTTAATGTTGGCAACAAATGGCTCCAACTCTTCCGCAGACTTTAACAAGAACAAGGGCTTTCGTTCATTGTCGACGCTTGAATATGTCATCAAGTCCACTGCAGTTAAACGGGCGTGCTTCCTGGTAGGGACAAAAACAATGGCAGGTTTGCCATTCTTAGCATGTTGCACAATTGCTGTATAAGTAGGTTTTGACATGGCTTGCATCCTGGCTTCAAAATTAGCAATGTCGATACCCTGGATGTGAATTTCCAAAGGCACGGGCCTAACACCAGGAGGAAAATTGAAAAGTCCGTGAGATGTGGCCCCAATCCATTCTCCCAAATCTTTGGCATTCGCAAGAGAAGTTGACAGTGCTACAATACGAATTTTGTTCTCAAGCTGACTAGCAATATACCGCATCCTAGAGACGATGATCTCCAAGACAGGGCCACCTGGACCCCCTATCAAATGAAGCTCATCAATAATGACAAGGTTAACTTGCTGTATGTGTTTCCGTTGTTTCCATCGGCGAGATAAAGCGTCCCACTTCTCAGGAGTGCTGATGATTATTTGACCTTTCTCAAGAAGCTTCAAGTCAGTCGCAGTCTCTCCAGTTAATTCGACCACCCTAATTCCAAGGCCATCTCCAAATTTTTTCTTCCAATCATCGTACCTTTCCTTTGCAAGAGCTTCAATAGGAGCAATGTAGACAGCCCGCATTACATTATCAGGTCCTTTCTGATGATTCCTTAAAATGGCAAACTCAGCACATATGGTCTTCCCACTACCAGTTGGCGCTGCAACCAAGACATTATCATCTGAGTTATACAGGATGGTGAACACCTGGGTCTGGACAGGATTGAAATGCTTGAATTGTTGATAAAGTGCTTCGTATGCTGGGTTCCTCAAGGCTGTCACGGGAAGGGGCTGCAAATCCAGCAACTCTGTAGGAGGGGGATACTTCTCAGGCAAAATGAGGTGCCTAAAGGAAACTGGTAGAACAGTCTGCGATCCCAACCATCTATCAGATACAACGTTGATGAAGTATTGTGGAGGAAGTGGTTCGTAAATTGGAACGGTGAAATTAAGTGTGTGGTCCTCATCTATGTATTGTTTCTTCAACAAGAAATATTCATGATGAAGAATATATTCCCCATCATTATCCTCAACAATGATCCAAAAGGGCTCCACATAGCCATGGACCTTGTCATCCCACTGGAAGTCCGGTGTGATTGTCAGTTCAACCCTGAGAACAGAGCGAGTAATTGGCTGAACATGGGCATTCAGGTTTAGCTTTGGGAACTGGTGAATAAATTTGTGCAGCGTTCTTCCCATCTTAGGAAACCGAATAAGCTCCCCAATCTCCTGTGAGGAGAGATCATAGTACCTATCCCAGGCCAGATCTTTCTTTTCCAACTTCATCAAAATCTCATTTGGAATACCATGGAATTGGCGAAGCGGTGTCTGCACACTCCACATCCTCTTGCCTATCATTTTACATAATTTCAAAGCCTTCTCTGCCAACTGTGCCCATCCCCTTTTCAGAACTATCTCAAAGAGAGCTCGCATTAGACGTCCAGCGCTCTGCAAATTAATTGAATGTAATTAGACCTATTTTCAGGCACAGCAGTTATGGGAAAGAATCAATATTTACACTAAGTGGAAAATCAAATAGAAAATTTGAGGCATTTCAAACCTGAGTAATAAAAACCATGTCAGATGTCAAAGACAGTCCTTCGAGCTTCAACTGTGAAATATAAGCTTGAAGCAGAACATTAATTTTGGCACTAGATTCCTCAAGAGATTCTTTGATAGGCACCGGTACTCGGTCTAAAAGCTTGGCTAGCTCCATCTTCTCATCCTGTCTCACACTTACGTATTTGAACTCTTCGCTCAGAGAGAACAGACGGCAAAGCTCAATATCACCCATTGTTGGCTTCAAATGCTCATTGTATGTGGAAATAGTCCCATGGGTTATGTAGTAATAGCTAGCAATGCGACCAAGGTCAGTGACCTGGAAATATCCACTTTTCCTATCATACTTTACCAGGTTGTTCTTATCCAGAACTGTAGCTGCTGAATGAATCTGTAAAGAAAAAGGTAAAAACTTGTTCAAATAAAATGATGGGTTTCAAAGTAATTTCATACTAAATTTAGAAATTCCATAAAAACAGTACTGAAAAATCTTGGCAGAAATCAAAATGAGCCTATTCAAAGAAACTACGGTCTTTTAATTTTGGTTCTATGGGGGAGGCTTTGTTGGGAAGTGCAAAAAGACCATCAAAACAATAATCAATTGGCCAACTTGACGCACCTGCAGTTGGTAGGATTTAAGGATAATACAGGGTATTATATATACACACACACACATAATATCAATGACCTAGACAAGAGAAATAAAAACTTTATTTTACGGAAACTGACGAACTCTAAATCCACAAGGCCTCAGGAAGCTGTTAGAGAAGGTTAAGGGGTGAACATGAACCTATACAGAGAACATATTCCCAGAAGTACTTTATGTATTTTTTCTGTTGCAACATAAAATTATGGGGGAAAAGAGGGTTAATCCTAAATAGAAATGCACGCTAGCAACCCTGACTACCAATCCCACCACCCCGCCCCAACAAAAGGAGAAAAAAAAGGTGGGCGCAAAGCGAGGATAAATTTTATAAACAAGATGTACAGCTACTTAGACAGAAAATTCTACATTATTTGATTTATTTCTAATAAACAGTGCATATAAAACAAATCCAACCAACATCTCAAAGCAGAAAAGGTATTCACAATATCTTTAAAGATGAGAAACCAGAATGCTTACCAGATCAGCTCTTCTATCCTCCAAAGTTCGGTCTGTTTTCAAAATATCAGGTGTCAAGCCATAAAGGGTAGGATTACGCACCATCCGCACAAAAAGGTAACTGTACAAGAGCCATTTGCAAGCTTCTCCAGCATTCTGCACAGTTCCAAGGACAATCTCCGCATTCAACTGATCAGCCAATTTAGAAATGAACTGGCTCTCAATAGGCAGCTGTTGATTCATTAGAGAAAGATAATACTGCAACTCGCTATGTCCAGTGATAATTATTCCTTCACCATAAGTATCATACTGAGGCCTTCCAGCACGACCAAGCATCTGCATGACATCAAGAGGACTTAACTCGGTCCATGCTCCTTTTTCAGGATTGTAAATTTGGGTGCCTTTGATGATAACGGTATGGGCAGGCAAATTAACACCCCAGGCTAGAGTTGCAGTAGATACCAATACTTGCACATGTCCGTCTGCAAAAAGTTCCTCAACAATTTGCCTATCAGCTCTAACCATCCCAGCATGATGAATCGCAAAACCATATGGCAATAGGTCCATCAGATCATTACTCTTGACGAGCTCTGTGTGACTCTGAAGAATTTCCCGACTTGCACTGTCCTCCTTCAAGAACTTACCAAGCGTATCCTTAGTGAGGGCAGTATCGCGAATTGCACGAGCTGTTTTAGTGGTCTCCTTCCTTGAGTGCACAAAGATCAACACTTGATGCTTTCCAGCAACACTGATCACCTTCTCGTAACATACATCATTCATCAACTGAAACCTCTGCAAAGGCTTCTTTACAGTAATCCCTATATACTGCTGAGCAAGAGGAACAGGTCTGTAGCTATTATCAAAGTGGAAGAGCCCCTTGTCTAATTTAACTCGTAAAAATATCGCAACATCTTCATAGTTCGGAAGTGTAGCAGATAACCCAACCAGGCGAATGTGTTCCTCCGTAGTTTCAATCTGCCGAACAGTTCTCGCAATTATACTTTCAAGCACAGGACCCCTATTATCATGAAGAAGATGGATCTCATCGATAATGAGAAGTTTTACAAGCTGCGTGTATGTCCGATCACCTGATTTTCTTGTGATAATGTCCCACTTTTCAGGAGTGGTCACAATGATCTGTGTTTCTTCGATCTGCTGACGAGTCAAAGACTGATCTCCACTAAGCTCTTTAACCCTGACACCATAATGCTCCAGACGATTGGAAAGGTTGCCAACCACCTCTGCAACCAGTGCCTTCATAGGTGCAACATATACAATCTTATAATTGTTGTGATTGAACGACCCATCCTCATTCATGTTCAATGCAAGTTGCTGAAGTATGGTAAGCATAGCAACATTTGTTTTCCCAGCCCCAGTAGGAGCACATAGCAAGAGATTTTCTGCAGTGAATAGTGCAGTCTCATAAACCTTACTCTGGACCCTGTTCAACTGGCTCATGCCTTTGAAAGCTGGTTGTGCCCAGTCAGGCATATCAGCTATCTTACGAAGCTTTTCATTATCAGCTAATGGCATTGGTTTCAAAGCTGGCACGTGAACTTCTTCGTAGCCCTTCTTATGATTCCTATATGAACCAGTTGGAAGCTCACACTTTTTGTTTGCCATCAACAAGCCACCTTGCTGAAAGGCAAGGCTGTCAAGATCAAGAAGCTGTCGCTGCCCCTTCAACCAACCACCATCGCCATCTCTGTCAACTAGGTCCCTACGATCTCGGCCACCATCTCCATCATCTTTCAGTCGACGAGCCTCCTCCCTAATGCTTTTCTCCAAGTTCCTCTGTCTCTCCTTTGCAGTTGCTCTAGTGGCATGCAACTGCTCCAGGATCGCAACATGATCCGGTCCCAACCCCATCATTTCCTCTTCGATTTCCTTTCTCTTCTCTTGGTCTTCTGCCCTTGCCAAACGGGTACACCACACAACTTTCAACCGGTTCCTCAATAAATATTTGATAAGACTAAATTTATCAAACTGCAGATGCACCAACAGCTTGTTCTCAACTTCACGATCATCGCCTTCAGCAAGAATTTTAAGAACTTCTTCAGCGAGCTTCTGACTCTGTTGTGGGTCAATGTTTTGGTCATAAGCTTGTGAGATCTTCCTTTGAAGCCAATAAGCATCAATATCCTGCACGTTCAACGTCATTCCCTCAATAGCGTCTCGCTCCTCATCATCATCAATCCCACCACCCATCTGCATAGCCCCAGAACCATCTGCTTCTGTCACATCATCTTCATCCTCTTCATCCTCAGGTACCATATCCAGATCACTCTCTTCCTGTTCCTCTTCATTCTCCTCAAACTCAACAGCAACGCCAACATCATCATCAAGACCATCATCTCCATTTGCTGCTGCAGCATCTCCAGCGTCACCACCATCATGATAATCACTAATGAGCTTCCCAATGGAAACTAGCTGATCAAAAGTACTGTTGGGGATGGGGTTCAACAACTTCTCAATCTCCTTTTTCTTATCAGGATTCTTGAAGTTATCATTCTTAAGAACAGCCAGAATCTCATCAGCAGCACCGCTGACTATGTTCAAAGGCTGCCCACCTAATTGCTGCTGAATAACACTGAGCATCGCTTCATATGCAGCTCGTGTCTCCTTAGTCTTGGGCTGGTAGACACCTTCCTCAGACGAGGTGAGAACACTCTCCTCCTGAAGGCGCCTCTTTTTGCTCCTGGGTGGAGCAGCATCAAGAGCAGGCTCTCTCTCCTTCTTCTTCTTAGATTTCTTAAGTTTCTCCTCCAACTCCGGGGGTTTATCTCTGTATGCGCGGTCTCCAAAAGATTTTGGATCAATCTTCCCCCACAAAGACTCTGGTTCCCCAGTGGGTTCATGGGTGTCACGAGGGCGAGAATCGGTAGTAAGGACAAGGCTTGAGTTAGCCCTGTACTCATATTGCTTGAACCGAGCATGGGCCTCGGCACCACCGCCAGGATGAGCCATGTAATTCAATCAACAGGTCACTGAAAAATACAACAAGACATGAATTTAAAATCAGTAAGAGAAAAATACAAGGCGAGTGTCAGAGAGAATAAAACAGAAAAATCAGAAAAAGAAAATTACCACGCACAGATTGAAAGAGAATCAAACAAGCAAATACTTGCAATGAGAAACACCATAAGTGCTAAACGCGAAAATTTATATACAAACAAAGTACCAACTAAAGCATACTACGTCACTTTACTAATCAAATTACGATGTTTTCCAGATTCACTAATTAATACTCAAATTGAACCCGCGTTGGTAATCAATTGCACAACAACAAGAAACCCATCATAATTGCGAACTATTTGCAAACAAGAAGATGTCAAAATAATGCACCTCAATACACAACAAAATCACAGGCCACCTAAACATGTAAAGGAGCAAATAAACGAAAAAAGGGTTGAAAATCACTCTACGAGGAAGATGCTTACCCCTGTTCACAAGCGTGAGCTCTAAACGCCGAATGCTTGTTCACACTGAACCCCCGAATCCAAATCGCAGAGTGGAGAAGATGGGATTAGGGTTTTTCCTTTAGCGAGGTTTTGTTTTGAATTTTAATAGAAATTGTAATAGTAATGTCGGTTTACTGAAGGTGTGCTTTTCAAGTAACTCTCTTAAATCACCGTTTACTTTTTTTCGATAGTAATAGCAATAGTTACCTTTATTTGTATATTGTTTAATATTTATTGGTCAAATAATAATAGTAAATTTAATTATTAAAAAAATATATAAAAATATATATGAGAAAAAAAATGTCGACATGATATATATTAACTACTTAAAGATCCCGAGGTTTTGAGTTTTCGATCTATAGCGAGATTAAAAAATATGTCATGTGTCCGGTGGTAACAGGAGTTATTGCAAGCAATCATCTTAAAAAAAAATGATATATTATAAGTGCATATATTTTGTGTATTTAATGAATTGAAATGTTGGATACAACATTATTCATATTCAATGATCTGACAACTTATCAAAGTTCCATACATTATCATAATAATCAAGGGTGCGACAAGGATTATTTCATTCTTTTATCATTTCAATAATTAAAATTAATTGTTTGTGCCGAACCCATAAAATATATATATACACAATAAAATACGAAATTAAATTAAAGAAATCCAAACTAATATTTTGCAATCTTGATTTAGTTTGACTTTTATAAAAATTAAATAGAAAATCGGAAGTACATGAAATTGATGGTCCAGATTTCACAGAAAATGATCTAAGAGTGAATCTGCTACTCAGTCCCATTCATACCTATGAATTCATCATATATATGATGGTCCAGATTTCACAGAAAATGATTTCTGAGTGATCCCATTACTACCTATGAATTCATCATACATATAAAGTGTACGAATTATAAGCATCACAATTCATAAGAAAAATATATTAACTAAATCCATCCGTTCAATAAAGATGTATCAATTGTTTAGTAGCATCTAAAATTTTTTAGAGGGGTAACAATGCAAGCAACATAGACAATGTCAAAACAAAGACTATATTTCCTGGTCAAAATGGTCAATTCAAGATATATAACTCTCCATCCATCCTACCTAACCGCAGCAAGCCGATTTTTGGGCAGCTCCTGCATTTTGTTCCGGTTGGGAAATCCTTATGGTTTGAGGCTGCATATAATACAGCACAGGTTAGTGTCATTATATGAAGCGATAGATAAATACAAACTCTTTTCATCAAAGTAATATTGTGTAGTATACGAAGCATCATTTTTAATTTTATGTGTTACTTAGTATGTTTAAAGGTATTACTTTGTATATTGTTTTTAGTAAACAGTATTACCGAGTTCACCATAAAACAAAAAACCAAGATCATAGAAGTTTTTGTTTATTAAAAAAGACATTTTATACTTAAATATAAATGAGAACACGCTTGTAGATGGAAAAAGATCCGTATAGCCGATGCCATTATGAGATGAAGTCTAAATGAATGCAAAGCTATAGTACCTCGGCCCTTGAATCAGTCTCAGCAAGTCTCTGCTTTATGTCCCTGCCTATTGAGAAGAAAACTTCCTCCACATTCATGTTCGTCTTAGCACTCTGTTTGGTGTGATGTAATTTTTAGACCAAATCGTTCAAAATAAAGAACATAAGTAGAAGGTGTCACTTACTGTCTCGAAGAATTTGATTCCATATTCGTCAGCGAGTGCTTGACCCTTAGAGGTAGGAACAGCCTAAAAAAGATGGAGTAAACAATTATACACAGAAAATTCATGCTTACTTGTGGGTGGTGTGGGGTGGGGTGGGGGGGGGAGAGAGAGAGAGAGAGAGAGAGAGAGAGAGCAGACCCTTTTGCTTTCATCCATGTCAGCCTTGTTGCCTACCAATATTTTGTTCACATTGTCGGAGGCATGCTGTTCAATGTTTCTGATCCAATTTCTAATATCTACAAAGAAGCATGGTCAACTATGATCTAATTTCCATGATAAATAACTGATAATTTAAAACTTAATTGATATTGTATGAAAGATAATAAACAGAGATGAATCAAATTCAAAAATGAAAATAAATTCATCAAGGTTGATTAAAACAATTAGATAAAAGAATCGGAGTAATTACTGTTGAAGGATGCCTCATCAGTAACATCATACACCAGCAATATGCCCATTGCTCCACGGTAGTAAGCTGCAAAAGAAATCATTTTATTAGGCAAAAATCTATAACATTGAAGTTAAAAAAAAGAAAGTTTCCATTTTCACTTTGTTTGGGTGTGTGTGAGAAGAAGATAAAGATATGCTCTTGGGTATCTGAAATATTTGGCAACAATAGAAAAAAAAATGAAAAATATAACGTAAAGGAGAACATTAAGGTATTAAAATCAAGAAATCGAGTTGGGCAATATTTCAACTATCAAAGGAAAGATGTAAAGAGATCTAAAAAATCTTAAATAGGGTAGGACATCAGATGTAAGTTCCTATATAAAGAGTATGCTCATATCAATTGCATGACCACTTTCTGTACAATCTGACTGAGAGCTTGAGTGAGAGGATTTTTTTTCAGTGAGCTTTTATTATTCTTTTCACATATACAGTCGAGTTGAAGGATATGTAGGTCCTTAATATGTTTATTTCCGAACCATTCTATAAGATTCAGCACGTTTTTACCACCAATTAATTATGTATAACCCTTCATAAATCTCTCAGTATATTTTTTTTTTCTACCCGACATAGAATGCTGTTCATGAATAATTTGTTTAAGAAGAGACTTTAAAAGGCAATAGCAAAGGTTCATAGTAAATACGCAAGACATCAAAACCCAATAACAAAAAGTTACTTTTGTAATATCCTCATGAGTTTAACTCTACTAGGAATTTATGTTTAAAATAATTTAAACGCACAAAATCAGAATGCTGCAACAAAGCGAAAAAAATTAAGAAATAATCACAGACATACCAGTTGTAATGGTTCGGAAACGCTCTTGCCCAGCAGTATCCCAAATTTGCAGTTTGATTCTTTTGCCATCGAGCTCTATAGTGCGTATCTTGAAATCAATCCTGCATGAAAAAAACTTATCAATTAGGCATTCAAAAGAATGATGAAAGCTTAAGTGGAGAGCAGTCTCAGTTATTGAAGGTAACCAACCCAATAGTAGTAATGAAACTGGTAGTGAAAGAACCATCGGAGAATCTTAAAAGAAGGCAACTCTTACCCACACCTGAAGAAAAAGAAATAAAGATAATTATAACTTCGATCCCAATCATGTCAAATTACAGTGTAAAAGAAATAAAAAAATAATGCATCACATTTCACAGTAAGAATGCAATGACAAATTGCAAAGGATTCACATAAAGTATACTTGTCTTCCCAAGGATGAACTCAACTGCAGATCCAATTTTTTATGGCTTCATCCCCATTTGTTTAAAATCATAAATTCCACCCTAACACAATTAGTACTAGACTACCCCAAATATTTGGGATTAAAGGCTCAGTTTGTTTGTGTTTTTTTAATAATACAACACCCCGCTTTTCGAGCATTAAATGTAACATCTCAGCAAAATCACATCATACATTTCAACCAGACTTCAAGTTCAAGAATCTCACTTCGTTGGATCCCCCCTCCCCAGCCCATAAGGATACCCTAGATTAGGGATGGGAGGATCACCATCAACTAGTTAACTTACAGCATGAAAACTAGGATTATCCATGACTATATAGGTTCTATTTTCTGAATTGAAAAATATATCAGATCATAGAATAAAGGCCTCCAATTTATCCCCGACAAAATAATCAGAAGCACATCCTAAATACATTCGAACCATATAATCCAAATCACGCTTAAACATATAAACTGCAGATAACATCTAGCAACGGTAAATCATACTACATTAAATTTCTTTTTGCTTAAATGTTTATTTTCTTTGACTCAAAATTCTAGATATATTATCCCTCAAACCTATCATTGACCAAAGAAAAGCAACAGAACTCTCAGTATTCAACTTGTTCTTAGATGAAAATCCATTTTCTTATCTGATCCCCAGTAGGGGCAGTATTTAATTGTATAAAGTTTAATGCAGTCATGTGCATCTGCAAACACATACATGTAAAATCCACCAATTACTTGGATACACAAGTTCACTTACCAGCGCTCTTATCTATCTATTTATATATCCTTGTCTTACTGCCAATCAAAGGGTATTTTTCAACTAATACCACATATATCCATGCATCATATAGATAGCTCTATAAACCATCGTCAATAAATCATATAAAACAATTTGACCTCAATCACGGAAAAGACAAATCAAATGAGCAAACAAAAGATCAATCTCCCCCAACAAAATAATAAGAATCACATTAATGCAGAAACCCTACAACAATTTATCATCAAATGCAGCTGACACCACACAAAAATGCAGAGAATGGTTCGCATAATCCATACCCATAGACAGAAAAACTCTTAACAAAAAAAAAAACTGCAAAAATTGTCAAATTGAGTGAAAAACACGCACCGCTGTCGCCGATCAAAAGGAGTTTGATGAGATAATCGTAATCAGCTCGAGCTCTGGCGGGTGGAGCAGCCATCTGATTTGCTTCAAATGTTTATCAATTTTAGTTCGACAAAGCAAACCCTAGCAACAAAAAAAAGCTCCAAATTATATAATTATGTTTCAGAATTTCAAAACAAATGCGATGAATTCAGAAATTTGAATTTTTGAAAACATTAAAAAGAAATCTAGAGAGAGAAACGAAAATATATACCAGATCGAGGGATCTAATAAATGAGGAATGAAGGAAAAGAGGAGGGAAGCGCCTGTGAAATGTCGGTCATTGAATTCTGTATTTTTTATTCATGTATTTTATTACTTTTTCATACGTTGAAAAATAATAATAATAATAATAAATAAATAAACTAATACTACTAATTGATTATCTTGGGGGTGGGAGGCGTGTTGAATATTCGGAATTTTTGTTTGAAGGAGTCACGAAATAATAATACCAAATGCATGTAATTAAATTTTGTACCGTTAAAAAACTTGCCATATGAAAGAATGTTCTTAAAATTTCATTACAATTAGATTACTTCATGATGATTTTATTAAACAACTATTCATTGTTTGTACTTTCATGATGATTTGCATATATTTAATTTGACAAAAACTACGTATGAGACAGTTTTATATATCAAATGGGTACAAATTAGTCCAAATCAACAATCTCATTTTCTAAAGTGTTAAATCGTAAATGCTTAAATTATATTTTATATTATCGTGAAATCCTTTAAACAAGCGTGACTCATTTTAATTAAATAATTATGTGGGTCAAATTGAGGCATTAGATCCACCTTTAAATTTGGTGTTACTGATGGTATACATCAAAATGAGGGAACCCAACAAAAATATGAGTGGCCCATAAAACAAGCCCAACAAACGGTAAATAACCAATCCAATATACAAAAGGCCCAAAAGGGACGATGAACATTAAGCCCGTGAACCAAAATGTATGCCACATGCCAAGCGAATGATATTTTTGCCCCTGATAATTTTAGGGATGTTTGGTTGGAAGTTTTGGGTCGGGGTTGTGGAATGAGAATCTAAGTTATAGTGAGTTTTTTCACTATTATGATTTTGGTTCTTCAAAATTGAAGAATCAATCCTACCTTTCAAATATGTGAGATAGGAGTATGATTCAACAGATTTTGATCTTCTGCAGTACTTTACGGTGTATTTTTTATTGTACACCGTTATATCACACACACACTTATAAATTACTGCAGATGATCCAAATCCATAATTCAACACATTTTCTATTCCTATACATATATCATTCCTCACTATTTTACCAAGCACCCCCTTAGTGTTTTCAATGTCTAAATGTATGATACATAATGACTACAAAGTTATCAACGAATTGCATATCTAACCTACCAACAAATATTTGTCCTCATTTGAGTCGTTGACAGTTTACATATCGAAAGCCCAGGATGGATTTGGAGTTGGGGGGGAGGGGGGTGATCACCCCCCTTGGGATAATTTTTTTTGTACTATATATGTCGAAAATTTTATATTTATACTTTAAAATCGTAAAAGTTTATCATTTCGCTCCTGTTGGGATTTTTAAATTTCGTCACCCTAACTGAATGGAAAATTCCACCCCCTTTGGAACGGAATTCTGAATCCATCCCTATCGAAAGCTAATTGGATCGATACTCATTGACTATTGAGAACAGTATCGGCATACTTTAAAGCACTTCCATTATCTCTTCTAAATCTCTATCATTTCCCTCCTAACTCCTTTCATTATCCAAATCATCCCTATTATTTTCCAAACTACCTAAACTATCCAAACCTCCAATACAATTTATAAATAATGGAAAAAAAACAATTAATTTAGGTATTAAATTGTGTATGTGGATAAGAGATAAATATTTGAATTATATATTGTGTACATGGAGGCTAGAGAATTAAATTTATATTAGAAAATTGGGTTGATTTGAATTAGTGTGGTAAATAGTCAGGTCACTCACATGATAAACCAATAGTCGTCCGCCACGTGTACTTTAAATACTCCCTCCGTCCCAATCATAATGACATTTTTACTGTTCATAAGGATTTAGTGGAATAGTGATGAAGTGATAAAGTGGTGGGGTAGGAAGAGTTGTTTATTAGTATTTTATATGATAAAGTGATGAGTAATTGGGGGTAAATAGTGTTGTTTATTAATATTTTATGTGATAAAGTAATAAAGTGTGTAAGTAACTTTACTATTATGATTGGAACGAAAATATGGGGTATTTTACTATTATGATTGGGACGGAGAGATTATCATATATAAGGAAGGCAGAGAAAAAACGCTACAATTCTTTTCTTTTTCTATTATCGTCTTTCCCAACTATGCACGTATAACAGAGCGGGAACGCGTTACGTACCATAACAAGCTCCAACTGATTGAACTCCTTTGCTCAACTTCTCTCTCCCTCTCTCTCTAGGGTTTTTATCTCTCTAAAACTCTTTTTTCCCATTAAATATACGCGCTTGCCTTCAACTTTACTCTTCGTATTTATGATTTTGGAGATCTGAGCTCTCTTTATTTCCTCGCAGGGCTCTGTTTTTGCAGCGCTTTCACTTCCATTCGTCGTTTCAGGTTAGCAGGACGGTTAATTTTACTTGAAATTTTGTGTAGATCCGGTTATTTTTTTGTATTCTGTGTTGAATGCATCTTTGATTGTTTGCGTTTTGATTCAGTTATTTTAATGTATGAGTTAATTGCATTTGTACGGTTACGAGCTGATCTTGAGGCGTATATGGTAAAGCTCGTACGGTGATGAATAATGATTTTGCTTGATATCAACGGTGGTTTATGTTATGTTTTGTTCATATGCATGTCCCGAAAATCTGTGGTGTGTGAGTTGCACAAAACAATTATTGTGTGTAAATCCTTCCATTTTGGGGGAAAATCCACTGGGTATAAAGGCATCACGGCACGGACCACCATTCTTTAACAACATTTGAATGAAAATGTCTTGCTTGCATTTTTTATGAACTGATGCTATTGTTGTACTCTTATTGCTTGTTTTCTCATTGTTTTAGTGTTTTGTGTTTTTTTTTATGATCTGGATATTTGGGTATATTAGAGAGTGATTTGCACTTTTGAGGCCTTTTGCCTGGTTTTGGTGATTGTGATTACATATTTTTTTTCAATGGCAACTTTTTTAATCAATGAGGATTTTTTAAAAATGTTGTTTACATTTAGAATATGCCTCACCGAGCATGTGAGTGAGCCCTTTATCTTCTGTAGTAGCATCAAGCTTGACCTCTTTTGCTTAAGATTTTCGGTATGTTTAACTATGCACTAGTATCAATGAAGAATTATGTAGCTCAATTCACAAATCTGTCTTTCGTTTAAACTTTTTCAAGGGCTTAGCAACATATATGCCCCTTTCCGGTTCATTTATTAAACCATGGATGCACTAATTCTCCTAAACCTGAGTAGAAATGGATGTAGTCAATTTTCTTTCTTTCTTTTTTTTATTGTGACAATTTCTTAACTGTTCGCTGATTTATTTTCCAATTACTTCATTTGTATTAAGTAATATAGCTGATGTCCCGATACTGCCTGCAGTTATGGCACCAACTATTGAGAAATCAAACAAATCTGACGGTGCTCAGATGCCATCACCACGTCCGCCTCTTAATGAGAGGATACTCTCATCCATGACTAGGAAATCTGAAGCTGCTCATCCTTGCCATGATCTTGAGATAGGTATTGTGCTTACTACTATAATGTTTGTATCTAAAAGGGACACAGACATTCAATTTTTTAGAACTTTCTCACTTCCCAATGCAGGACCTGAGACTCCAGTGATCTTCAATTGTGTAAGGATATTTTAGTTTATTTGCCTCTCCATTCTGCTTGTTAATAATTTTATAGATGATTTCAGATGTTAAGTTGGAGACTGAAAATTAGTCAATTTTTAATCTGAGTACTGCAAATTCCAATCGCAAATGATTCATGTTAGGACCTGCATTGAAGTGTCAACCAAAGACATGAAAGGCTGTTAATTTCAGAATTCAAAGACGTCTGCTGATGTTCTTCAAATTTTTAATTGTATCTCCACTTTTCTTTTTTTTTTCTTGTCCCCACAACCCCTATTTAGTTGTTGTCGCGTAACAGAAGTGCAAGGCACACTGACACACAAAAGGGTAGCTGGTGCTCTGAGTCAGGAAGTGCATGCCTCTTGAACATGAGACCGCTCAAATATATATATATATATATATATATTATTAAAATAATTGGATAAATCCTTCCAATTTTTACCTGAATAAATTTCTATCTGTTTGTGTGTGTGTTTCTGTAAAACTAGATTATGATGGATGGTAGGTGAAAGTTTCTCTGCTTAACTCAATATGGCCTCGTGAACATGGAAGCTCAGTATATATGGACCAGTTGTTGTAATGCTGTCATTTCAACTTTGCTTCTTTATAGTTTACTTATTTTCTTTTTTCCGTAATTTCTGCAGGTGGTTGAAATAGGCAAGGGAGGTAAAGTGAAATATGAACTTGATAAGAAAACTGGACTAATCAAGGTATAAAGTTTATCAGTGCTTAGAACATTGTGTTCATAATTGCAAACTCTTAAATATGATTGCACATGCAGGTTGATCGTGTTCTTTACTCATCTGTTGTGTATCCCCACAATTATGGTTTCATCCCTCGAACTCTCTGTGAAGACAGTGATCCAATGGACGTATTGGTCATCATGCAGGTGAATATTTCTCTTAAATTATCTGACAAATACATTGATCACTAATACATTCTCATATAAAAATGTGCAATAACTTTTCACTTTAGGTAAATCATTTTAGGTACTTTAAGAAAAATGGTTTTTGGAACATTTTTCGTTGTAATTTACAATCTCCAGACGTAATCAGGAACCAGTGCTTCCAGGCTGCTTCCTCAGGGCTAAAGCAATTGGCCTCATGCCCATGATTGATCAGGTATATATACTCTATGTATCTATGTATATATCAAGTAAAGATATGGAACCCGTGGTGGGTTTCTTATGGAGCCTAACACCTGCATAAAATACTTGTACATTTATGTAGGTGTTGGGTTCCATAAGAAAACCCTCATCTGGTTTCATAATCTTAAATTTTGAAAAGATTAGGTGACTCATTTTTTTCAACAGGGAGAGAAAGACGACAAGATAATTGCTGTTTGTGCTGATGATCCTGAATATCACCATTATACTGATATCAAAGAACTTCCACCTCATCGCTTGGCTGAAATACGCCGTTTCTTTGAAGATTGTATCCTTTGTTAAAAAAATTACAAATATTGACTCTTTTGACTTTTCTTACGGAATTTGGCCTGAGCTTCTTTATCTGCTATGATTTTATACCTCATCACCTTAACAATAAAATAAAAACAGACAAGAAAAATGAGAATAAAGAAGTTGCAGTTGATGACTTTCTTCCAGCCACTAAGGCTTATGAAGCAATCCAGGGCTCCATGTAAGTGGCTGTCTTCTTTGTCTGAATAACATTGTGAAGTATTCTGTCTTAATAACATTGATTATATTTTGTTTTTTACAAAGAACTTGTGTCGCATCCGTTGGTAAAACTAAGAACTTGGTTACAACTCTGTTTACTGTAGCAGAATGCTGTGTTTGGATACACTAGGTTAGACAGAATTAGTAATGAAAGCATTTGAAAGGTAGGGATTGCCATGATAACGAGAAAATTATAAAAACACGATTGTGACATGTGCATGCACCAACTCTACTGTTAGAAAGTAAAGATTTTTTAGTTCAAATCTAAAGGGAAGATCTGAAAAGTCTTGGAAACAAACTATAATAAAAGACATGCTATGTGAAGCTAGACCGGTTGTGATGGAAAGATGATTCATATAGCTGACCCCACATGGTGGAATGAAGGCTCAGTTCGTAGTAAACTCTAGCCTATGTAGAACTCACGTGTATTTTTTTTTTAATATTCCGTTTAAATAAAATGCATAAATATTTACACAAACAACACCAGTATTCAATATTATTAGTAAAAATAACCATACATTTCCAATTTCATTTTCGTATTATGTTTTTGGATAATTGCCATTCTGTAATAGCCTTGATATTATTACAATTTCATCCAAACCATCTATTCATGTCGTTGTTTTCTTGGTTAGATGAACATTGCCAGTGGTTTACTCAAAATCTTTCTTGTACAGGGACCTATATGCAAGCTATATTGTTGAGAACCTTAGGCGCTAGTTTGGGATGACGACGAAAAATCCAAGCTCTAGGAGTGGATGTGAAGCTCATTTCTTATGTGATTGAGTCTTCAAGGGTGAAAGGAATCCGTCTTTGTTGTTAAATCCTGGACTATTATTTTTTTGGTACGACTTATACATCGCAATCTCATCTTTGGGTTGAACTTTCGAGTCTTGTGAATGATCTTCTCTTGATTACCCTTATTCTTGTTCTAGTAAATGAATGAGTATCCGTTTTTTACAAAAGAAAAGGACGCTTTGTTTCCCTATCTTAACAATCAACTATTTACATTCTAATCAAAATATCAAATGTAAAATTTTTGGCTCCATCCCAAATTACTGTAACATAACAGTTTTGCATATCTTTAGAAATTTATTGACCAATAAAATTTTAAACATGAAGTTCAACTGATCATCTTTAGGTTCGTCAACCCAAATACAACTAATGTGGCGGTTTGGTTATCAATTAAAATGTTAATAAAATCTATTGTCTTCTTTCCCCCTTCCCCCGTAAATGAAAAGAAATTGAAGAAAGAATTGTCACAATAATAATTTTATTGTTTATGTTTGCTTTAGTTTTAGTACGAACGGACAAAAAGTATAATTGTTGGATTGAAAAATTGAAGAATTATTGAGGAAAATAATTATAAGAAAAAAACTCATTAATCAAAATAAAATAATAATTTATTTATTTTAAATCTCATTATTCATTGATAAAAGTGATCAATTATCTTCTTTTATTCTCATTAACCATCAAAATTATCCAATATTCATTAAGAAATATTAGAGCCAAAAAGCCACCTAAACACTAACAAGATGACAAAACGCGGAGAAATCTTTGCACCAGATAACTTGCACAAACAAGCTAGAAATATTTCCCATTCAATTCTAAAAGAGGACAATCAAAGGAGAAAGCACAAAGGTTCTTCATAAGTTATGAATATCCCTTTTCCCTAAATAGTTAACAACATAAATTAAAAGTACATACAAAGAACAAACACATTAAGCTTTCTTGGGTGATTTTGTGGCCCTTGGAGATTTAGGTGCCTTCTCCGCCACCTGCGCCGACTTCTTAGGCAGAAGAACCGGGTTGATGTTCGGCAAAACTCCGCCATGAGCAATGGTCACTCCGGCTAGAAGCTTTCCAAGCTCCTCGTCGTTCCTCACAGCAAGAAGAACGTGCCTCGGAATGATCCTGTTTTTCTTGTTGTCCCTTGCAGCATTTCCAGCCAATTCAAGAACCTGCCATGATTCAAGAATGAGTTAATTGTAAGACTGTACACCTATTTTGCAACTAATACTTTATAGTAAAACAACTGAAACCTATTATTGTAACAACTGATACTGCTAAATGCAAACTACGCAAGAATTTGCCCTGCCTTCAAGGAATTTAAGCTCACAATTGTACATTGAACACACCAAAGTGGAATTTGATTACTCAATTGTTCATCCCCTAAATGATGGAAGCAAAACCTAAGGCCGGTAGGTAATTTAAGAATACATGGATCTAATAAAGGCGCTGACCTAATTCAAAGCACTAGTATCTGTTACGCAACTCAAGCCCTAATTTGAAACCCTAAACACCTAATTACAGGCAAGAAGGCAACAAAATCAACAATCGGAACCAAAAACCACCTCAACAACTAAATTACCACTAAAATTAAGTTAATAGGTCAAAAACTCCGATCAGATTCAAATCACAAAATACCAAAAATCAGAAATGCAGAAACAGAGAGAAAGCACAATACCTCAGCAGCAAGGTACTCAAGCACAGCAGCCATGTAAACCGGGGCGCCGCTCCCAACCCGCTGCGAATAGCGGCCTTTCTTCAAATATCGGCCGATTCGACCGACCGGAAACTGCAGACCGGCTTTCACGGACCGGGTAACGGACTTCTTCTTAGGGCCGCCGGCCTTCCTTCCTGCAGCTCCCTTCTTCAATTTTCCACCTGTCTCCATTTCTTTTTCAGCTGCTTCGAAAAAATTGGTAGAGAGAGAAAGAGTAAGTTGGGAAAAGAGGTGTGGAATAGTGTGCTAAATGGGTTGGTTGATGTTGTTTAAATAAGCGAGCCTTTGGCACTCAGATGAAAAGATGGAGCGTTGATTGGATTTTATCGACGGTTGAGAGGGGAAGGACTTCGATCCGCGTGATTGGGTATGGACCAATGGGGAGACTTCTCTTACAAAAAGGCTGGAATTTCGGGGGTGTGTTTGATAAAATAAAACACACTTGTCATAAATCGAAAATTTGCGGTTTTTTTACCGCTTAACTGTATTACTCCTGCATTTTATTTTTTTTCTATTTGTATTTTATTTCCAACACTTTATTATTTGTTTTTTTT